>CM054940.1:4972867-5419944 GCA_029168755.2 Tillandsia fasciculata | reverse complement strand
TGAGCAACACATATGAATGCAAAGGACAACAATGAAACATGTTCACAAATCCCAAACTGATGTTTGTAGCAATGAATAGTGGCCTACTGATGTCCCGGCATGCATGCAAACTGTCTTTATTTTAAAAGTTGTAAAATAGGGTCAAACGTTTAAAACAATTGATTTACTGAATAAAATTCATTTGCATGCGAGAGCATAGCCTTTGTCTCAATCACAGTGTCCCAATATAAGTCATCATATCATTTGTGGGGTATATAAATTTTAGGGGAGTTTGTCCCAGCGGTCCTTATATTGTCATATATAATTTGTCCCAATGGTTCTCATTAATTGTCCTTTGTTTTTGTTAGTTGTCCTGTTAGTAGTCCTGTTAGTAGTCCTGTTAGTTTGTCCAATGGTTCTCAGCAATTACTCATATTTAGTTTGTCCCAATTGTTCTCATTAATTAAATTTTAGGGGAGTTCCAGTAATCCCAGTGAGCTTGTCAAAAATGAGGTAAGCAACAACCGCCCACCTGAACAGCTCCACAACACACCCAGGTAGTCTCCTGGTTGTCCACAGTCCTTAATCCTGCAAATCAATGCTCCCGGTAAATACAAAAAGAAAAAAAAAAAAAGCACAATTTTTGCTGTTTTTCAGACAGCACGAGAAAAGAGGAATTTTTCACCTCTAAAATGAGCTCCTAAAATCCCAGAAAAATCACGGTTGCGTTCCTCGCGAAGAGTAGATCAAAATCGACTCTTAAAACGCCTCGATCTGATGCTCCTACGTCAAGATAAAAATCGGAGAAGTTGGTGCTGTCCAAAAATCATCACAGTAAAAAGGGGGGTCAAAGGGGACTAAAATAACTGTGCCAAAAGTACGAAATGGAGCAAAATGATCAATACGGAAATCGAAGCCCTACCTCTTACGGTCGCGCTGTCGCAAAAATCGTCCAAAAATTCCTCCTGGTTAGCTCGCAGTGAATTTTCGACGGAACTGCGACGGGAAATGGGCCTAAAAGAAAAATCGTCGCAGTGCGCCGCGTCGCAGATATCTCTCTATCTGTAACTCCTAAATTCCTGAGATTTAGAGAGAGAAAGAAGAGAGAGAGAGGAACAACTTTCATATAGAACACTTTTTCAGTTTCTCTCTCTAAAGGCTCGGATTCCAAGGTGCAAAGAGAGGGGGTGGGGGATCCTTTATATAGTGGGCCAAAAGGGAATATTCCCTCACGAAATCCTGATCCAAACACGAAACACCGAAACGGGCCAACCAGGAAGCGCCACGTGTCACCCAAAACAGGAAACATCCGTGCAGGGCCAATCAGAAATTGCCACGTGTCCCACGTGGTCCATGTGCAGCTCCGCGCTCCGGGTTTTCCGGAAACCTGTCGGCCAACAGGATGATGCCACGTGTCAAGCATCTAGACGTTTCTAGAAGCCGGCCCAGCCAATCAGGAGATGCCACGTGGCAAGGGAAAAGTTGGTGCACCCGGTGCACGCCTGGCCCATGGACCGCGCACCGAGCGCCCTGCCCGCGCCTGCCCGCGCCTGCCCGCGCTGCCCGCGCGCTGCACGCGCCGCTTTCCTCCGCGCTCCGCCGCTGCTCCGCCGCCTGCCCGCCGCCGTGTGCGCCGCCGCCCCCCGCCGCTCGCCGGCGGCCGCCGCCTGCCGGAACAGTAAACCTCGGCCGTTACTGTTCCGGTGAACAGTACCCATGTGCCGAAAAAATAAAGCGAATATACCATTTCGACCGTTTTCGCGCGCTGAGTCCGATTCGCCGTCCGTTTCGCCAAATTCTCATCCGAAATTTTGAAAAAAGCTCCCGAAAATTCCCGTTTGCTCCGATTTTCGCGCAGAGTCAATTAAAAATATCCAATTTCGTTTCTACGGGCTTTATTGCACTGTACAAGCTCCCCTTAGTCACTGTTTGGCTTCTGCGGGAGTCCGGATCATCACATCCTCCCCCACTAAAAAGAGTTTCGTCCTCGAAACGAGACTCAACACAATCCTCAATCCGATGTCTCGAATAAGTAGGGGTGAGCATTTCTCATCTCCGACTCGAGCTCCCATGTAGCCTCGCGCTCGTCATGATTGCTCCATTGGATCTTTACATAGGGAATGGCCCGACTGCGCAATTCTTTACCTCTCGATCCAGAATTCGCAGTGGGCGCTCCTCATACCTCAAATCCTCGCTGATCTCCAGCGGTGTGAAGTCGATGACGTGCGATGGGTCGAAGACATACTTCCTCAAAGTAGAAACATGAAATACATCATGGACACCAGCAAGCCTCGGAGGAAGTGCAAGTCGGTAGGCAACTGGCCCGATACGCTCCAATACCTCAAAGGGTCCAATATATCGGGGGCTAAGTTTTCCACGAATGCCGAATCTCCTGATTCCTTTGGACGGCGAGACTTTCAGGAAACATGATCACCAACCTGAAACTCTAAGTCTCGTCGCCGAACATCGGCATAGCTCCTTTGTCGGCTTGGGCGGTCTGAAGATGCTTTCGAATCACTCGGACCTTCTCTTCTGCCTCTAACAACACATCTGGTCCCAAGGTCCGCCTCTCGCCACACTTCACTCCAATAAAGTGGTGATCGACACTTGCGTCCATACAATGCTTCAAACGGAGCCATCTGAATGCTCGCTTGAAAGCTATTGTTGTACGCGAACTCGGCTAAAGATAAGTGTCGAATCCACCCTCCGCCGAAATCCAGGACGCAAGCCCTCAACATGTCCTCCAGGATTTGTATAGTCCGCTCTGACTGCCCATCTGTCTGCGGATGAAAGGCCGTACTGAACCTGAGTTCAGTCCCCAAGGTTGTTTGCAAACTTTTCCAGAAATGCGAAACAAACCTCGGGTCTCTATCTGACACAATGGAGGCGGGTACTCCATGTAATCTCACTATCTCATCCAGATATAACTGGGCTAGCCGGTCAAGTGGCCACGTAGTCTGCATGGGCAGAAAGTGCGCCGACTTGGTAAGTCGATCCACGACTACCCAGATAGCGTCTGCTCCTCCCTGTGCCCTTGGCAGTCCGACCACAAAATCCATCGTAATGTGGTCCCATTTCCACTGGGGAATTGGGAGACTCTGTAACTTGCCAGCTGGCACTCGATGCTCAGCTTTCACCTGCTGACAAGTTAAACACTGAGCCACAAATCTCCCGATATCCCTTTTCATGCCATTCCACCAGAAGTGTGCCTTGAGGTCTTTATACATCTTAGTCCCACCAGGATGTAGGGTATAAGGTGTATAATGGGCCTCTCGCAATATCTGCTCTCGGATCTCCGCATCCGCTGGCACACATGCTCGGTTCCTGTACCTTAGTACTCCCGAGGCATCTACCGTAAAGTCCCCTGACTGATTACTCGGAATCTGATCTCTAATCCTGGTCAAGTGGGGGTCCTCACTCTGTTTCTCCTTGATCCTTTCTAGCAGAGTGGGCTGCAAGACTAAAGATGTCAGTCTAGCAGAGACCCCAGGGGACACAACCTCTATCTCGAGCCGTCTCATCTCCTCTAATAGCGGTGCCTGGTCTGTGATCAACATAGACAAACTTTGCACCGCTCTCCTACTCAAGGCGTCAGCGACCACATTAGCTTTGCCTGGGTGGTAGAGGATATCTACATCATAATCTTTTAATAGCTCTAACCACCTACGCTGCCTTAAATTTAGCTCCTTTTGCGTGAACAGGTATTTTAGGCTCTTGTGGTCGGTGTAGATTTCACAGTGTTCTCCATATAGGTAATGACGCCAAAGTTTTAGTGCAAACACTACAGCAGCGAGCTCTAAGTCATGGGTAGGGTAATTCTTCTCGTAATCTTTGAGTTGCCTCGATGCATAGGCAATTACCTTCCCTTCTTGCATCAACACACAACCAAGTCCGCTGTGTGATGCATCGCTGTAGATCACATATCCTTTTCCCATAACAGGGAGGGAAAGGATAGGTGCGGTCATCAGTCTATTCTTTAGCTCCTCAAAGCTCCTTTGACAGTCCTCACTCCAGATAAATTTCACTTCTTTGCGTGTCAAGCGAGTGAGGGGTGTGGAAAGCTTCGCAAAGCCTTCCACAAACCGACGGTAATACCCAGCTAATCCCATAAAGCTACGTACCTCAGAAACCGTCGTCGGTCGGGGCCAATCACGGACTGCCTCAATCTTTGCCGGGTCCACTGCCACTCCTGCGGCAGAAATCACATGGCCCAAGAAGACTACCTCCCGAAGCCAAAACTCGCATTTTGCCAGCTTGGCAAACAACTTCTTCTCTCGCAGAAGTTGCAGCACGATCCTTAAGTGCTCCTCATGCTCCGCATCACTTCGGGAGTAGACCAGGATATCATCAATGAAAACTACCACGAATCGGTCTAAGTATGGTTTGAAGATTCGGTTCATTAAATCCATGAATGCGGCAGGGGCATTAGTTAGTCCAAAAGGCATAACTGTAAATTCATAATGCCCGTACCGTGATCTAAATGCCGTTTTCGGAATATCCTCGGCCTTCACCTTCAACTGGTGGTAACCGGATTGCAGATCTATCTTAGAGAAGACACAAGACCCTTGCAGCTGATCAAAGAGATCATCAATGCGCGGCAAAGGGTACTTGTTCTTGATGGTCACTTTATTTAATTCCCTATAGTCCACACATAGTCTAAGTGACCCATCTTTCTTCTTCACGAATAGCACCGGTGCTCCCCAAGGCGACACACTCGGCCTGATAAAGCCCTTGTCCATCAAATCCTGGAGTTGCGCCTTAAGCTCTCGCAACTCAGCCGGTGCCATTCGGTAAGGAGCCTTTGAGATTGGCGCAGTTCCGGAACCACGTCAATCACGAACTCAATCTCCCTATCTGGCGGCATGCTAGTCAGCTCAGGTGGAAAAACATCCGGAAACTCGCGGACAATAGGGATATCCCCGAGTCCCGGCGCCGCCGTAGGCCCCTCAACAACACTAGCCAAAAAGGCTACACATCCACGATGGATCATTTGCCTCGCTCGGGAAGTCGAAATTATAGAGGCAAAGAAAGCACTCTGACATCCCCGAAATACCAACATTTCCTGGCCTGGCTCTTTAAAAGTGACAGTCCTTGCGGCACATCAATAGTTGCGAAGTACCGAGCCAGCCAGTCCATCCCGAGGACCACATCGAAGTCCTTCAGCTGTCTCAAGACCAACAGGTCAGCTGGCATAATCCAGGACTCGATTTGCATCGGGCAGGACCAACAACACTCTTCCACGTGCAAGGTGTGATCGGGAATCTGAACCTCTCGTGCACGTGGTAACAGTCCTACCTCTATCCCATGTAATGATGCAAATGATTTACTGATAAAAGAATGCGATGCTCCAGTATCAAATAATGTACGAGTCCTAATGCCAGAAAGTAAGGTGATACCTGCCACCACGTGTCTGCTGCCGAAGAGTCCTCTACTTGCGCAGCATACACTCGCCCACTCTGAGCTGGAGGGCGATACTCCGTGGGATAGGAAGAAGATGGCCTGCTTGCTGGAGCATATGGTCGCTGAGCTGTCGACCACTGCTGGGACGAAGAAGGAGCAGATGCTGAAGAAGGAGCCGTCGATGGTGCATATGGGCAGGCAGCTCGGAGGTGGCCAGACTGTCCACATCGATAACAGCGGCCAAACCTCAGATCACAAGTATCAGAGGTATGTTGTCCTTGGCAGAAAATGCACCTAACCGTAGCCTGTGGCTGCCTCGCCTGCTGCCTCTGTCGCGGAGGCCCTTGCTGCCGCGACTGCGATCTCTGTTGAGGCGAATGCTGTTGCTGCTGATGTTGCGGTGGCCTCTGGGATCCACCAGGCCCTCGCCGCTCAGAACGTCCGCGGCCGGAAAACTGAGGCCGTGGCGGTCGTGGCGGCCTCCACGAACTGGCCTGTCCCCCGTCGTCCGGCGCTGGTCGCTTTCTGTCAGCGCCTTGAGCGACCAGGCCCCACGTCTGGCGACGACGTGGTCTCCCCTCTCAACCCACTGGGCATGCTCTGCTGCCTCCTCCAAGGTCTGTAGTCTCTGAGCATGCACCAGAGTATAGATCTCTGGGCGCAAGCCCGACTCAAAGAGCTCTACCTGGTGGGGTCCGTCCCTGGCGACATAAGGTACGCAGTTGAGTAACCGCTTGAACTCCTGAAAATAGTTCAATGCTGTCCGGTTGTCTTGCTGAAGATTCTTCAAATCATCTTCCAGCTTTTTCTTCATACTCGTGGAGAAGTACGTATCTAAAATCATCTTCTTGAACTCAGACCAGGGTAGCTGTCGAGTGATCTGAAATTCCAGGGGCTCCACCCGGCGCCACCATGCATCAGCATCCCCGTCTAAGCAGTGTACAGCCATATGTACCTGTACTTCGGGTCAATGAAGAAGTCTCGAAATAACTTCTCCATGAGGAAAGCCAAGTCCCGATTCCCAAGGCTGAGTATCCCGCCCTGAAAACCTGGGCGGTCCCCGCTTACAGAACTGAGTAAGTTTGTCAGCAAACTCCTGCTCCTCTGCAGGAGTCAATGGCCGGATTGCTCCCTGAGCACAGGGGATGCCAGGGTCACTGGTACAACTGGGGGATTCACGGCAGGGAAGAAGGTACGGGAGAATTCTCCGAGGGTGCTACAACAGGCTGCGCCCTCTGTTCTAACATCTGCGTCAGCCGGCTCATGGCCTCCTCCTGACGCCGAACAGCTTCAGACATCTGGGCCATCTGAGCCTGCAGCTCTTGCACCTCACTCTGCTGGCCCTGCTCGGACTCCTCCTGATCGGGTTCAGGGGAATCAGGTTGAGAACGCGTCAACATTCTACGTCGCGGAGGCATCCTACCACAAGAAACCATACTCAGTATCATCACCCTACACGACCCACTCTTAACGAAAGTCAAAGACATTCTCCTATTTCTGTGACTTTATGTTGTCTGCAGCCAACATAACTGTCTACCAGAAGTAGGCTAAGTCGATCCTTCTTACTTTATTAGAAGAGTTAAATAAATAACCCAACGACTTCCGCAAAATTATCACGCCTCTCATACCCTATTATCCTAGGGTCTGCCAAAAGCCTAGGGTTTCCTAAGTCCCAACTGACCTATCCCTAAGCTCTGATACCAACTTTAATCTGTCACGCCCCGGAACCCGGGCTCGCCAACAGATCCGCCGTGCACACGGGATTTCCCGCGAACACGAAGCGCTGGTAACCTGTTCTGATATAATATGAACAGTAAAAGAGCATAATATCGAGCTGAATAGAAGAACCACATAGTATTTCAGACTGGAAATACAAATACAACTGTAATAAGTACAATAATCTCCCAGCTTACCAAAATAGTACATCCAGCTGGCGGAAGCCAGACCCAAAATAAAAGGAGAATATTACAGTCAGAGTAGGGTACGACGTCTATCTACAGCTCTCAGTCTTCCAGGAGATCCCTCTATTCAGCGATCCCCTTACCTTTATCAGCTGCCGATAGCCTAGCAGCTCCCGCAGATGACTCTGCAAAAAGAAGAAGCAAGAAACGGAAAGCAATAATGGGGGTGAGAACTACCAGATAAACCAGCAGCCTCCCCTAGTGGGTAAAAACCTCAACTCTGACGCACCCACTAGGACTACTAGAGGCAACAGGAAAGAACAGTTATAAGCTATAAAGACTGCTGATAAAAAGGAAACTACCACCACCATGCCTCTAAATGCCAAGCAATGGAATAACTAAATGTATGAATTAGTGTATAAATGCCTGTCTGAATGAACTCAAACTGGTGTCACTAGCAAAACTGGTACTTCCTGCTGTGCCTTGCCAAATCGGGTATAACGCCGATATGGGGATAGTATTTGCCAAATCGGATATGCCGATAGGGGATAATGTTGGCCAAATCGGGGTTGCCGATAGGGGATAATGAACACACTCCGGAGTGGCACTCGAGGGGAGCGACCCACACGAGTAAAATATCTCTGTCATCAGTATCACAAGTATCTCTGTGCACATGAATATAGCAGGACTGGATCATGACTATGATCAAAGTGGGAAACTCCATCTACTATAGAAACCCAAATCTGATGCAAAGGATACCCCATCTGATGCAAGGATAAACTGGTCAACCGCCTACTGTCCGCGGTCACCGCAATACCCCACAAGTCCACAATCTAGCACGACCTTGGCTACACTATCCCAAACCCCTGCTCACACTTGAGCAACAACATATGAATGCAAAGGACAACAATAAAACATGTTCAAACCCCAATATGATAGTGTAGCAATGAATAGTGGCCTTACCTGATGTCCGGGCATGCATGCAACTGTCTTTATTTTTAAAAGTTGTAAAATAGGGTCAAACGTTCAAAACAATTGATTTACTGAATAAAAGTCATTTGCATGCGAGATCATGGCCTTTGTCTCTATCACAGTGTCCCAATATAAGCCATCATATCATTTGTGGGGTTATATTAAATTTTAGGGGAATTTGTCCCAGCGGTCCTTGTCATTTGTCATATTAATTTGTCCCAATGGTTCTCATTAATTGTCCTGTTAGTTGTCCTGTTAGTAGTCCTGTTAGTAGTCCTGTTGTTAGTGTCCCAATGGTTCTCAGCAATTATCATATTTATTTTGTCCCAATTGTTCTTTAATTAAATTTTAGGGGTTCCAGTAATCCCAGTGAGCTTGTCAAAAATGAGGTAAGCAACAACCGCCCACCTTGAACAGCTCCAACAACACCCCAGGTAGTCTCCTGGTTGTCCACAGTCCTTAATCCTGCAAACCAATGCTCCCGGTATAAATACAAAGCCCAAAAAGCACAATATTTGCTGTTTTTCAGACAGCACGAGAAAAGAGGAATTTTTCACCTCTAAAATGAGCTCCTAAAATCCCAGAAAAATCACGGTTGCGTTCCTCGCGAAGAGTAGATCAAAATCGACTCTTAAAACGCCTCGATCTGACGCTCCTACGTCAAGATAAAAATCGGAGAAGTTGGTGCTGTCCAAAAATCATCACAGTAAAAAGGGGGTCAAAGAGGACCTAAAAACTGTGCCAAAAGCACGAAATGGAGCAAAATGATCAATACGGAAATCGAAGCCCTACCTCTTACGGTCGCGCTGTCGCAAAAATCGTCCAAAAATTCCTCCTGGTTAGCTCGCAGTGAATTTTTGACGGAACTGCGACGGGAAATGGGCCTAAAAGAAAAATCGTCGCAGTGCGCCGCGTCGCAGATATCTCTCTATCTGTAACTCCTAAATTCCTGAGATTCTAGAGAGAGAAAGAAAAGAGAGAGAGGAACAACTTTCATATAGAACACTTTTTCAGTTTCTCTCTCTAAAGGCTCGGATTCCAAGGTGCAAAGAGAGGGGGGGGGGATCCTTTATATAGTGGGCCAAAAGGGAATATTCCCTCACGAAATCCTGATCCAAACACGAAACACCGAAACGGGCCAACCAGGAAGCGCCACGTGTCACCCAAACAGGAAACATCCGTGCAAGGGCCAATCAGAATTGCCACGTGTCCCACGTGGTCCATGTGCAGCTCCGCGCTCCGGGTTTTCCGGAAACCTGTCGGCCAACAGGATGATGCCACGTGTCAAGCATCTAGACGTTTCTAGAAGCCGGCCCGCCAATCAGGAGATGCCACGTGGCACGGGGAAAAGTGGTGCACCCGGTGCACGCCTGGCCCATGGACCGCGCACCGAGCGCCCTGCCGCGCCTGCCCGCGCCTGCCCGCGCTGCCCGCGCCGCCCGCGCGCTTTCCTCCGCGCTCCGCCGCTGCCCCGCCGCTGCGCGCTGCCCGCCGCCGTGCGCCGCCGCCCTCCGCCGCTCGCCGGCGGCCGCCGCCTGCCGGAACAGTAACTCCGGCCGTTACTGTTCCGGTGAACAGTACCCAGGTGCCGAAAAATAAAGCGAATATACCATTTCGACCGTTTTCGCGCGCTGAGTCCGATTCCGCCGTCCGTTTCGCCAAATTCTCATCCGAAATTTTGTAAAAAGCTCCTGAAAATTTCCGTTTGCTCCGATTTTCGCGCAGAGTCAATTAAAAATATCCAATTTCGTTTCTACGGGCTTTATTGCACTGTACAAGCTCCCCTTAGTCACTGTTTGGCTTCTGCGGGAGTCCGGATCATCACAGCACCGGCCCGGAGCCACCTCACCGGAATCCGCCATTAGCGGCCCTAGAAGCTTCACCGAGCTCCGCCGCCGCGCCTCACCGTCACCTCCAGACCTCGGCCAACGATGCAGGTAGGTCTGTTTCATCATTTTAAGGGCAATGGTGGCCTTGCATGGCTTCCCTAACGTGGGGTTTCTGATCGCCAGGGTTGCACCCGATTTGGCTTCAAGTTTGGACTCCGGCCATCCCCGGCGCTCCGGCCTCCGGCCAACTGCACAGGTAAGACCTAGACACCTCTTATATGATCCCCATGATTTTGTTTCGGGTCAAGATGGCCCCTGTAGCTTGCTCCCAATGGCTGCACCCGAAGTATCAAACCGGGTTATTTCTCCGGCCACCGTCGCTTCCGGCCGCCGGCAACCAACCTGGCCGTGACTGACCTCTGTCTGGGAGGGTTCTAATGCTGGTGCTCCCCTCTGTAACAGGACTGAGCCTGGTTTGCTCTAAGAACACTCAACCCGAGCCTTGGCTTATTTGGTTTGGTGCACCACCTTGCTCCGGCAAGCTGTTCGGCCGGCCTCCGACGCGCACAAGGTGAGCACCTCACTCCCTTATCCATTCTAAGCACAATGCTCATGCTAGATCCTAACTTAAGCTAGTGATTAATAAGTTGTAGCCTTATGTCTTGTTGGGCTCTAAGTGTTCATGGGCCAGCTTTGTTCTCGGGATCCGTGTCAGCCCAACCTTGTGAGCACGGGCTCTGTCTTATCGTAACGAACGCGTTGGAACTTACGGCGTCATTGTCAGACCCCCGGATTGCAAGAACGAGTCGAAACGGCCAACAAATTATAGGTTATTATGCGAATTCAAGAACATAATGGACCAAAATGAAATTTGGACACAATGACTACCTTTAGACAGTGTTCTTAAACTTACTGGGCATTTTGTTAGAGTCCTATGGACTCTCGTTAATCGGGAATCGAATTTTATTCAATAAATCGGCGATATTGCTCCATATTAGCATCGCATTACTGTTGTGTCGTCGGGATGGGTTGTGCGAGTCTATTACTGACCATATCTTCTTATTCAGGGCCCAGCTGTTCAGCACCAGCCTCCCAGTAGCTGTGCGGGAGTTCGAGAATCTGCCTACACTCAGGTGGGTTATCTTCAATCCGGGCTTTAGCTTTTTGGCTCTATGGTTGCTTTAGTCCAATCAGACACCTGTTTTTGATTAGTCTACCGATTTTATCTATATGATCTATGATGATTGTATCTATATGCCACATGATCTTCCTGATTGACATTGATCCCTTTAGACCTGTTATATACACCTGTGCTTGATGTTACCTGTTCACGATTAGTCCTGATGATTTTACCTATGTGCCCTATGATTATTCCTGACAGAACTTGATCTACGTGAGACATATCATATGTACCTGTTTATCAGCTTTTATATCCCAGTACATAGATTTGCATGATTTGATTATACTCGTTGGTTCCTGTCACTTGAGATATTGCTTTATATTCCGATATGCATGATTGATTGATCCTGATTGATAGATATAGACTGATGATTCCCGGTTGGGATCTCGGCATGTTGCCGACTACCCGGTCACTAGACCGTGAGATTGATCATTATGACTTGCCACGCACTGCTGTACTTCACGAACATGGCCGGGGTAGCTCCCCGTGGAGATTGTTCTTTACCGGTAAAGTGGTCTAGAGGAAAGGCCCGTGAGCCCACGATAGCAGGGTTATGTCAGCGGATGGGGTGCGGATCAGTGGCTTTGCCTGAGGTCCTGTGAGACCAATAGTGGCGTATGATTGGGTACTTGGGTTTCTATCTTTGACGCATGATTTTTACTTTGTACCGTTGCTGTTCCGTTATGTTGATTTCCAGCATTATTATCTGTAGACATACTTTTATTACTTGCAGTTCAGTTATGCATGATTCTCGTAGACATCTTTTGTTTCCAGCATGTATGATCTACAGCTTTTATGATTGATTATCACTGTCATATCCTGATTTTCAATATACTTATCTGCAGTTCCTTATTTTGATTATCAGTAGATCTTTTTCTTCAGCTGTACCTATCGATCTTTACTATCCGCAGATTTTAGTACCCAGTAGGTACGATTAGCTGTTTCTCGGCTCGTCGTGCCCACTGGGATACATGTACAGTGTATCTCACACCCCCTGGGTGACCATTTTTCAGGTCCGTCGGGTGGAGAGATGTCGGGACGATCGAGTGAGGCGGTTACGATAGAGCTGTCCCCTTGATGCTATTCCTATAGTCGAGATCCTTATGCTGACTTTTATTTACCGCTTTCCTTTTCAGTTCCTGTTTGATCTAGATGTTTAAATTTGATAATGTAATAATTATTTTGGATTATTCTTGCAGATTAGAGTAGTGTTATTAGCTGAGGTATTTGTTGTTCTCTGATGATGATTACTAGCCAAGCCGTGCATATATAGGGGAGTCTCTGTTCTCGGGATAGAGGATTTCCTATATGTGTGGCGGTCTGTTACGCCCAGCTTGCGAACTCTGATTTTATTAAAAAAAAAAAAAAAAAAAAAAAAAAAAAAAATTAGACTGGATTTTAAAACTCGTGGCGTGGCAATATATATATATATATATATATATATATATATATATATATATATATATAAACAAATCTAAGGCTTGATATTATACTTAGAATCTTAAAATAAGGACCGTTTTATTAAATCGTTGACTACACTGTCTACTTGAAGAGAAATAGAGAAGATGGATAATATAAATCGTGTAAAAATAATAATAATAATTTTACTATTAATCCAGTGACCTTATTTTAACGTAATATTGAATGATATATACATATTTAATAAATAAATAAATAATTATCTATTAGAGAAAATACAGGATGTAAAATTTGTTTTGTTATATTGTTTTTTTGCTTAAAAAAAATGCATGGGAACCAATAAATTTCTTTTGCAGCCAAATAAAATAAAATTAAAATCTTTTTTTTTCTGCCAAAAAAAAAAGTAATAAATTTTTTTATCGCCAAAAAATAAAAAATTTAAAAATAATCATTTATAAAAAAAATTTTGAAATTAAATTCAAAATTAATTGTGTAATTTATTTTATAAATTTGATTGACTTGTTTTGATTTTTTAAATATTCTTTTAAAAGGAAAAATATTTTTTGAAACCTAATTCAAATTTGATTGTTTATCAAATCCTATCCGATTTTTTTCTGTCAAAAAATAAAAATTATTTAAAATATTTATTTAAAAAGAAAAAAAAGATTTTAATATTAAATTCAAATTTGATTGTTGGTTGATATAGTTATTAGTGGTATGAGTCTATCTTTTAATTAATATATTTTCTAGATTTAATTCGTGTAGATTTCTTTTGATTTCTAATTTAGTTGTAAAATTTGATTTGTTTTAATTTATTTACAGATTGAGATTATCTTAAAAATATAGAAAAAATTCAGAATAATATATAAGTATTTAATAAATAATATATATATATATATATATATATATATATATATATATATATATTTATTTTATATATTTTTTTTTATTTTTTTTTTAGATTCTATCTATTTTTTCTCTCTCTATATATAACAATGGGGTATATATAAGACAAGTAGAGGAAAAAAAAAAAAAAAAAAAATATCGATCGCATGAGCAACAACATGCAACGTCGATACTCTCACAAAGTTTTTGCGGACTACGACGAGGTGCCGACCTACGACGAGTTCAACCCACGGCCGTTCCCGGCGTGGTCGTCGATGTCGATCTGCGTGAAGCTGCGCGTGGTGAGAGCCGTGCAGTACGACGAGGACGAGGCCGAGGCCGTCGCAGTCGACCCCCCGGTCGAGCGCTCCTTCCGCCTGCCCTGCGTCGACCTGAGCCCCGATTCCAGCAGTCTCGTTTGGGAGACGGTCGAGGCCACGGCCAGCAGGTTCGCGTCCGACGTCGTCCTCTCCGCCGCGCCTCGGGAGCTCCCCGCGTCCGAGCGGGCCGCCATCGCGAAGGAGTTTGGCTATCTCGCAACCTTGCTCGTCTACGTCGGCCGCTTCGTGCTATCCTCCGTCCTGCCCGTGATCGTCGAGATCGCCGTCACCTCCGTACTCCCCCAGTGGAGGCCGCCGCCGCCCACGCCCACGCCCACGCCCACGCCCGCCCTCGAGTCGGCGATCGACGAGCTGATCAAGGATTCTGATCCGCAGCTGATCATCCCCCTCGGGGAGGCGGACGTCTGCGTGGTCTGCTTGGCAGAGCTCACCGCTGAGCCCGCCGCCCGCCTGCCCTGCAAACACGTCTTCCACCGGCAGTGCATCGTCCGGTGGCTGCGCAGCAGCTGCGTCTGTCCCGTCTGCCGCTTCATCATGCCCCATTGATCCATCCAAGGTTAATTGCCTGACGCGAACTGAGTCAGATTTATTTCTTTCTGAATTTGTATTTTTTTTGGTAAAATATTTTTGGTTGTGGTTACTTTCTAGCAACCATAGCATTTTTTCTATAAGCAAAATTACCAGCTATACTTATCTGGGTATAAACTTATCTGGGTATATTTACCAAATTTGTAGTTAGAATTATGATGGAATTAATATAAATATTTAAATTTATTGATGATAAATTTATTATAATTTAAATAAATATGTTAGTTTTTTGAATCAGATTTTGAGTTCATGATAATTAGTGTAATTTTTATTTTGGGATAACAACACTCGGACAAGCGACTTGGACACAAAAAAAAAAAAATAAATAAATAAATAAATAAATAGATAAATATAATAATAATATTTATTTATTATATATAATGTATTAATTTTGTAAAAAAAAATATTATATTTTTATCGTTAAATATTATCTACCAAACATAATTTATTAAGATTATAAAAACAAAACTAAATTAGAGAAAAACTTAGCAGAGAGATAAGATAAAAAAAAAATATTTAAATTTAGGACTATATTTTTTAAATTAATTTTTTATATTTTTAAATTTTTTAATTAAATTTATAATATAATAAATTAAATTATAATATTATATGAAAAGATATGAACTAACTAATTAAGTTAAAATTTTAACCAAATCCAACTTAAAATATATAAACAAATTACACACCAACTAATTAAAATACTATTTTTAAAATTATATGGAATACAAATTCAAAATTCCAACTTTTTCATATAATTTTCCCTAATATATGGAATAATATATAAAATTATCTGACGCGGTCTCGTGCCTCCATGCCAGGTCCGCGGCCTCGCGCCTCCGTGCCAAGTCTGTGTCGAACGTGCGTCCATGCCACGTTCGCGTCGAACGTACATTCGACACAGACGCGCGGGGCAAAATCCAGCGTCCGTGACGCCTTGGATTTTGCACTTGATTCGTTAGAGCGAATGGTACAACCGGCGATCACTTTTTAGTTACTTATCATGAGAGTGAAAAAAATTAATGCCAATTTTGTAAATACTTGATGGATAATTTTACAACCTACATTCTATAAACATACATTTAATGAAAAGTAAAACATAAAAACAATAATAAAATAAAAAAATTATAAGAATATAATAATTTTACGCGGTTTGACTATATCTATATCTACGTATGAGAGCATGATTTGTGGTTACCTAAGTATTCATTTGTATTCATTCACTCATTTTTCTAATGGAGAAGGTAATGAAATTTGAGATGTTGAATAAGAGCAATTGACCTATATGAAAAATCATAATAGAGAATTATTTGGTTGCAAAAGAGCTTGATTTACCAATATTGAAAAAATGTGCAAAACCAACTACTATGAAAATCATGAATGGAACATACTTAACCGAAAATATTTGGCGGCGATTAGACCATGCATTTCACCATCGATTTTGTTTGATGTCTATCAATGCAAGACCACATCCGAGTTATGAAAGAGTTTGGAGCAATCATTTGAGCAACTTTCTGGTGTGAACAAGATACATGCAATGAAGAGGCTCTTTCTCTTGAAGATGCAAAAAGGTTCGACTATTCGCAAGTATATGAGTAAATTTAACTCTATTGCGGCACAATTGAAGTATCTCAAAATCAATCTTGATGAAGAAGTCCTTTATTTTCTCCTTTGAGTTCTTTACCTTCAAGTTGGGATACTCTTGTTACTATGGTGGCGAACGCAATGGGGAACAAATTCAAGTTTAATGATATTGTTCCTTCGTTGTTGAATGAGGAAACTTGTAAAGCCACAAATCAATTGTCCAGTGATATAAGTCAAGCACTAACTATTAATGAAAGAGTAAGGTTATCAAAACGAGGCCAATCTTCTAACACAGAGGAAGATCTCAAAGTAAACGAAGGTCAAAATCATAAGGTAAAAGGCTTGTTGGTATTGCAAGAAAGTGGGCCACGTGAGGAAGGATTGCTATATTTTGAAAAACAAGCAAAAAGGTAAAGGCAAGGACGCCAAAAATAAAGTTAAAAACGCTTTCGATTGTGAAAGTGGAGTGACATTAAGTGTTGCATGCACGGTCTTTTATTGTGCAAACACTTGGATTTAGATTCCGGTGCTTTTTTCATAGATATCCGGATCGATCATATTTTTCTACATATAAAAAAAAATATGGTGAATATGTTTATCTCGATAATGATCGGGCATGTAAAATTATGAACATTTGAAACATTGTTATAAAACAAACAAATGACAAAGAGCATATATTAACGAATGTGCGCCATGTTATATGTTTATCTCGGTAATGATCGGGCATGTAAAATTGTGGACATTTGAAACATTGTTATAAAACAAACAAATGACAAAGAGCATACATTAACGAATGTGCGCCATGTTCCGGAACAATTAGATAATTCTGGTTTTGTTATCACTTTCGGAAAGGGCTCTTGGAAGATATCAAAGGATAGTCATCTTTTTTTTTTTTTAGAGAAAGGTAGCATGCTACCTCTTCGTTTATTTTTGAAATAAACTTAGCTAGAAATGTGAAGCAACTAGGCTTCGAACTCGGGTCTCGGATATCAACCACCAAGCCCTTTGCCACTTGCACTAGGGACGGTTGATGTAGTATGACTATTTTGAAAAGATAAAAGGATGGAAGTCTCTATACACTTCATGAAATGGCTCAAAAGGCTGATGATTCAAATTTGGTGGTTGCTACCACAAGTAATGGCGAAGATATGCAAGTTTGGCATAATCGGCTTAATCATCTAAGTGAGCATGGTATGAATGTATTACAAGAACATAATCTTATTCCTTCCTTTGAACATTTATTTTTTGATTTTTGTGAGCATTGTATTATGAGAAAACAACATAAAGTTACCTTCAAAAGAAATGAGAAGCATAGAAAATGCAAGCTATTAGAATTGATCTATTCCGATGTTTGTGGTCCTTTTAATGTTAAGTTACTTGGAGGTGCATATTATTTTGTTACTTTCTTAAATAATTATTTTAGAAAGTGTCAGATTTATCTTTTGGCTTCAAAAAATAAAGTTTTGTGAGACTTTTAAGAAATTTAAAACCCGTGTTGAAAAGAAAAGTGAATATTTTATTAAGTGCTTGCAAACCGACAATAGTCGTGAATTTTGCTCTAGTGTCTTTGATAATTTTTGCTTAGAAAATGGCATCAAAAGAGTGAAGACGGTTTCCTATACTCCTCAATAAAATAGGATTATTGAAAGAATGAACCGAACTATTGTGGAGCAGATTCGAAGTATGTTGTCTCACTCCGACCTACCAAAGTTTTTTTGGGCCGAAGCGGCAAATACAACCGTTTACTTGATTAATAGATCATCTAGTGTTGCACATTCATAACTTATATGGAGTGGCACATGCATTTCCTATGGATACTTGAGAATATTTGGGTGTGAAGTTTATGTTCATATTCTGAAAAGAGCAGAACAAAGCTTGAAGTGAAATCAAGGAAATGTGTATTTCTTGGCTATGGAGGTGATGAGTTGGGCTATAGGCTTTGGGAACCCGTTGTTAGAAAAATTATTCAGAGTCGAGATGTTGTGTTTATAGAGGATGTAATGTTTAAAAAATGTACGGAAGAAGAACAAAAGAATGATAAGCTTGTTGTTGATGTACAAATTGATGGTTCTTCTCAAGATATACATAAAGTTCATCCTTCATTTCATGATAGTGATGTTAGTCATGATGGTAATGATGATCATGAAGAAAGAACATAATCTATTGAAAGTCGACATGATTCTCATAAGAGTGAAGATAATGTGTTTACCCCGTCAACACATGAATTGAGAAGATTAACTAGGCCACATAAACCCACCCAAAGGTGACTCCCCTACCTTATATTATGCTTTATTTACTGATTCGGGTGAGCCCGAGTATTTTCAGGAAGCAAAAAATTATCCCGAATAAGCAAAGTGGCAAAATGCAATTGACGATGAGATGGATTCCTTACATCAAAACCATACTTGGGAGTTGGTAGAGCTTCCGATTGGAAATAAAACATTGATCACTCTTGACAATGAGATGGATGGAGATTCCTTACATCAAAACCATAATTGACGATGAGATGGATGGAGATTGCTTGTTTGAAGGATGGATGGAGATTGCTTGTTTTATTATTTGGGTTTTATTACATTGGGTCTATCTATTATTTGGGTTTTATTATTTGGGTTATGTAATTTGATGAAGTTAAATCTTTTATTTCTATATTTTTTAACTATATATTTGGGTATTCTACTTGTTAGTCTTTGGGTCATAATTTTTTTGATCGAAAGGCCTATGTTTGATAGCTTTTTCTCTTAAAGGCTAAAGTAGGGATGATTAGAATATTAAAAAAATAAAGAAAAAGAAAGAGAAGTAAAGAAAAATGAGAAAAACTCTAGGATTTTGGTTTCATCTTAATTCTATCAAGAATGATGTGAGATTTTTCTTGTGAAGTGTGGTTTACACCATTTAGATAGAGTTAGAGATTGTTGGAATTTCTCTTTATCTTTGAAGAAAGATGATATCTATCATTTGTATTTCTCTTGTAATCTCTATAATTTTATAGTGAATTTTTTTTTGCTTATTCTTCTGTGAATATAAGCATAGCCGAATAACGCAAAATCATCACGTTCTTGCGGTTTTCTTTATTTTATTATTGCTCTTGTATTTGCCTCTCCATTGGGTGTTTATAGGATATGGGTTGCAAAATTGCCTACCAAGTGTTTGTAAATTTGTCATTAATATTTTTTGCTCTCATTTTACAACAATAATATTCAATAAAAAAATCAATCATAAAAATTATGTCTGTTAAAATTCAGTAGCCATAACTTCAAAAAGAATCACAATCTACAGATTCGCACTTTTATACATAGCATAGAAAATGGTGTTGCAGATTTAAATGTTGCTCAATCATACATTCTCAAACTACTATCTATGCATTTCTGTAAGTAGTCCATATTGTTGGTTTAGATTTTCAAATATGTCTAACTATTAATATTGGAATTTTTATTGCTTTCTTTCTCTATAGGAGGTCCTCTTCTTAGATCACTTTTGATATATCATGCTCCTGCGAAAGAGTGCTTCTTGTGGGACTAATTGTTGCTGCTCTCTTTTCTTGTAAGAGGTACATTAATTCTGCTGCATAATCATCTGCTTATTAGTTCTCTTGTTCTTCCAGAAACTTTTATGCTCAGAGATCTCTATCTTTTCACTTTGAACAAACTTGTACAAGATTTATAAAGCTGTTCCAATTAAATTGCCGTAGCAGTGAGATTACTATTTCTAGTACTTACTTACAGAGGGGTTCGAACAAGATTTGATAATTCCGACTATATGTCAAAGATATGTTTATTTTTCCAATCAAGCGCGACAATCATGTTTTAGCTTTATCAGCTCTGTGTTAGAATTTTGCCCCTGAGGTTTAAATTGTTGCTGTTTTAGTTTTATTTGCTACGTTGATTTAACAGTTGCTGAAGCAAGCTGAAATTGTTGCAACTGAAGTGTCAATCAATTTTGACGAAATGTCAGAATGTCAAGAAATGCATCAATAAACTATAGTAACATGATCGAAAGAATCGATCAGCTTTGAGTAGAGGTTTACATTTGTGCTTTATTTGCTTTTGCTTTTGTATATAATTGACTACACAATTTCCTTTAGGAGGTTTCTTAATAAGAAAACATATTCATTGCATCATACACACTTAACTGGTACTCTCACAGCTAAAGTAGTAGCTAAAATAATATTGGGATGGATAGAAACCATCTATATTGGGATGAACTGTGTTAGAATCTGTATCAAATGCCACTTTGCACCTCCTTTCTGATCGAAAAGATCACTGAACACTTTCCATTTGCTCTCAAATTTTTTTTTTTCCTTTAAAAAAAAACAGAAAAGAAAAGAACAGTAAATAAATAAGAAGGAAGCATGATACAGAGTTGCAGAGTTGCAGATCGAGGACATGTACACTTTTGTCCCCAGATTGAGATTTGTTTAAACTGGGTTGAATTAGTCAATGAAATGTTCTAATTATCGCCTCTCTTTGAAAGGCATGCAACATTAACTAATGCTCTAACAGCTAATTTCTTCTGCGTCAGAAAGATCGGTGGTTACGCAGCTCGAAGAAGAAGAAGAAGAAGATACCGACGGCGGAGAAGATCGGATTCCGTCATCCTTCTCTCGTCGCATCACGCAGAGCGCGGAGCTCTGGATTCGAGTATCATCACCGTAGCACTGACGGACATTCTTCTTGAAAATTCTGCAGACCACCCACTCCTGCTGCTGAGCACTGCAACTCTGCATGCATGCATGGCAAGAGAGGCCAAACTTTAAAATTTTCGCCGAGCAAAGTAAACTAGCAGGCTGGAGAGCTCACATGGATTGCATTGTTTTTGTCGGGGACGGCGAGGCGGTATTCGTGCATTATCCAGTCGGTGCGAGCGCGGCGCGGCGGCTCGCCGCGGTGGAAGGTGAGTGTTCTCTTCACCCCCACCAGGTGGTTCTTCTTTGAGGATACAACTGGCTTATCTTTTCCTGTGGCTTTCCAGTAGCCTGAGCTTGTTGCTCTGCAGGATCTTTTTCCTTTCGAGATCATCTTCGTTTCTCGCAGCGCGAAAAAGTACCTCTCACCTTCAATTCCAATTCCACCTGCAAAATGAATACTATATATTTCTAATGAGTGACAAACAAATGAATATGTTTTTTTATATTAATTTTGTAAAAAAAGAAAGAAAGAAAAAAAAAAAAAAAAAATTTTGTCCCACCAAGGTGCAAATCCCGAGGATCGTAAGTCCCGAGGTCGATTTCGGAGATGACGGCGGCGGGAAGGGGACACGAAAAGACCTTCCTGCGGAGATACTGCACCACGAGCTCTTCGTCAGTTGGATGGAACCTGAAACCTGGGGGGAGTCTCATCAGCACAACTCCCACTCCGTGTTGTTCGCTCAATCTCGACACCGACTTTTCCATTAACACTTACTTGTTATTGTTAATTATTATTACCCTCTCTCTACCACAAATATAACTATGCTTCAACGATATATTGAAACTCAAATTAAACTCCCCCCACACACACACACCCCCTCCACCTCTCAAAGCATTGCGGTGGGTGAGCATGCAAAAACCCATGTCCCCATTTATGTTAGATATATATATATATATATAGAGAGAGAGAGAAAGAGTTAAATATATAGAGAGAGAGGGTGGTGGGTTTCATGAGGGAAAAGCAAACGTTCTTTGTAGTAAAGTGTGGTGTGGAGAAGGGGACGAAACCTCTATCTCTTTGTATAGCGTGAAGCATAAGCAAACTTCTTAGTTAGTTTTTTTTTTTTTTTTTTTTTTTTTTTTTTTTTTTTTTTTTTTAATTAGAAATAATTTCCCATAAACAGATATATTTTTGTAAATTCAATTTTTCATATTTATCCCTCAACTACTCCTCTACGACTGCTTCGCTCTGGAATATCTTCCGTCAGAGAGGTGGCTCAATGCATAATAAAGAGTTTTTGGGAATTGCTTCGGTATGGTGGACAATTTGACTGAACGTAACAAGAGGATATTCGACAATCGCAAAATGACGGCGGGGTGCCTAAGTAGGGACGCTCGTGGTTCTCTGGTTTGGTGGTCTCAACTCGCACAACAACTTTAGCGTTATTTATTTTTTTTTTTTTTTTTTTTTTTAAGACCCTGTTGCCTATCCTTGTAGTCTAATTCATCTTCCTTATAAATGAAGCGGTAGCCTACCTACTACTCCAAAAAAAAAAAAAAAAAAAAAAAAAACTTTCTATATTTATTTTTTAAAAAATTTATAATTATTTGTATATATCTATTACAAAAATATAGTTAATCAAAGCTTATTTTTTAATAATTAAATTTATAAAGATAAAATTAATGTTTTACTTATATTTTTTAAAAATAAACCATATAAATATTTTTGAAAGAATATAGAAATTACTCTTCTTCTTATTGTTATTATTATTATTATGGTTTGTCGAGCGTTTTGGACTTAGCTTAATTAATTAAGGAGAGGGGTTAAGGGAGTATATATTAATTATTATTAATACAAGGTTACGAGGTCACTTGATAAATAACCTTTTGTGTGATTTGTAATATTAACATACGTGGATTTGTATGGACCTAATTACCTATAAATAATACCGCATTTTAAAATAAGCCTTGAACTTCTAATAATTCATGATTTAGTACTATCATTTATAATTTTTTGACAGAAAATTAAATTTAATAGAGTACTAGATTTTTTTAAATCAAACAAACAAAAGGTAAGAGAGTAATTTTTTTTTTATTTAAATCTTTGTGGTTTGGTGTAGATTCAGAAAATTATTTTTTTTAAAAAAATTATTAAAAGCTATGCTATTAAAAAAAATTTAAATTTATTTTAAAATATGATCAAAATATGAAATTTATTTATTATTTTTGGATAATAATAATTTTAATAATTACAGTGATTTATTAATATTTTATTGTACAAAAATAAAAGTCAAAAAGAAAATAAATATTTAGAAATATAATACGTAGAGATCAATAAAAGGATTTTTTTATTTTTTTTTTTTCTTGAGATGATGATGTGCTTATTCAGCAAACACGTCAATAATCTTTTATAAATATTTCTAAATAAAAAGGCAAATCTTATTAATTAAAGGGTCACCCACCATAATTATTAATTAATTAGTGATTTATTATAATGGGTCCCAATTTCTATAATTGGGAGCCATAAATATGGAAATTAATGTAGAAAAACAAAGCAATAATTACAAACTTTTCTCCTCTATGGAATTGTGACATGTATTGGATAAGGAAGGGCAAATATGTCATTTGGGTTCAATTTATTTTTAATAAAAAGCACATAAAATAAAGAGACAAAAAAAAAACCCCTTATTTGTCCCAATTTTCTCCCAACATTGTAGAACTGAATTATAATAAAATAAAAGTGTAAAAACATTAACTGAATAATAATTTATCATAAAAATATTTTTTTAAAATTAAAATTTTTTATTTTACTATTTGTTGTCTTAATTTCATCTGTCTAAATTATTTTTGAACTAATCTAAATACTATTTGACTCCACTTATCACATCACATCACTATAATCAAAAGAGAATTGATGAGAGAGAGAGAGAGAGAGTTTTTTAATCTAATTTATATGAAAAATTTAAAAATAAAAAATAAAATATAAATATTAAATATAAAAAATATAAAAATACAGTTATCTTCTAGTTTAAATTTTTAGAATACAAAGATTGTTTCATATAATTTAACATTATATCAGAATAATAAATTTTAAATTTGGTTCACATCAAATTTCTATAAATATATAAAAATATTATATTCTACTAACTTAAAAGTTGTTTCCTATAATTTAATAATAAACAAAGAATTAGAGGATTCCACTAATTATAATGGAGGTTTCTTTCTCTTTTTTAATTGATTAATATGGAAACAACACTTTGTCTTTATCCTTTTTAAATGTTCTTTCCTTGCTTAAACCTTAAGCTTTCTCTTTCTATTTTTCTATGTTCCTCTTCCCACAAATTAGGATTTGTAGATTTTGGTTTAAGGTATTATACATCTAGAAGAGTTAATGTTATATTTACAAACAAATTTTATAATATTTTATTAACATGTATGCGTGATCGTGCTTAATTGGTGAAGTGTAAACTATAATTAAAAAGGCAAAAATAATTTATAACTTTGAAATTAAAATTTAATCGTTAAATTGTACGTCGATAAAGTACTGTAAGATATGTTTTTTATATATAAATAAATATATTTTCTTTGATCAAAAGCGCTTACTTGTGGGGGATGAAAAGAGTTTAATTTAGAAGTGAAAGTGCTTTTTTTTTTTTCAATTAATATGAAAAATAAATTACTTTTCTTGCTTGCTTGATTGAGTGAGAGAATCAAAGAAAAAAAAAAAAAAAAAAAAAAAAAAGGAGAAGTGCATGTGATGTAGAATGTTTGTTGAGTACACATGGTTTGCATGAACCCTTTTAAAGTGCATTTTGAAAAAGGCTCCTCACCTTTAATTTTTCCTTTTTCCAAATTAATATTTTCTTTTATTTGAGCAATGTAAGTTGTTTTTTTTTTTTTTTTTTGTTTTATTAGCTAAAAAATATCAAATTCATCAAAGTGATATAATTATTAATAAATTTGATAATTTTTTAAAAAATTTTAACAACTAGTTGATTAAAAAAAAAAGGCCTATAGTTGAGGGGTTACTAATAATTAGTTTTACCTATATTCAATAGGTGTGAGAAAAATACTACCAATACCTAAAAAAAAACCTTATTGTAAGGAGAATAATTTACTATATTAAAAATAGTTTTATGGGTTGCTTAATTACCTTTTGATTATTTGCATGTAAAGTACAAACTATAATCTATCTTATGAAATTAATATACTCACCAAAACATGCTTTCAGATACAAAAAAAATATATTTTAAAGTTTAGGTGCCTAAGTTGTTACTACTAATTAATTAAGTGCCAATAATTATATGTTTAAAACTAATTAAATTATGTTATTAATTGAGCATTTAACAAACTAATTAAACTGTGTAAATAATATATTGTTGATTCTATAATTAACGATAATCATCCACATGAAAGCGCTGAAGTTAATTTTCTTACTTACCAATATTAATTATGATGTTAATAATACGTGGGCACAGACGTAGTCCAGTTGATCCATGCCTCCTTGATTTCAGCTTAATTTGGTTAGGCAAAAGATGAAATTTTATGTCAAAGGCTTAACAAACAAGTTAACTACATATCAACGGGTAATCCAACCGCAAAAGTGCTTCCAAAATCAGCCAAAATCATACCCGTTTGGATTCGGTATAGAACCGGAAATAGGAGGGATATCCCTTTTATTCTTCCAAACGCACCAAAAATCAATCGGTATAGCTTGTTCCGATACAACTAGAATAAGTGAGAATTACTGTTCTCACTCTTTCCAACTATCCTCTTATTTTTTTTTCTTAAATACTCTTTCATGTCTACATCATTTCTCACCTCATTATTATATAATAAAGTTTGAGAGTAAAAAAGTAATTTACCTTAATTAAAACTCTTTATTCTTCTTATTCCTCATTCTCATACCAAACATAAAATTTCTTATCTCTGAAACCATCCCAAACGCTTTTTTACACTAGTTCTGTATTTTATACTTGTCTCTGAAATAGCTAGTTCTGTCTTATCTCGTTACTAAACGGGCCAGAGTTTCCTTATAGAAAGTCATTACAATAGTAAGTCCTTTAATTCTATACATAGGTAAGTGTTTCCTCTAAAAGCTATTTCCTTGAAGCTAGAAACAAGTACTTTTCTAAAGTGTTTCACTTACTCTCCTTGACAATTTTACATAGCTGTTTAAACTAGACTAACTATACTATTAATAGTATAAAGTTATTAGTATTACTAGGTTTTCGATTTTTAGATGAACAGATGTGTGATTAGGATAATAATTGTCTCCTTCCTTTTGCTAAGTGGATGGTTAGTAAAACAGTATGATCTAAGAAATAAAAATGATCCAACTAATAGATTTACTGACAGAAAATTTAATAGCACAAAGTATTTGATCGATGCTTTTAATAATATAGTAACGAAACTCTAGATTTTTTTCACATATATATATATATATATATATATATATATATATATATATATATATATATATATATATATATATATATATATATTCTTCCAAATACATATATAGAATTGCATATAATTAATATCAAATTTGCTATCTATAAGACAAATATATCAAAAATTTAAAATAACTTTTAGTGACGTACGTATAAATTTGCATATTTATATATAGATAGAAAATATTATATGTACATTTTAAATATGATGTACATTTTACAATTCATCTATTTTAGAATCAAATAAATTTTAATATATAAATGAACACACAAATTAAAAGGATTTTTTTTTTTTTTTTGTCTCCATTAATTGTCCATTTTCTTTGTCAATGCCTTAGGTGAGGAAGCCAATGACTAGACACCTTTCCCATGAAGCAACTCCAAGTTTCTAATCCTAGTAAAGTATGGTAAAGGTTACTTGATTTATTAAACAAAGCCTATTTGTTTATTTATTCATTTATAAGCAAGTGGTTAATTTCCTTTGTTTGAAGGGAATTAAACAAGTGATTCATTGGTTTTTAATTGGTTACTGATATGATCAACTTTGGCTTGCGGATAACATTACATTTGGAGCACCATTAGGTCACCGACACATCGACAAATTTGTTTACATTAGTTACCTAATGAAGTGGAGATAATGATAGGTGTTGTGCAATTGCATATTTTTGCAAAACTCTCTTTTATGTTGTTACGACGAATGCAGAAATAAAAATAAAAATGACGATCACACAAAGTAAATAGGAATTTATATAAAAAAACTTTATAACATAATAGTCTCTGGAGCAAAAAGAAGAAAAAAATATTTTTTAATAAATTTTTTCTTATGAAATCTGAATCTTTCGCCTTTCATCACATACATTTATTTTTTTATTCTCAAATTATTTTTCAAAATGTATCGTACTATAAAGCTGTCAACGAATTAGAAATATAAAATCGAAAGAGAGAATTAAATTTCGGGCGCATCTAATATTTTTCATACTTTTTTAGAAGTTTTTTTTTAGAGGAAAGATTTGTGAAGAAGAGTGCAATAAGCTCTTGCTTCTCTTATTAGCAATTGATCAAACATTTGTTGTAGCAAAATATATAGAAAAAGTGGTTGCACCAAATGATGATGTATTATTAAACTCTCTTTAATTAGTTTGTGTGCCAAGGGAATAGATGCATGCAAATTAAACTTCAATGATTTAAGATGATTTTTTATTATATATATATAAGATAAGATGCTGTGTCACACAATCTCTCTTAAAGATCTTTTATAATTGAAAGATTACTACAAATCAAAGTTGGGTCATATCATAGTTTTTCTTTGAGAATTTGTTTTAAAAAATAATGCATTTGGTAATCCCAAATTTCCGGAAAAGCATGAATAAAATGTAAAAAATACATTAAAAATTTGTTTTTATATATTTGTTGTTGTTGTTTTTTTTTTTGAGAGAATATATATTTGTTGTAGTTATTCGAACATGTTGTATGTATTCCATTAAACATATGTACCTTTATAGATTGTTGTTGAATTTGCGAATCCACGCGACATTTTGGATTTGTATGTATATGAACCAATTAAAATTATTAGTATTGTGTTCGTTGGAATAATAATAGTTTATTAGAAATAAGGATGCGAGTTGGATTTAAATCTTGCTCGTTCGTTTATTAAACTAGCCAGACACGAACTGACTTGTTAAAATATCGAGCTTAAAAATTCAACTCGTGTTCAGTTTATTTATTCACAAATCGAACACAAATGGACTCATGAACAATGAGTTAGATTGTTAGTTAATTTTACTACTAGCCAAAAAGTTGAAAAAAAAAAATTATAATTATAATTTTTATCTAAAAATTAAAATTTACACAATATAAGTCTTTTAATATTTGAGCTATATATATATATATATATATCGAGTGGAATATGAACGAGGAGCTGATATGAGCTTGTGTACGGATCGTTTATTAAACGAGCGATCGATTTTGAATTTCATTTTCGAGATTGTTGGCGTAAAAAAAAAATACAAGATTGTCAGCTCTGAAAAGTTAAAAGAAACTTTATAATTTATAATCTTAATCTAATAATTAAACTTTACAATATACCGATCTTCTTCTATTTAAGCTATATCGAGCGAAACATGAATAGACTAATCACAATTCGTATTCTATTTGTTTCTTAGACGACACGAGCTCATATCGAGCCGAATACAAGCTGACTCATGAACAACAATCTAGATTATCAAGTTGCTTCACATTTCTAGCTAAGTTTATTTCAGATAAACAAAACGGTAGCATGTTACCTTTCTCTCTCTCTCTCTCTCTCAAAAAAAAAAAAAAAAAAAAAAAAAAAAAAACAATCTGGATTGTCAATCCTAATGAGAAAGACAATGTCTTTGTGATCAGAATTTATAAATTATCAGTTGAAAACTAATTACAGAGCATTTCCAAAATATTACAATTATAAATTTGCGAAAATAAAAGTCCCTCATTATTATTATTATTATTATTATTATTATTATTATTATTATTATTATTTTTTGCTTGCTCCTCAACTTTAAATTATTTTGATGTGAATTATTTTCTAAAATTTAATTCAGAATCTATCAAAATTAACATCTTCATTAGTTACCGATCATTAATTATTAACGAACAGAATCATATTGAATTTAATAAAATCTCTAATTTTATTGATGATGAAAATAATTTAAAATGGGAGAATCAAAAAGTGGAGGGGATGGTAGTCACACACCCAAAATTAAAATAAAATAAAATTGCTGAGGGATATATTTCAAAATTGCCTGTAGTTGGAGGGTCTTTCTGTATTTGTACCTTTTTATAACTCGAGCCCGGTCCAAAAAGAGAGGCCGAACCTTAGTACGGCCCAATTTTGAACATGGCTCCAAATTTTAAGCCCCGGTTCGGTTCGGTCCGGCCCATTTACTCCGGATATATGGGCCGGGTCGGGCTTAATTTGCACCGGTCCATTCTCACACGACCCCGCTCCAAAATAAAAGAAAAAAATTGTAAAAAGATCCCTGCACTTGAGCCTTTATACAAACAGGTCATCTGAACTTCTAACTTTTGCACTTCGGCTATTTATACTTTAGACTTTAGACCCTTATTATTCTCAATCAAAGTTACTAATTATATAACTCTTTTGACCTCTTATATTCTATATAATATAAATATAAAAACATATAATAAAAAGTAATAAAAATTAAAAAATTAATATATTTTGTTCTTCAATTTTGATGCTTAGTTATTATATAATTACAAGAAAAATAATTTTTGTGTTTTAAAATTATATAAAATTATATATAATATATGTGATTAAAATAATTGTTCAAAAAGGGATCAAATAGAGTGTTTAATGAAACTTAGGACAATGAGTTAAAATATATGAGTCTTCTTGTAAAAATGGTAAAGTTTAGGGGGTATCTCATTTTCCCAAAATAAAATGCTACTTTATTATTTAATTATTTTCGCCACCGGGTTCAAGCTCAAGCCGCAGGGGTCGTTAGGGTTTTAACTCTCTCTCTCTCTCTCTCTCTCTCTCTCTCTCTCTCTCTTAGGGTTTTGGGGTGCGGCGGAGAGAGGAGAGAGAGCTCGAGCTCGAGCTCGCCATGGACAACTCCCCCGAGCTTCAGCGTTTCATAGAGGTGAGATCCCACCACTGTAACCTGCTGTTTTTTTTTTTTTTTTTTTTTTTTTTTTTTTTTTTTTTTTTTTTTTTTGGGTGTATTTTCATGTAATTTTATCGTATAAAACCTGAGTTTTGGAATGGATTTTTTATCGCTTAAATTTAGCATGGAAATGTGATTGTGTCTCTTTAGAGTATCTTGTGTGCTTTGATTTGAGACTTGATGGAACAGTCGATGATTGAAAAGTTACCGAAGATTAGTAATGGAAATCGATTTAAGAAATGGTGTATGAAATCTGGTGAGGTATGTGGTTTCTGAAATGGATTTGTTAGTAGGGAGAAGATGATGCTGTGAATTGCTGCAAAAGTGGACTGGAAATGAACTGAATTAGTAATAATAGATAGATATCTTCCTTGTTTAATGGCCAGTTCGGATTTGCTGGATCTTCTGCAGCAGCGCTTTTTAAGTAGGTTATTTGAAAGAAGCACTATGTTAGGGACTTAGAAAATTTCAATCTAAGTTCGTAGCCTAAACCCAAGTGGCCTTGATATGGAGGCCCAATTTCAACTTCATTGTGGGAAAGTGAAGAGACTTGCTACCTCCTTCATCAATGCCATCAATGCCGAGGGATGCCAAGAGTCATGGGTAACCCACAAGGTTTTAAGTGGACTTAGTGGGTAATTATTGTAGACATTAGTGGGTGTCTTAAATGTAGGCTAGTCGGTGAGTTATGTACATGAGCCTATTAATAGAGGAGTTGGGCCAAAAACAACAAGAGAAAGTTGTATCTTGTAGTGTTCTTTTCTAAGTAAAGAGAGTATTTAGTTTTTTTTCTGCGGAACCACTACTCCTTTCTCTTTTCTCTACTTTTGCATTTAGTCGTAGGGCGTGAAGGTCCGGGCTAGCAAACAGAGAGCAAGGCTTGCTCTCGTCGAGCAGGAAGGCGGGCGCCGCACGAACTTTTGCTAGGCGAAAAGCTTAAGTCCGTGACAACTAGCTTTGTAAGAGTCTCTTACTATAATAGAAGAGCTTTTGCTTTTGGGGCGTAGGTGCTCATTTCAGCATCCGGAAAACCTGGCTGCTGCTCTAGTGAGTAGAAGTGATTCCTGGGACTAGGCAAGTGGGCAGTAGGTTTCTGTTTGGCCCTGCCTTTTCTCTTGCTTTCAGCTGCAATTGAAAAAATTTGAAGCTTTTGCTACAGCGGGAAGCTGAAATAAGATTCGGAATCCTAAATGTAGAACCTTGAATTTGGAGATTTTGATTCTCTTGCACAAAGTTGCTTGGGGGAATTAAATATTGTTCTTCTCCTAATAGAACTACTCAAGCAGTAGTTCTTCGATCAGCACTTCACCTAACAGCGAGGCCAACTGGGTCCTACATCGTAATTGCTCCAAGTTCTCCAGGAGAAGATGATATGTAGTAACTATAGCTATAGCATGGCGAGTTCTAGGATTTTCGCAAGAAGATGGTATATATGTTTTGATTTCTTACCGCAGAGAGGAGAGAGTGGGAGGGACTGAGGGACAATATGATGAATTAATATTTCCCTCTTCCCATCTGGAATCTGAAGCATTGTCTTGTACGTGATATCTTAGTGCTAGTTCTTTCACCAATTCTTTTGTCATTTTATATCGCTATACTGATATCATTAACAAAGGATTTCTTCATAGACACTGTTTCAGATGTTATTACAGTAAGATCTTTTGATTAGCTCATTTGATCCAACACTATTTTTGTTGATACATGCTCATTTTTAAGGTCGAGAATTGCTATCTTTTATTGTCTATGCATTGAAACCCATGGCAATTTACTAATTTTATGCAGCAAGAGAAGCAGAAAGCTATGGTCAGTGAGATGGTGGGGAAGTTAACGAACGTATGCTGGGACAAATGCATCACCGGCACGCCTGGAAGTAAATTCAGTTCCAGTGAAACAGCTTGCCTCACCAACTGTGCACAACGGTTCCTCGACATGAGCATGATTATTGCTAAGCGTTTCGAATCCATACAGTGAACTGTGGTATTGTCAAATTTTCCTTCTAATTAAACATTTCTTTTGATTACTTTCAAAGTCCAGCTTGGGTGAATGTTCTTGTGAACAAATGCTTCCACTTGACTTGACTCGAATTTTGCATTTCGGGATTGTCTTCTTGTGTTCTTAGTTATTTGATAATATAGAAATTTATATTCATAAAACCTATGTTCTTCTTATATGACTAGATAATTGTGAGGTTATTGAATGGTTGAATGACTAGTCCAGTTTTTGCTCCTAATTTTCTTTAGGACTCGAGGTATTATAAGTATTTCTTCGGTGATAATTGCTTGTAAGAAAGATTTTTCGCTTGCATATATTGATCTTGGCAGACGAAAATGTTTTATACAATTTTATTTGGTTCTTATAATTGCATTTTAATGTGGTGTTTGTTAAATGCTGGGAATTTTTTTTCTTATTCTCTTAATTCATGTGAAGCCAATTGCTTCTTTGTTCTTTTCTTCTTCCTCCTTGCTAGAAAGTTGTAAATCTGACCAAACATATTGGAAAGTTATGAAACCCCATCTGGAATAGGGTGGCCCAAGTGTTTTCGCATAAGCCAAATCCTGTAGTTAAACACTAATGCTTTGTTTGCTTACTGGGGTAAATTCTCCTCTATGATCCAGTAAATGTTGTATCCAAGATTTGAATTGGTTATACTTTTCCTCAGGAATACATCTTTTTTTTATGGGAACTTATAGCACCGAAAATGACATTCAAACAGTATTTTCGGGTTTACTTCTTCTATAGGCCAAAGTTGCTTAGAAATACTAATTTCCTCTGGAGGGCATTAAACAGAACATCGGTTGCTTTTATCTTCTCAATTAGCATGGAGGAATCATTCTGTGGCCTTCGGTTTTCTAGGTTTCAAAAGCAAATGCTCCAATTTTAACTTCTCTAACAACTGTAGCAGGATGCTGTTTAAAACAAATTATTAAACAAAGTTGTTAGAGCCTCTTTAAGCATTTTTATCTTTTCTAACATATTTCTATTATGTGGTCACATTCAAAGGTCTTTTCTAAAGACCGTTGATATATTGACAATTACGTATGGGGGCATATTGATTGATTAACGCCTGTCGTCTGAAGCACTGGTGGTGCTTTAGCGGCACTTCAAGAACCATTGCTCATTTGAAATGAGTACTTATGGTTTGCCCAAAATGTTGCTCTTCTAGACTGATGATGTTTTATCATGTATAGTATAGAGAATCTTGATTGATTCATATAGGTAATTTAAGGTAGGTGCCGCATAAAGTGATCAACATTTCAACAATTCATAAGAGACCCATTTTTACTACAAACTTTTTAGAAATCTATATATATTTTTTTTAATATTATTGATGTGTTGACACTTATGATGCAGAAGACTTTGTTGGTTCATGCATAAAAGTTTAAGATGTTAGATAAATTGGCCAAATATAAACAACCTGCAGGGGACATAATGTTGTGGGGAACCATAGCATCTTCCTTCTCAAAATGTTACATGGCACAACAACTGGCACTTTGAATGCTATTGTCAATATATAAGCCTATATCTTTTAAACTAACTTTTTGGACAAGATAAATGATAGTGTTGCAAATTTAAATTGGTTTCATCTCTCACCCACTTTACATTTTATTTCATATGTTGATAATCTGTTTATGCAGTTTTCCCAACTTTCTATTTGAGTCCATTTTTTTTTTTTTAAAAAAAAACTATTTTTATTAGTCTTTTCCTAATATTTATGCTTTTAGGTCATAAAGTTTAGTTCAGCTTCTTGTGACAATGCAAGTTTGGATTTTTTTTTTTTTTTTTTTTTTTTTTTTTTTTTTTTTTTTTTTTCACAAAATGCCTAATTGGTGCTTCCAAATGTTGTTGTTATTATTATTATTATTATTATTATTATTATTATTATTATTTGCTTCTTCTCTTACATGTCATTGCCATTTGTAGAGGGCTAATTACACAACTGACCCCATAGGCTCCGTTTGGTAACGGGGATAAGGGGGGAATAACCCCCTTATTCCCGTTTTCATATCCAAACGGGAACCGAAAAAGCAGGAATTGGAATTCTTGCTTTTCCGGAATTGCGAGGATGGATTCCCACCCCCACATGGAATTCGGATTCCTGGCACGGGAATCGAAATTCCCTCTCTCTCTCTCTGCACCTCCTCTTTCTCTCTCCACGTACTTTTTTTTTTCTTTTTTTTTTTTTTCCTTTGTTTTCCATACACAATAAAAATTAGTTTTTTAATTTTTTTTAAATTAGAAATTTTAAATTTTAAAAGATATTTAAATTTATAAATTTTAAAATTTAAAATTTTTTATTTAATAAATATTATTTTTTTAACTTATTTTTTAATAAATCTAAAAATTTTATTTTATTTTATTTTATTTTATTTTTGAAAAAAAATTTATTAATTTTAAATTTATAAAATTTATACAATTATTTTATAAATTTTTTAAAATTTATAAAAATTTAAAAATTAAAATTTTTACTCCCACTTAAAATTTAAAAATTAATTTTTATTTACTCTCATTTAAAATTTTTACTCCCACTTAAACTTTATTTTATTTTATTTTATTTTTGAAAAAAAAAATTATTAATTTTAAAATTATAAAATTTATACAATTATTTTATAAATTTTTTAAAATTTATATAAATTTAAAAATTAAAATTTTTACTCCCACTTAAAATTTAAAAATTAATTTTTATTTACTCTCATTTAAAATTTTTACTCCCACTTAAACTTTAATTTTTATTATGTATTTTTTAAAATTTATATAAATTTAAAAATTAAAATTTTTACTCCCATTTAAACTTTATTTTAAAGGGCAAAATAGTTAAAATACATAATTATCCCCTCTCAATGCTTTTTATTCCTCTATACTCAACCAAACACAATTTTTTCTTTTTCATCTTATTCTTCTTATTCCTATATAATTTACCAAACACAATTTTCTTTAAGCCCGGTATAGCTCATAAACCCAACCAAACGCAAATTTACACTAATTCCTGCTAATACCATAATCCATACCTATCCTCGGTATAACAAAATTTTTCTTATCCCCGAACCAAACGGTACCATAATGTCACCGAACCTCTTAAACCAAATAACTCATAATTTGATTAGCCTTTTTTTTGTTCTTTTCTATTTGATGGCGCATTAAAGAACCACCGTAATAAACTACTGTATACTTTTTGAGTTGTTTGTTGGAGGGAATTATAAAGGAAAACTCAAAATTTACCCTTTTCTTTCCAGTAATGTGTTTTCTCTCCAAATTTTTACTAACTCTGAATTATTTTTATTAGAAAGCTAGGCTCTTTTGTTTTCCTTCTACATTTTGAACTTTGCATTCAAATAAAAGTTTTATTCTTTTTTCTCATGAAATCTTTAGTTCTATATTGGAAAGTGACTAAAGTTCCAATCCTCCATATATTTGGGGTTGGCCACTAAATCCCTAGCACCGTTTGATAGTGGGATAAAAAAGAATTACTTGTTTCAAGAATAAATATAAAATACGGAACTAGTGTAAAGAAGTATTTAATTCGATATCAAAGAAATTGTGTTTGGTTTAATAATAGAAAATAAAAGAAATAAAGAGTAGTTTTTGATTAAAATGATGTTTTTGCACTCAAACATAATAGTTTTTTTAAAATAAATAAAAATTTTATTTGCATGATTTTAAATATTTAATTTAAAATATTTATTAAAAAGATTTATTAAAATTTATATTTTATTTGTATATAAACAAATATTAAAAAATTTTGAAATTTTGAAATTTTATATATTTTTAAAAATAAAAAAAATTAAATTTTATAAATTTAAATATTTTAAAATTTAAAATTTAAATTTTTTAAATTTACAAAATAAAATAAAATAAAATAAAATAAACTATTTGGGACCAACCTTGTCCCAGGCGCATGGGGGGACAGAGGTTAACCCCGTACCCGGGGCGCATGTGTTTGGGTTAATTTGTTGGATATCCTCCTTACCGTCCAAATTCCAAATTAACTCCAATCCAAACGCCTCCTGAGAGCTTTGGAATCATTGAGGACAAATTTTGACACTTGTGCGTGTTTGTGTCGAGAGCTCGAGCATGAGCATATGTGGTACACACACACAAAAAACAAAACAAAAAAAAATCCAAATGAAACTCTTTTTTATCAACAATTTATCTTTTTTTTGAGAAAAAGGCAGCATGCTGCCGCTTCATTCATTACGGAGATGAATTTAGCACGGGGGGCAACCGAATGCAGAGGCAGCGGGCCCCCGAAAAAAAAAAAAAAAAAAAAAAGTTAGACACAGAATCTGGACCAGTACGACCGAAAGAGCCTGATGTCGCCGAGGGTTTGGCATAGGGGGCGGCTCTGATTTTCGAAGATCCTTCTGTTCCTCTCCAACCAGCAGAACCACCACGTGGCTGCGATAGTGATGAGCGCTCTCTTGCCTAAACCGCCGGTCTTGATGGCGTGCGTCTCCCACAGAACGTCGACAGTATTGATGTTACGGATTTTCAGTTTGTTTGGTAGCAGAGCCCCAAGCAGCGCTTGGGCTGTGGTGCAGGAGGCAAAAAGGTGATCCGCAGTTTCCACGCTTTCATGACATAGAACACAAGTGGAAGGTCCGGTCCAGTTTCTTAGAAGAAGTATGTCTCGAGTCAGTATCCTCCTTCGTAGGACAAGCCAAATGAAGATTTTGACTTTCAATGGCGACTTGATTTTCCACAGATGGACGAAGCGGTAGTCGATTATCAACAATTTATCCCTCTCAATTGTTATACATCACTCGCTATTGAAAGAAGTATCATATGTCTCCTCCACGATCATGCTCACAGGTGAAAATTTTTTTTTGTAAAGATCACACCAAGATTCAAAATACTTAAGTTCAATTATTATTACCAGTGTTCATATTTTTTATTTACCCAAGCACATTCACATTCTTATTCGATGTAGAACTATTATGGTGTTACAGATTCCCTCTATTTAGGCCTGATATTCTCGTCAGTTCGAACACACATAGCAGCCCAAAATCACCAGACGATGTGAGACTTGTCAGAGACTTGTCACACACTTCCGGCTGATTATTGACTCTGATACCAAATGTAACGACCTAGCCCACTAGCAATAATAACTCGTTGGGTCTAAACCACAGTCCCAAAAGTTTTCATCTTTTGGGCTGTGGTGTGGGCCCAACGAGTTATTATTGCTAGTGGGTCGGATCGTTACATTTGATATCGGAGCCAGTCACCAGCTGGAAGTGTCAGACGAGTCTCGGCTGAGTCTGGATCTAGATGATAGGGCTAGCGAGACAAGTCTCACATCACCTGGTGATCTTCAACGGTGTGTGTATTTGGGCTGACGAGGACGTCAAGCCTAAACGGGGACATGAACACTAGTAATATTAACTGAGCTTAAGTATTTTGGACCCAATGAATTATTATTGCTAGTGGACCGAATTGTTATATTTTCGATCGTATTTTAAGACGGTGTTCTTGTATATTTTAGTACAGTACTTCACGCTTACTTACTGTTCTTGAAGTTTTGATTCTATTACACAGCAATATCTAATTTCTGTAGAGCTTTACTGTATTTGATCAGTTAAGTTCAATAAAATAACTCAATCACAACCAGATACTACTGCATCTGTTCTTTATCAGATCTCAGATGTAATAAAATACTGATCTTCTGGTTTGGCTAAGGGTGAATTGGTCATTTCAAGTTGATTGACATCTTTCTAAAATGACAAATATTATTTTATAAGTATTGTATAAGAAAACAATGCTCCACTCATAAAAAGAAAAAAAAGGGTGTTTGAAACATAAAGTCAATTGTGGCATAAAGTAAAAAAATAAATATAAAAGGTTGCGGTCCAAAGTGCCCAGTTGTTTGTGGGGCCCATTCGCAAGTCCAATGCGGATTCCCTCTTTGGAACGTGTAAGATGTTACCTGGACCTAGTCCACAACGTCATCTGTGAACCAGCCTTTGAATTGATCTGCTCCCCTCTTTTAAGTTAATTAATTAATTAACAACATTATTTTGTTTAGGTCTCTATTGTGTTTGTTTTTAGGTTTTTTAAAATAAAATTTTTTATATCAATAAGTTAACCAACTATAGTAATAATAATATTTTTTAATACATTAAATTATATAAAATTAATTTTTAAAAAATAAAAAATAACAATAATACTCAACCGATATTAGTATTTCAAAATTTATTTCTTCAGAACACTCTTTTTGCTCAATTTGAAATAGCCCCTTCAATCTATAATTCATATATTTTGAATGAAATTTTTAAGTTTAATTTTATTAATTTAAATCATTTCAGTCATTCAAGTCAATTAAATTAAATTTTCTGTTAAATAGAGCCATGATTTTTTTTTTTTTTTAAATCTAATACTTTTGATCATTTTTAACAAATAAAATATATTATATGTTTATAAATTATTTTATTTATAATATTTGAGGATTAAAATTAAGATTCTATTTGCGCTTACAATAGAATATAATGCTATTTGATAGAGTATTATTTAAGTAATACCTAAAAATATTTTAGCACTAAATTAAAAATATATTAAAATTAATATTTGAAAAATTGAATTGAACAACTATTCCAAAATATTACTGGATTAAGGTCACTGATTCAACCACTGATTAAAATATTTAATTATTTTTTTTTTCTAAAATTTATTATATAAAAAATTATTATTATTTTAGTATTATATTTAATTATAAAATTTTGATTTTTAGACCAAATCAAGTGGATACAAGTTTTCAAGTTTTATTTTTCATAGATAATAAAATATGCAAAAAAATATCATAAACAAAATAAAAAATTGTATTAATAAAAAAAAAATTAGCCTGTTTAATTAGAATCAAAGTGATTTATCTACTCGCTGAGTGAATTACTAGTTCCAAATAGTTTAAAAAAACGAACCAAACTACTTTTTTGACTGAGTCACTATCAACCAACCAATTCCAAATTTTAAAATTTTGATTAAAACTTCTAATTTAATATTTATTTTGAATTAGAATATGTATTTTCGGTACAATGCGAGCTTCAAATGCTGAAGAAATAAAATAAGCAAGAGAAGGAGGTGCACGGATGACGTGGTGAACCAGGTCCAGGGGATAGCTAGCAATTTGTGACATGCCAGCGCGTGTCTCAGCAATCCTCTCACCCACCCGAGACCCCAACCCTGAGCCATTTATTTCTCTCTTTCTGTCTCTCTCGTATCTACTCGAAAAGGGGAAAGGAAGAGGCGACCGCTCACTTAGTCCTCATCGGCGGCGGCGGCGGCGGAGGAGGAGGAAGAGGAGGAGGGGAGCTCAGGTCGCCGGCGATAAGAGGCGGCGCTTAGGGCTTGGATCATGGTGGCGTGCGGGCGATCAGCGGCGGCTTAGCTTGGAAGGTGGCTCGAAGGTGCTAGCGAGATCTAGTCTCTGCTGGATCTAGGGTTTCGGCGAGCGGCGGAGGAGACGGAGGCGGTAAGGACCGGCGGAGGCGGAAAATGTACGTGGTGCCGCCGCCCAACGGGCCAGATCCGGCGGAGGACGGCAACGCTCCTAGGGTTTATGAGGTCTGGAAGGGTAGCAACGTAAGCCCACCCCCCCCCCCCCTCTCTCTCTCTCTCTCTCTCTCTCTCTTGATCTCATGGTTAAGAGATGCTAGGGATTCGGGATCTTGTTGAGGAGTAAGGATTTGGTTGCTAGATTTAGGTTAGAAGGGTGAAATTGGGAACAATTGAAGGTTTACCGGTTTGTTCTCTCTCTCTCTCTCTCTCTCTCTCTCTCTCTCTCTCTCTCTCTCTCTCTCTCTCTCTCTCTCTCTCTCTCTATTTTTGATTTAGATTTTCCTTTGTCATGTGAAATTTGGGCTTAATACTAGATATTTGGTAATTGGGAGAAATCGAACTTCTAGTACTCTTATCTGACGATGTCTTTAGTTAGAGTGGAAATCCAGCTATTGTAATATAACAGCTTACCTAATTTGGGATGATATGTTCCAATCCAGCACATTAAGTTCACTTGAATTCATTTTGTGTCTTGATTGATTATGCGTAAGTTAATTTTGGAACTGACTTTTTTTTTTTTTTTTTTTAATGTTACTTGTTTAAAAATTGTATTGTTTGAGTCAAATATCTGAATTAGCTTTTGTTGCAAAGAAGAACAACCGAGCAAAATGAATAAGCTGGAGTATTTTTAAGAATATGGCATGGTGAAAATGTTTTAGAACTTAGAAGATACTGTGTGATGCGCTATATGTGGTTTCAAATATGAATTAATGATCGGTTGGGACTCTTATCCTGCAGATTTTTATTATCGAGTTAGAATCTGGAAGCCTCGAAAAGCTTGAATAACAACCTTTAAATATCCCATAATGTGTTCTTAGTAGTCTGTTCTGTAATAGGTGGAAAATTATGACACTGGTGTTTCTTTGTTTGCCAGGATCCCTTCTTTTTATAGATTCTTCTTTGTCGCAATCTAACTCTTTCATCTCTATCTTCTTTCTCTTTTATTTTTTTACTATGCTTTGCTCCCACTTGATCGGAAGGAGTTCTCTAGTTAATTCTGCAGTAGGCATAATATCACCTGGGGATACAGAATTTGTTCTCTTTTGGATAGAAATTTTTTTGGAAAAAATAGTTTTTGTGCTTGCCTAAGATTTGAGGATATTTTGATTTGATATTTGCTTCCCAAAAATTGCAACCTATTCTTTCATGCTTGCATTACATTGGAATAGAGCAGTGAAAATTGAGGCTTATTGCAAAAGGCTTGCTGTAGTTTGGTGTTGAAACAAGCCCTTTCTGGATTTTAGTCATATTGCTGCTGGATAGGATTATATTATATGTGGATAAGATCATATTGTGTCTAATCAGAATCATGCCATCTAGATAGGTACATATGCAATCTAAAAATCTTTTGTATACTTGACTCTTGACTAGTGTATATTGAAAAGAAAGAAAATTATAAATCATGCAGAAATTCTTGACACAACTGAAATAGATCAAATGATGCATGATCATCATTTAGCTATACTAGGTTGAGGATAAATTATAGTTGCCAGTCTTTGAACTTTTTGAGAACTTCACTTGGGCCACTGATCTTTAAAATTGACATACGACACCAGAGCTTTGAGCGGTATCGGAGTAAGCTCTTTTCGTCATCTCCCATTGAGTTGAGTGATGGCAAAGCTGATCTGGCTGCCACTAAGTAGTCATCTTGGCGCAATTAATGTGGGCACGCCATCTAACGTGGCAGCCACACCAACTTTGTTGTCACTCAACTTGGTCGGAGGTGTCTGAAAGAGCTTATTTGGAATGCTTGTCAAAGTCAAGGGGTCACATGTCCACGTGAGAAGAATAGGGACCAAAGTAAAGCTTTCGGAAACTCTTGGATACTGCCAATCCAATGTACCCTTTAGGTTGGCCTTTGCCTTCCATTAACTTGGTTCCTTCTTTGGCAATAAATAAGAGATTATCTACAAAAATTAGTTTTGTGTACAATCTCCGAACCTAAGATTTTGGGATTATTTTGATCTGATCCTTTGCTTCATAAAAATTGCATAGTATACTTTTGGGCTTGTATTAGATTAGCAGTGGAACAATAAACCTTGAGGCTTATTGCAAGATGATAAAAAGAGCTTATTTGTGACGCTTATCGAAGTTCAGGGTGTTGTGCATCCACTTTAAAAGATTTAGGATGAAAGGAAAACCTTTGAAAAAGTTGAGAAGTCACTATTGTCATTTACCCTTTTTAGGTTCACTTGTATCTACTTGGATTTTCCTTTGGCAACATTTTAGTGACACCAAGGTAGCCCAAAAGAAAGTCCATAACTTTTATCTCCAGATAAATGTTGAAGATTGTAAAGCTGATCAAATTCTCTTGTGTGCAAGTCTACCACGTCAAAGTTCCATGTGCGGAAACTGGAAAGTGTACATGGAAAATTTATTACTGTCCCTAGTCAGTTGCTTCTTGGCTTTGCAGGACCTATCTTGCTGTTTTGTTATTCTTGAGGTTCAGCATTCTGTAGCGGAGATCTGGTAGTCATATATGTCCATATATGCTGTTATGAAAATACAGAAATCTACTAAAGGATCTCAATCACCATTCGTTGAATTCATAACCTTGTTATCTGTTTTAAGAAGTTGACACAGCATTAGTCCTTGCTCTCCATGAAGTATTATTCTTGTTTATCTAATTTATGCATCTTAACTCGAATGCCTTAAGACTATCTTACTGTTGATTCCAATTTACCATTTATGCTTTTGAAAAGTACATTTCTGTGAACTGTGTTGTTTCTTATCAAAGTGTTCAAAATGACCTACTCACTGTAGGAAGCTTGTACTTCTATGTCACTGCTTTTATTTTCTGGATTTTAAGAAAATAAACACTAACAATGTAAACAATCATGTTGTTGAAGGTATTTTTTCTTCAAGGGAGATTTATATTTGGACCTGATGTGAGATCATTGTTTCTCACCGTGTTTCTAATTGCTGCACCGGTAGCAATCTTCTGTGTCTTCGTGGCCAGACATTTAATGGATGAGTTTTCTCATCACCTGGGAATATCGATAATGGTGGTTGCAGTTGTATTCACAATATATGTGAGTATCTCATCTTCCCATTCTTTATGGTCTCTGTATTTATTTTTAATAGCAACATGTGATATAGAAAATTGGATTTTGAACCAAGTATGCATTTAGTAGTTTATATAATTTAACTATCGCATATTTCCTCTTTTTTTTTTTTAAAGCTTGCTGGCATTTTCTAGAAAAAAAAAGCATTAAACATTCATTTGGTATATTGAAGAGATTGAATTTCATGTAGTTAGGCAATATTTGTTCAGCTGTGGTGACTTCTTTGATGCTTACCTAGCCTTTTGTAAGACTATGTTACTTAGAAAAGTAGTTTGTTGCTAGAGTTCTATCTTTGATGTAAAGGGAAAAACTGGAGAAGGGAATTCAGAATCCGTGAGATAAGTATTCCACTTTACTTACAGAAGCATACTCAATTCCTGAAAAATTAGTTATGGTGGCATCTGAAAATCTCCAATACCATGCCTGATTCCATTTCCCAAGCTTTCCTGGGCCTGTGTTCTCGTAAAGGCAAACCTTCGTTTTGAACAACCTATAATACTTATATGTTCAAATCTTAATGTATCACAACATCGTAATTTTCAACAGCAACCCAGAGGTGGATCTTTGGCCTAGTAATATGAGCTTTAGCTTCATGTCTCAAAATTTGCATCTGATTTCTCTTTCAAAAAAAAAAAACAAAAAATTGCATCTGCTATCTACTTCCAGTAATCTATCTTCAGTTTATTGTAAGCCCTCTCAAAATGAAGTTTGAATGAGTCTTTACATGCAGTGCATTATTTACCATATATTTATCATGAAACTGTCTCAAGCTATAATTTTAGTCTGTTAAGGTTTTCTTTATGTTTTCATTTCCCTCTTTGCTATGTTGTTACCAGTTCATTTCCCTCATTACTTTGTTATTACTAGTTATCCTGTGGTTTATTATAAGCTTCTACTCTCAATTGCAGCTATACATTTAGTTTGTTATGGCTTTTTATTAACTTAATTTTAGATAATGTTCGACATCAATAAATGGGCCATTATTCATCTTACACCCTCCTATAACGAAGTCCTTTTTGTTTTCTCTCCACAGGCGGGCTAAGCCCACTAGTACTAATAATTCTTTGGGTCAAAACCATTAGCCCAAAATATTTAAACCCAGTAATCACTACTATGTGCTAGCCTCACATAATGCTCTCATACTCTCCAACATTATCCAATGTAAAACTATTGGGGTCTCACAAACTCTCGTCGTTTAGGTCCTAGCGTCCTCATCAGGCCTGATCACACGCATAATCATCTAGGATCGCCCGGTGTTGTAAGACCTACCCACACTTCCAGCTGGCAATCTGGCTTTGATACCAAATATAGTGACCTAGCCCACTAGTCCAAAATGCTTAAATCCAGTTATTAGGCCCACTGGTGATTCATTGAGTCCAAACCACCAGTCCAAAATGCTTAGATCCAGTTATTAGCACTAATGTACTAGCTACATACAAGGCTCTCAAACTCTCCCACATTTTTCGATGTGAGACTATTGGGGTGTCATGGCATCGACTTGATTGGTACTACTTTCTCTGTTGGTCTGCAACATAATCTCTGTAGGACGTACTCGAATCATTTTAAATGTTTTTTCTGCATATCTTTCATTGGTTTTGTTATCAACCTTAGTTGGAGAAATCACTTTTCTGGTCTTCTCTTATTCTAAATAAGGTATATATGGTTGCTATACTTGAAAACTGCATCAGCAAGTCACTCATACAAATTTTGCAAAAGAATTTGAACTTGGATTGAAAAGTTTTGTTGGAGTGAATTGGTGAACAATTTGGCTGTGCTAATTTTTGAAGTGGGGAGAGAGAGGAAGGATGGAAATAAGCGAGCTGTATGGAACATACAATGAAAGAAGATGGATATAAATGGTTAAATAAAGACAGCCGAACTGCTTGTTATCACTCAGAATGTGTTTCTCACTCAACAGGCTTGATAACTGTCGATAACTCTGTTTGGCGGAAAAGGCAGCCTATTAATAATATCAGTTCGTCTGTAACACTATACTCTTTCTTTCATTGCCTCATTTTTGTTATTATTTACACAATCTTGAATGGAAAAGCATAAAAATATCTAATTTCATGTGTTCTATCATATGTTATGCAACATTCTGAGCTACATATTTTGTGCCCATCTATAATAATTTCAAGTACTACCAAACTTTACTCAATGAAATACCCATCGCTCAGTTTGAGCTTCCAACAAAATATTCCTTATGTATCATCCTGTGCCCTGCCTTGAATATTTGCTATAATAACTTCCATACACTACCTTTCCTTCACATGACCCTTTTTTTTTCTTTTTTCTTTTTTTCTGATACTAGTTTCGCATTACTCTTTTCTTTCAGGATTTGATTCTTCTCCTCCTCACTTCCGGCCGAGATCCAGGAATAATACCTCGTAACACGCATCCTCCCGAACCCGAAGGGTACGATGGGAGTGTGGATTCTGGAGTGAATCAGACCCTGCAGTCACGTATACCTCGAATAAAGGATGTAATCGTAAATGGTGTCACAGTAAAGATTAAGTACTGTGACACCTGCATGCTTTATCGGCCCCCTCGTTGCTCCCACTGCTCAATCTGCAATAACTGCGTCGAACGCTTTGACCATCACTGCCCGTGGGTCGGACAATGCATAGGACTTGTAAGTTCTATCGATACTTATTTAACACAGTTTAATGTTTCGCTTGGCTAAGAATGTGCAAACACTTCTTTAACTATAGTGCTTTTAGCCGGCGAGTTATTTTAATAATATTGACATGGTGTTATTTCTTTCTCAATGCAGCGAAATTATAGATTCTTTTATATGTTTGTCTTCTCGGCAACTCTGATATGCTTCTATGTCTTCGCATTTTGCTGGGTGCATATCTTTAAGATCAAGAATGCGGAACAAATATCGATTTGGAGAGCAATGATTAGGACTCCTGCTTCAATTGCTCTCATAATCTACACTTTTATCTGCGTGTGGTTTGTTGGTGGTCTATCAGTTTTCCACTTCTATCTCATAAGCACCAACCAGGTACTGATCCCATCAAATGGGATAATTCTGCGTTTACAAATCATGAGTCATTAATAAAAGATATAATTAGAAATTTAGTCCCTAAAGTTTGATTTGAACTGTGACAATGGTGTGATCCCCATTTCCATTTCCAGCCGTAGAGTTTTAATTTTTAGCTCTTTAGATTGAAGCTCGACCTCCGCAGAATTAAATTTTAACAGTGAAAAGTCTAATAATGTAGCTGACTTGGAACTCTTATACATAACAAACTCAAGGGACTGCATAGTTATCAAAACTAACTGTAAAGACAAAACTGAAAAAGCAAGCCAAAGTTCAGGGACCAAATGTGAAATAAAATTGACTTTAAAAAGCCTTTTATTTCTCTAAAGTACCTGACCATCATTCTTTTGGCATATGCTAGACAACATATGAGAATTTCAGGTACAGATACGACCATCGAGCTAACCCGTACAACAAAGGGATTGTACAAAACTTCAAAGAGATATTCTTCACACAAATTCCTCCTTCCAAGAACAAATTCCATGATAGGGTTCCACCGGAATTTGGGTTACAATCTCGAGCGTCGGGTGGGCGGCTCATGAGCCCTAATTTGGGCAAAGCGATTGGCGACATTGAAGCTGGTAGGAAGGCGACGGCATGGGTCGAACCGCGGACGGCGGCAGATATCACGGATTTAGAAGACTTACCTGGCATGTCGGACGAGAAGGATAGCGGGTTTAGCGAGGAATCTCTGGATTTGAGTAGGGAGGGGCTCCCGCTGGAGGGCACCCTCGGGGGGTTGCCCCCCTCTCAAGTGAGGCGTTTGGGTGGGGTCCCGCAGAGTGGGAGCCCCGAGATGGCTCATGAAAGGTCCGGGGCCGGTCCCCGAGGACGAGGGGCCGAATAGGGGCCGGGGGGTACACGCAGAGGATGTCGCTTAAAGACCAAAACTTGATTTGCAAGCGGCAGGATTGGGATTGATGCCTTGTTGCTTACAATGGTTATTTGTGTTGGAAGTGTGCAATGGGGGGGGGTCCGGGTCCGGGTCCGGGTCATTTGTATTACCTAAAAAAAATTCACGAGATCGTCTAGGTATTTACTTTTGTATTTCTCTGTTGTTCCATTATGGTTGCTGGTGTGGAAGAAGAAAATTACGTGGTGTGGCTGTCCCCTCTGTTGCTGAAGATATGTTGGGTTCCTGCTACCCAAACTACAGTTTGATTTGAGCGTGTATATATGATTGGGTGATAAATTTAAAAACAAAAAGAACATTGTTTCGCTTGGATTTTAAAAATTTTATAATTGGTTTGTTCTGGTGGTTTTACCGAGTATGAATGAGCGAACAGGTAGCTCCTCATTGTTTTGTTTTTCACAAGAGGTAACGGGCTTCTTCTTCTTCAATATTGAAGTGTTTAGCCATCGCAGGATCTACAGATTTGTTGATTTGTTTAGGAATCAAAACTTGATTTGATTTGATTACGGTTGGTTAGTTAGTTATCATATCAGCACGTAGTAGTAAACAACAACAGCTTGGAGGAGGATGAGAATCTTGCAAGTGAATGATAACAAACAACAACACAAATGTCGCAGTAGCAGCAGGTACCAGGTACTACTGACATTTTATTACATTCGTCTTATTCGTGACATTTTATTACATTCGTCTTATTCGTGTAGTAGTTATTAGAGCTTGGATTTGTTGTTGTTGTTGTTGTTGTTGTTGTTGTTGAGGTGGTTGAAGAGGGGCTTGCGCTTGTGGAGGAAGGCGTCGACGGCCTCCTTGAGGTCGGGGGACATGAGCATGGCGGCATTCCACGTGGCCACGTAGTCCAGCCCCTGATCCACCGTCAGGTCCCTGCTCCTCACCAACACCGCCTTCGTCCCGATCACCGCTATGCTCGACTTCTCCGCCAACCCTAAAATTAAACAAAAAAAAAAAAAAAGAAAAAGAAAATAATAATAATAATAATATTCATTTTTTTACACAAATAAAAATGGAAATGGAAATGGGGATATATACCTCTGGCGACGTCGCTGACCCCCTCCTCGAGGGCGTCGCGGGTGGGGAAGACCCGGGAGACGAGGCCCATGGCCTTGGCCTCGGCGGCGGAGACCTTGCGCCCCGTGAGGGCGAGGTCGGCGGCGTTGCCGTAGCCGACGATGCCGGGGAGGCGCTGGAGCGAGCCGAGGTCGGCGGCGAGGGCCATGTCCACCTCCTTCACCGCGAAGAAGGCCTCCTCGTCGCAGAACCGCAGGTCGCACGCCGCCGCCAGGTCCACCCCAGCGCCCACGCACCCGCCGTGCACCGCCGCCACCACGGGCGCCGGGAACCGCTCCAACCCCGATATCGCCTCCTGCATCGCCAGCACGCGGCTGCGGAGCGCAACGGCTGCGGCTGCGGGGTCGGAGGGGTCGGAGGGTTCGGCGACGGAGGCGAGGGAGGGGAGGTAGATGCCGGAGCAGAAGTGGGCGCCGAGGGATGAGAGGACGAGTGCGAGCGGCGGTGAGGGGAGCTCTCGGAGTAGGGCGAGCGCGCGGGGCAGGTCACGGACGAAGAAGGAGAGCGGGAGGGCGTTGCGCCGGTCCCCCCGGTTCAGCCTGATGTGCCAGACCGCTACCGACCGGTCCGGCTGGACCACCTCTAGGGTTTCAAATCCCCGCCCCAGCTCCGCCTCCACTTTGTCGCCGTCGCCCATCGCCCTTTTTGGGATACTAATTAATGGAATACCGATTAATTAATTGCTTCGGAGTATTTGTTTGTTTGTTTTTTTTTTTTTTAACGATCACATTTACTAACAAATAATAATTTATTATATTTAAATTTAATTTTTATTATTAGTATTTATTTTTTTTTTTAAAGTCATTACAATTTCATCCGATATTGAACTACTGAAATGTCACCGTTTTCTTTTTCTTCCAATAAAATTGTCCTAAAAGTAAAAGAGCGTGAGTAAATATTGCACCCCTAGTCCTTGACCTTTTGGTCGTCAAATTTTTAAATTTAATTTTTTTTTTTAAAAAAAACTTTTAAATTTTTAAATAGAATTTAGGCTAAAATTATACCCTTTTTTCGGTCCTCAAACTTTCAAGTGTGTGAAGGTTATTTTTCCCCAATTCTAATTCATTGTAAGTAAATTCTGATTTAGACCAACAGGCTAATAAGTTGACTAACTAGTAATGTGTTGATAACATTACTACTATATTCCCACTAGGAGTTCTCAATAGCTCTTTATTTCTGTATCCAATCAAGCAAATTGGATTGTAAAACTTTAAGAATGACTTACCAAATTTAAATAAAAAATTATAAAGAGTTAGAATTTTAGAACCAAAATATCATGAACCTGTTTGAGTGCCTAAAGTGTAATTCAGTCTATTATTTACAAAAAAAAAATATATATATATTTTTATATATTCTAAATAAGATATATATTTTACACGTTGCTTATTTTAAAATAAAATAAATTTTATTATTATTTAAAGTGTATAGATAACGTTGCTCGCTACTTACTATCCATCTCCACGCTTATTGGCCACGTATCTTTGAGTTAAGCATTTATGTAGTACCTGGACTTTTATTGGTCGGCATAAAATTACTTCCTACACCATACGCATCCCTAAACTCATGGGCTCTCAATTTCATCTCATATATTATTATCTGCGAACTATTATGATAATATATATATATATATATATATATATATATATATATATATATATAGAGTCCGCTATGGTGGTTATAAATTTATCAGTTATTTGGTATTATAAATTTTTTATCGTCAGATCTATTTCTTTAATCAATTCCACCCTTTAGCTTATATTATTTCATCAACCATCCACTAAACACAAGGGGCCAACTATCATTCTAACCGTACTTTATTTCGTCAAGGATTAAAAATTTACGAGCACTAATGACTTGATATTTTTAAAGACATAGAAGCTCAATTATATATATATATATATATATATATATATATATATATATATAGTTGTTGATATATTGACCACAACAAAATGTTGAGATGTACAAAAGTTTTAGCTCAAAAATGCTTTCTTGTGACATCTAGGGTCCGGCTACTATACTCTTATGAGTTCCTCTGGCTCTGTAGACCCCCCCCGCGCTCGACGACAACCCGCAAGGTTACCTGGGCGGATCGTCATGGGTCCCCCCTTTGCACTAGTAGAAAGATAGGGGAAGGCCCACCGCTCCCCCGTGGTGTCCCCAATCAGAGGTACAACTGCTTTACTCAGCGACCTGTGAGAGAAGCGAAGGGTTTGTTTGAGGGTCCCATGTCCTATAAAGAGACATTGATCAAGGGTCTTCCTCCACTGAAGCGTGCTGAGCCTCACCCGACTCCGAGGATGTCACCTGTTCACCGGGTCCCTTTCTCCAAATTCGACCTCAAATACAGGTGCTTCAGGTGCCTCGCCAGCGACCACCAGATCCGCAATTGTAGAGATTCGTTAGGCTGCGTAGTGTGCTTCCGTACCGGCAACCAGGCACGTCACTGTCATCTACGTGCCCTCCCAACGACTTCGAAGATGCACATGGGCGGTGGCTTTAGACCCCATACGATGAAGGTCTTTATCCCCCTATCCGAAGACTTCCACAAACATCAACTGCAGAGACAATGGGCCGTGTTGGCCGATGTCATAGGCAGGGCCAATCTGGGCCACTTCCCGCAAGAGACTATCGCTTCTGATCTCGCTGCTAGGTTCGGGGGTTTCTCAACTGACTTTCTGGTGGCGAAGCATCGGGAGAGGGACTTTGTTCTCCTCCTCCCTGAGTGGGTCCGACCGGAAGACCTCATCAGCAACGCGCTTACTCGACTCTCGCACTGCAGAATGCATTGCTTTGCGTGGGAGCCTTACCGGTATGCTAACAATCCAGACTACTGTATAAAGCTTGGATTAAGATCACCAACCTATCGTTTGAGTGCTGGTCGGTGAACAGTTTGAGCGCTATCGTCAACGGTTTCGGGCGCTTCTTACGTGCTGACGTCAACAGCATCAACATGGTGGATCTTATTGGATTCAGATGTTTGGTTGCGGTCGACGATCTCGCCGACATCCCGGAACATCTGTCAATCTCGATGGGTGACTTCATCATCACCGTCTCGGTGTGGATTGAAAGCACGGCGCCCTTCGGAGGTGAGGACCGAGGGGTCCCTTTTGTCGGCGGTGATGCAAACGAAGGGGGGACCAAACGGATCCCCAGGGGATGAACCTTGCTCGGAGAGCACCTTCCCCCGGTGATGGCAGTGGAGATGGGGATTCAAGGGAGGGCAACCGTTCGGGAGACAGCAACTCTTGGAATTCTTCAGAAATTAGAGATAGACGGAGTGTCGTGCTTGGGTGTAGACATGAGGTACCGAACCCCGGCGAGGGTTCGGTGAGGATGGGGGTGCTGGCGGGCTCCGGCGAGGCGGCGCTGACTGTCGGACGTCCTCTGTTTGACCTTTGCTCAGGGGTTCGCCTGGGCCTCCCTAGGGTCGCGTGCGTCGACCGTTCGGTGCATGTCAGGGTTCCTCCGATTAGAACGCATCTCGGGTCCCGGCTGAATCACCAATCTAATAAGTTTTCAAATTTGGTTGCAGGGTCGGGGACGTCGAGGTTTGCGTGTTCAGGTTTTGCAGCATTTGGCCCGCTGGTCAAGAGGACGACTGAGCCTCGCAAAGAGTGCCCTGATGAGTGCCCTCTTGAGGCGACGCCTGTTGAGGCGACTCCTGGTTTGGTGTCGGATCACGTGGTGGCCTCCACCAAGCCTTAGTCTCCAAAGGTGCAGCCTTCTACCCTGACGGACTGGGCTGGCCCCCTTCCTTCTCCAACAGGCCCACCACAGTTGACTTTGGCGTTTTGACCTTCTTCGTATCCATCTAGACCACTTAACTCTCCCGGGCCAAGCGGGATTTCGCCCACTCCCGGGCTCAGTTTGATCTTGTCTGTTGCGGGCCTGGGAGGCCAGTTGCTCTTGTTGTTGCAGCCGGCTCTTGTTGGGAAACCCACTTTACTTCGGTTTGCTCTCTCTTTGGGATCGCCTGTGCCCGCCTCGTGCCCTGTTCACGCTTTAAGCCTCAACCGGTCCGCATCCGAGGCGCCCCTGCTTGACTTCCCTTGTGCCGATGGGTTCCCATTAGCGGATGTAGCTGGGTCTGTGGTGTCTCTCTCGCTGGGGCCCTCAGACATTGGTTGCAGGATCCCCAATGTGTTCACCTTTCGCCACTAGGAAAAGCCCTAGGCTGGCGAGGCATGCTGGTATTCATGCTTTGGTGGCAGCTATGGACCGCAAAGCAGCTTTAAGAGCTGGTAGTGCCTCGTCGGGTGCGGGCGAAGCCGGGAAGCGACAAGGTAGCGAGCTCGGTAGGACTGCAGTTTGTGTCCCTTCTGCGCATAGGAAGATCATCTCCAAATGTGCAAAACTAGGTATCAAGATGAGCGAAGCTGATGCGCGAAACTTTGAGGACTTCTTGAGGGTCTCGGGTCTATCTGTTTAGTGTAGCGGTGGTGTTTGAGTGCTCTTGGTGTCTATTTTCTTTTAATGTTATAAGTTTATTGTTGGAATGTCAGAGGTCTTAATGACCGTGGCAAGAGAGTTCTTGTCAAGTCGGTTGTTTCTAGGTTTAGGGAGTCTATCTTATGTTTCCAAGAATCGAAGGTGAGCGCGGTCTCTCGCTCTTTCCTCAACTCTTTTGCCGGTCCCTATTTCGATAAATGCCAGTTTATTAGTGCAGATGGTGCTTTTGGAGGTGTAGTAACATGCTGGAATTCTAGAGATTTCGCTTGCTCCGAGGTCCTCGTGCGAGTCTTTTCTCTCACACTACGCCTAGAGCACCGCGCCAGTGGTTTTTCTTTTTTCCTAACCAATGTGTACGGTCCTCTGGATGGAAAGGAAAGGCAGCCTTTTCTAGCGAACTTGGGGCTCTTAAAGTTCACTGTAAAGGCCCGTGGTTGATGTGTGGGGACTTCAACTTTACGCGCAACCTGAATGAGCGTAGGGGCAGGAACTGGAGCTGTAAATTAATGAGCATGTTCTCGAACTTAATTAATGAGTTGGAACTGGTGGATCTCCCTATGGGCAACCAGCAATACACGTGGTCGAACATGCAAAGCAATCCTACTTTAGCTAAACTCGATCGCTTCCTCATTTCTACGGAGTGGAACTTTACCTTTCCTCTCTCTAAAGTGGCGGCGCTTCCGTGAATAACCTCGGATCACCCACCTTTCTTGTTAGTGATGCATAGAAATCAGAGCACCAGGATTTTCAGATTTGAGAAGGTGTGGCTCACCCGGGATGATTTCAACAAACTTGTGCCTGTCTGGTGGAATGAACTGGCGGGTAGGAACGGCAGTGCCCTTTCTTTTGCTGCCAAACTGCGACACTGCCGCAAGAGGATCAGAGAATAGTGTTCCACTAATTTCTACAGCATCAGGAACTCTAAGCGGGCCACCATGGAGGATATTCATAAGTTGGACTTGTTGGAGGAACGTCATTGTCTGTCCCCCAGGCAGTTGGAGACCCGGTACCATCTTAAATCGGTCCTTAAGGGTATCATTAGCAATGAGGAGCTGCTTTGGAAGGCGAGAGCCAAGCAACATTGGCTCAAGGAAGGAGATCGCAACACCAGATTCTCCCATGCCATGGCCAACGAAAGAGCAAGAGTCAATCATATCGGTGTAATAGAAGATGACAGAAGAAGGTTGGAAAGAGAGAAGGATAAGAGTGACTACTTCTATAACAAGTTTAAGGAAAGATTCGCTCCTGCTATCACCTCTTCCTCTTCGCTGGGCGACTGGGGTGACCTTTTCAGCGATAGAGCGTTTTTAAGCTCGGATAATCTTACGGTGCCATTTTCGGTTGTTGAGATCAGAAATGCCATTTTCCAGTTGAGTGGGGAGAAAGCTCCGGGGCCTGACAGATTCAGCTTGCTGTTCTTTCAAAAGTTTTGGGAGGTGATAAGAGCTGATCTCCTAAATTTTCTTGATGATTTATATGACGAAATTCTGAATACTGGCTTTATTGACTACTCGCATATTTGCCTAATGCCCAAAATTGAAGGCGCAAAAATAGTGAACGACTACAGACCGATCTGCCTCATCAATAGTTTGCAAAAGATCATTTCTAAAGTACTCGCGAATAGACTGGAAGGAGTGATGCACAAAATCATATCATCTTCGCAGACGGCTGTTGGCATAAAAAAAAAAAAAAAAAATTATAATAAAAAAATAGGGGGAAAGATTATGGTTGGTCCGTAATATTGATTTGTCTATATATTTCTAATAAGTCCTAAGAGCCCAAAATTTTTAACATATTAGTAATTTGGGTCCAACAAATTTTACTGCAAATTCAATCCCTTAATAGGCCATTTGTGAACACAAGCTTATGGGTCTCATCAAACTTTGTCTTTTTTTTTTAGTCTACCAAATCAGTCGGATCCTATTTTTTTCTGCCCAGCGGACCTTACATTATAGTCAACTTCTTGTTTAAAGATTCAATTTCAAAAATTATGTTCAAATTAAATTTTAAATTTTGAATTTCAAATTTCCAACCAAATTTCAAAATATCTCTCAAATGCGACATATATTCAAATTTAAAATTTGAATTCAACTGAAATCCCTCAATAATATTTTATCTCAAAATATCTCTCAAACGCCACCTATACTTTAATTGAATTTTGAATTCAGCCGAAATTCTTTATCCATCAATCACCTCAAAATATCTCTCAAATGCCACATATACTCAAATTTAAAATTTGAATTCAACTGAAATCCCTCAATAATATTTTATCTCAAAATATCTCTCAAACGCCACCTATACTTTAATTGAAATTTGAATTCAGCCGAAATTCTTTATCCATTAATCACCTCAAAACATCTCTCAACCGACTTATCCAAACTCATATTCGTAATTCAAATCTCCAACCAAATTTCAAAATATCTCTTAGACTCCTATTTCATTCGAAATTCAAATTTCCAACCCAATTTCAAAATATCTTTCAACCGATTTATCCAAACTTACTCATATCCTATTTATTTGGAATTCAATTTTGAATTTTTGAATCCAAGCAAATTCTCTCGTTCGAAATTTGAACCCCTCAATTTTAAAATTTGAACATAACAGCATATTCAATTTTGAAATTTGAAATTTGAAATTTAAATTTAAAACCACACTTTCTCAAATTTGAACATAACCGTTCCATTTTTGAACATATTTTCCTGACGTATTGAAATTTGAAAATAACTGTTCGATTTTGAAATTTGAACATATTTAATTTAAAATTTAAATATAAATATATTTTCCCGACGTATTGAAATTTGAACATAACTATTCAATTTTGAAATTTGAACATATTCAATTTTAAAATTTAAAATTTAAAATTTGAATATATATAACCATACCCCCTCAACATATTGAAATTTGAACATAACCGTTAAATTTTAAAATTTAAAATTTAAAATTTGAATATAACCATATTCCCGCAATATTGAAATTTGAACCTAACATTTTAATTTTAAAATTCGAACATATTCAATTTTTAAATTTGAAATTTAAAATTTGAAATTTAAATATAACGATTTTTCCAACGTATTCAAATTTGAACCAATTATTTTCCTCATTCCCCTCGCACGTCGTTCCCTCAACAAACCCATATTTCATTGCCAAACCCATGCGACATCTCTCTCCCACTCCCCAATATAAATAGAAAAAAATAAAAAGAAGAAAGGAGATTTTTTTTTTTGGTTCGAAGGAGAACAACACAAGCCAACCGCAAAAAACAAAAAAAAAAAAAAAAAAAAAAAAAAAAATCCTCCCAAATTCCACCACATATTGTATATTCCCACAACGCAATATTCCACCAAAACAGCTTCGACTTTCTCACCACATCGTCAGCTCCAATTCTCTTATCTTCTGTATCTTCTCAGACGTATTCTCTCAGATAATATATATATATATATATATATATATATATATATATATATATATATATATATATATATATATATATATATATATATATATATATATATTATCAGAGAAAGATTTTTTTTAAAAAAAAAAATAATAAAGTCGGTTCGGATTTTTCTTCGGACGCCCTAACTTTAGGCTCATCCCAAAACCGGTTCGGATGATTTCTTCGACATCCGAATTTAGGTTAAATAAAAATAAAAATAAAAAGAGAAAGGAAATTTAATAAAGCCTGTTCGGGTTTTCTTCGGACGCCCTAACTTTAGGCTCATCCCAAAATCGGTTCGGATGATTTCTTCGGACATCCGAACTTAGGTTAGATAAAAAAAAAGCGAAAGGAAATTTAATAAAGCTGGTTTGGGTTTTTCTTCGGACGCCCTAACTTTAGGCTCATCCCAAAACCGGTTCGGATGATTTCTTCGGACATCCGAACTTAGGTTAAATAAAAAAAAAAAAAGAGAAAAGAAATTTAATAAAGCCGGTTCAGGTTTTTCTTCGGACGCCCTAACTTTAGGCTCATCCCAAAACCGGTTCGGATGATTTCTTCGGACATCCGAACTTAGGTTAAATAAAAAAAAAAGAGAAAGAAAAATTAAATAAAAAAAAAAGAGAAAGAAAAATTAAATAAAGCCGGTTCGGGTATTTCTTCGGACGCCCTAACTTTATGCTCATTCTAAAACCGGTTCGGATGATTTCTTCGGACATCCAAACTTAGGTTAAATAAAAAAAAAAGAGAGAAAAATTAAATAAAGCCGGTTCGGGTTTTTCTTCGGACGCTCTAACTTTAGGCTCATTCTAAAATCGGTTCGGATGATTTCTTCGGACATCCGAACTTAGGTTAAATAAAAAAAAAAAAAGAAAAATTAAATAAAGCCCTAACTTTAGTCTCATTCCAAAACTGGTTCGGATGATTTCTTCAGACATCCGGACTTTGGTTCAAAAAAAAAAGGAAGAAAAATTAATAAAGCCGATTCAGGTATTTCTTCGGACGCCATAACTTTAGGCTCATTCCAAAACCGGTTCGGATGATTTTTTCGGACATCCGAATTTAGGTTCAATCAAAATAATTGAAATTTAATAAAACCGATTCGGATGATTTATTCAGACACCCGGATTTAGGTTCAGTCAAAAAGAGATTTCTTCGGACCCCACATCAAAAATAAAATAACGGTATTTCTTCGCTCCCAAAATAAAATAAGAAATTTTCTTCTGGCCCCAAATCAAATAAAATAAAAGGGGATATCGAAACAAATAGGAATTTCTTTGAATCCAGAGTCAATTTCAAACCAGATTTAAATGAGCCCTAATCAACTTGGAGCCTAAGTTCAATTCAAAGAGGCATAATAAATAGTGCACAGTCCACATACGGGCCACGAATCCAGTCCACATATAATATAGGCCCAGTCCACATACGAGCCACGAATCCAGTCCACATATAATATAGGCCCAGTCCACATACGGATCCTGAATCCAGTCCACATATAATATAGGCTCAGTCCAGATACGGCTCCCAATCCAGTTCACTTGCAAATTGTGATGACCTGGATCCCTGCAGAGCTGTTGCGGTGCATTGGGGTGGCCATTGGAGGCCTACGCGGTGTGCTGGAGGCCTTTGGGGCATGTCGGCGGTGTTCGGGCGCCAATTTGGACTCAAGTGATGAACTTCGGGCTTAAATGGATCACGTGGGTGATCGGGTGACTCCGTCGGATCTCTGGGTGTGTTCTCGGGCGAAACAGATTTTCAGATTGGGCTCGGCGCGAAATTTGGACTAAGAATACCTTTCCGGGAGCCTCCGGCAATTTCTAGGATTGGAATTTGGCGAAACGGACGGCGAATTTGGATTCAGCGCGCGAAAACGGTCAAAATGGACTACCTACTTGATATTTTTGGAGCTCGGGTTACTGTTCACGCCGGAACAGTACTTCCGGCGATCGCCGGCGGCCGGCGGCGGCGGCGGGCAGCGCCGGCGGGGGCGGAGGGCGCTCGGGCAGGCGGCGCGCGGCCGCGGGCAGGCGCTGAGGGCGCGGGCAGGCGCGGCGGGGGCGCGGGCAGGCGGCCGGTCCACGCGGCGGGCGTGCACCGAGCGGGGTGCCACGTGGCACGATCTTGTTGGGTGGCTCACAGCACCCGGTCCACGGAACAGTGTTGGTGCACGGTGAACCGACAGTGGACACGTGGCGGCATTTGATTGGGTCGGTGTTGTGCTCCCGGTCCACGCAAGTCTTGGAGTGGGTGCCGTACGCGGAGCAGGTGTACGCGACGTGCGGGGTGCGCGGTTCACGGGCGGTGCACGGTGTTGGGGCCACGTGGCGCGCCACCATTGGTGGGCTCACGTGCACCGGGCGCAGCGAGAAGATTTTTCTGGATTTTCCCTTAAGTTGCTATCCGAGGGCTCTTCAAGGGGGATTTTCGACCCCTTCGAGACCTCAGCTCGAAGGGGAGGTGAGAGGAAGATTTCTTCCTCATGAAGTGAGGATTAATCCTACAAAGTTTCAGGATTTTAGGAGGCTCGAATCCCGAGGTTCCCTATTTTACGGCGCGGTGCGACGTTGCATTTTCTGTGTTCTTCTTCAGCGCAGCGACGGTGTTTTAGCTCTCCTGGTCTACTCCGAGCTCCTTCTTCTGTGATTCTTGCGCCGAAAGACTCCTAACAGGTAGGGCTTCAACTTTGATTTTGATCACTCATTCTGATTTTGCTTCTTTGGCTCGGATCCCGAGGTAACAATGGTCCCCCTTTTTCTGTGAGGAATGTGAGGACAGCATCGGAGTATTTTGGCCATATCTTCGCGCACGAGCGTCTGATGGAGACGAGCTTATACAACTTTTTCATCTATGGATCGCAAGGAACGCGCTCGTATTTTTATTGGATTTTTGTGAATTTTATTTCGAGGTGAAAATTACTGTTTTCTCAGTGAACAGTAATCTGTCCTTAATACAGATTTTTTGTGTGAGTGTGCCACCTTGCCGGATTTTTATCTTGATGTACAGAACTCAGATTTGGGCGTGCAAGGTACCGTTTCGAAGCTATCGACGCGAGGATCGCCGTGATATTTTTATTGGAATTTTCTGGGCAATTTCTGCAGGTGATAATTTAACAGTTTCGAATCCGAGGTTGTATGTGGTTATAAGAGCATTAATTGGGAGCCTATGTGTAATTAGTGAGCTTTGTATTGTATCAGGAATATTACGGGTGTGCTAAAATTGTGGGAGCAAGGATTTGGAGTTTTTGGTATTTTCAGCTGTACGGATTGGGACAGTTGCACTTCAGGTGGGTGGTTGTTGTTTACCTCTATTTTGACATGCTCACTAGGAATATTAGAGTGATCCCTCTATTTGGACATGCATGCTTAAAGTAATATAAAATTGTGAGCCCTTCATATGGAAATTACTATTGTGGATATTTGATAGTGGTTGGGACTTATACATGTTGGTATGGATGGAATGTTAGCGTTTAACCTTGCATGTGGATTGGATTATTTATTTTGGACTATATGATTATCCTGTTAGTGGTTGGTACTATTTGAGGATTTTATGACATGCATAGGTGGATAGTGATGCTTTATCATGGAACATGGATTATAGACATGTGTGGTTGGATAATGTTTTAGCATGATGGTTATATCTATGCGGAGCTATTAATTGTTACACATGTGGAACCACTATTGGACACCTTTTCCTTTATTTCCTTGAGAACACTTGCATGCTTGTATGGACATCTAGATAGGCCATCTTTTATCGCTACACTTTCATGCTGGAACTTGACTTAGGAGAAACCTTGTTTGCTTCTTTTCTCCTTTTCGTTAGTCAGGTGGTTCTTGTTGCTCGGGTTTGAGCAGGGGTTTGGGATAGTGTAGCCGGGGCCTGGATTGTGGATTATGGGTTTTGGCGGCGACCGCGGATATTGGGCGGTTGACCGGATGTCGGTTATAGGACATCGGTGATAGAGCATGATTATGGACTACGGGTTTTGTGGCAACCGCGGATAGTAGGCGGTTGACCAGATGTCGGATGTGGGACATGATTGTGATTGTGGGTATTGCGGCAATCGCGGATTTTGGGCGATTGACCGGATGGTTACTTTTGCATCTGATTGGGAATCAGTTTTCTTTTAGTGGAGGGTTGTGTTCCACTGGGGCTTTATAGTTGTGAACCAGTCCTGCTTTTGATACTCTTACCGGCGCGGTTATTGCCGGTAGTGTTTTAATATGGATTTTACCGGCGCGGTTATTGCCCGGTAGTGCTTTCCTCGAGTGGGTCGCTCCCCTCGAGTTCCCCTCCGGAGGCCGGGGTCGGACAGTTATTGACGGTTTTGCTATCACATCGGCGCGGCTATTTGCCCGATGATGAGGGCGGCAGCAGGAGTTTTGCTATCACATCGGCGCGGCTTTCTTGCCCGATGATGAGGGCGGTACAGATTGGGTTCATCTGGGACGGTTGGTTATTGTTGGTTATGGTTATTCCAGTCTAGGACTGCATTTTAGAGGCATAGTAGTGGTAGTTTCTTTTCTTCGGCAGTCATTATTTCTTACCACTCTTCTTTCCTTTTGCCTCTGGTAGACCTAGTGGGTGTGTCAGAGTTTGAGGTTTTACCCACTAGGGGAGGCTACTGGTTTACTAGTAGTTCTCATCCCCATTCTTCTTTCCTCTTTTTCTTCTTCCTTGTTTTGCAGTGTCTTCTACGGGTGCTGCTGGGCTTTCAGCGGCGGGTCGAGGAGAGAGGACGGCTGAGTAGATAGATCTCGAGGCAGGATGAGCGTGTTAGCTGGACTGTTGGTGTACCCAGGTTTTCCTCAGACGGTTGTACTTTCACTTTTGGGACTGGCTTTTGCCAGCAGGTTGTATTTATTTATTGTGAGCTGGGAGAGACTGATGTATCATTTATACAGATGTATTGTATTTTATTTCCAGCTTCAGTCTGAGATGTATTAGCTTTAGTTCAGCTCTGTTTTTATTGCTCTTTTATTATATCTTTTATATCTGAGCAGGTTGTTGACGCTTCGTGTACACGGGAAATACCGTGTGCACGGCGGATCTGTAGACGGGCCCGGGTTCTGGTTTACACCCGGGGCGTGACACAAATAAAACCCAAAACCCATTCGATCCACGAATAAAACTGATAACCCATTCCAGCCCATAAATAAAACCCAAAACCCATTCAACCCCATTGCCTTAACACATATAATTAAGGCAAAATTATATTTAAACCGACTAGATTCTAAATCATATGCTTAGAATTTAGCCAAATCCAATTCGATCGAGCTCTAACACATATACTTAGAGTTCATTCAAATAAACCAAACTAACCCTAATACATATACTTAGGGTGTAGTTAACTTTTTACTCTAGCAAATATACCTAGGGTAGAAACCAAATCAACTCAACTAATCCTAGTACATATACTTAGGGTTTAGTCAAAAACATATCAAACTCGGCCAATCCTAATACATATAGGACTTAGCCACCTCATACTTTCGAGTAGCATCAAATCCGACCCACCTCAATACATATCCTTGAGGTTTGGTCATGTCTCCACTTTAGAACATACGCCAAATGTGAAATCAAATATAATCGAACTATAATACATATACTTAGAGCCAATTGAACCCAATTAAACTCTAACACATATAACTAGAGTTTAATGTCGACTAGTCCTCAACACATATAATCGGGATCAAGTCAATTTCAAATCCAGCTAAATCCTAACACATATACTTAGGATTTGGTCAATCATTAGGATACGATTTATTCTATCCTCCTCGCAAAGTTCTCTTAATCGAAGGTGCCCCAATCACATGGGGGTAATTAACAATAGATGCTTGCGTCTATTGGAAGTCATGGATCCGCAATACTTGATACCCACATACACCCATCCACATATAAATATTCATCTGAATCGTGAATACCATCCAACGGGAATCCCGAAAAAAGATGAACCGCGCGAGATGAGTCATTCAAGATCGCAGACAACGGCCTTCCTTAAAGGTAGACTTATCCTGGACTCCTTCGTCACTGCTAGCGAGATCATCAGCCGGTGCTCGAAAGTGCCAACAGAATGTGTCGGCATTAAGGCGGACTTCGAGAAAGCTTTCGACAAGGTGGACTGAAATTTCCTTAGAAGTACTCTGAAATGGCTTATGGCTAATAAAAAATGGTGCGATTGGATTGATCAATGTATTTTAAATAGCAAGGTAGCGATTCTGGTTAACGGGATCCCCTCGAAATGGATCAAACTAAAGAGGGGACTACGACAAAGCGATCCTCTATCACATTTTCTCTACTTATTAGTGGCTGAAGGTTTGGCAAGAATGACTGAGAGAGCCATCACAAACAATCTTTTTAGAGGCGTGGGACCTAGTGACGATGCCAAAATTGCGATCATCCAATATGCGGATGACACTATCTTCTTCTGTGAGGCCAAGAATCGACAACTGCGAAATCTGCGTTTCATGTGGCAGATCTTTGAATGGGCCTCGGATCTTAAGATTAACAGGAACAAGTCAGAACTCTTCTATTTAGGAAGCGGTGAAACCACAGGAGAGAGGCTAGCTGAGTTCATTGAGTGTAAACTAGGTTCTTTTCCGATCAAGTACCTTGGGCTACCTCTGTCGAGTGGTCGTATCTGGAAGGAGGACTGGTGGAGCATCATTAGCAAGATCGAGAGCAGGATTGAAGGCTGGCAAGCCAAACTCATTTTCCAGGGTGGGAGGCTAATCCTAGTTAACTCGGTACTTTCGAACCTACCGCTCTACTTCTTTTCCGTCTTTAAAGCCCCTAAATGGGTCATACGTCGCATTGATTCGCTGCGGAAGGCCTTCTTTTGGAGAGGTAGGAGTTTTAGCACAGGTGGCCATTGTTTAGTCAATTGGAAGACGATCTGTAGACCGAAGAGAAACTGCGGCTTAGGCGTCTTAGAGCTGGAAAACCATAACATCGCCCTACTGGTGAAGTGGTGGTGGCGTTTCTTCTCTACCGAACCAACTTCCTGGGGCCCTCTTCTAGTTGGGCTATATTACACTTGGAGACGACCTCTGAATGAAGGGGAATCATTCAAACTGTTCTCTCAGTGGTGGCGGAGCGTCTTAGGTACGAGAGATCTATTTAAATACAGCACTTCTCGCTCGGTGGGTGACGGCCATTGGACGAGATTTTGGTCAGATATCTAGTTAGGGAACTCCTCCCTTCTCTGCCAATATTCTAGTATTTATGGTGTGGTCCGCAACAAAGCTTGTTGGGTCTTAGATTGTTTTGGTCACAACGGTTGGAGAAGGAGAATGATTATGTCGGGTTTTGCACCAAGCTCCACACATGACGAAGGGTTGCTCCGGAGCCTTACAGACATCTTATCCGGTATACGTCTCTCGAACAGAAGGGACATTTTTAGATGGAGATGGTCACATTCAGAAGTATTCTCGGTCAAATCTTTGTACTCCTTTCTGCAAGATACAGGTGTGCATGACAGAAGCTTTGTGGAACTGTGGGCAATCAAAATTTCACTGAAAATCAAAATCTTTGTCTGGCTTGTTCTGAAGCGTAGGGTGCTAACCTTGGACAGGCTACTAAGTTAGGGCTGGTCCAGGTCAAGCAATTGCACCTTCTGCTAGTGTCCTTTCGAAATCGCTGACCATCTTTTCGGCGCTTGCGAGGTTGCGTGCGCCCTGCTGGTGAACCTGCTTCCCAATAAGATGGTTGTTCGTAGTTGCAATTTAGTAAACCTGTTGTGGGAAGCGAGCACTTGCAAACGGAGTACCCTTGGGAGAGGGGAACTTGTTATTATCGCGGCATCTTGGTTGTCCATCTGGCTGGAACGGAACCGCAGGTGCTTCGAGTCGATGTGTCGCAACCCGGGGCTTCTGCGTGCCGAGATTAGTTCTTTGATAGCGGCTTGGAACACTTTCTGTGCTTAACCGGTTCTTTTTTTTTTTCGTCTCTGCCAAGGCCTGGCTGCCTCTCCCTTGTAGCTGAATCCAACGTTTCTATGAATGAAGCGGCAGTTCTCAAAAAAAGATTTGGATTCACTTTATGAATAATTGAAGTAAGAATCTAGAATAAGTTGCAGCACCAATTGGAGGGTAGAGAGATCAAGCACACCATCCTTGAGATTTCCAAAGTACATCCAAGAATGTGAAAATCTGAGGTGGATACTGATCAAAAGCTCTCATGTGAGAGAAACTGGTATAAAAATGAAAGGACAGAGCAATAAGGAGAGACTTATCCACCAATTGATGGAATAAAAAGTGGAAAAGCCAGTGAGATATCCACCTTGGTCTTTTCCTCATACCACCCCTGATTCCTCTCCAAGGAATAAAGAGCCCAATTGCCTACATACATATACTGCTATTCAAAGTGCTCATTCACATTCTTGACTCATCAACCTTTCTCAAACCCCAAATGTGGGAATAAGGTCAAGGATAAAAGAGAATCCTTTTTTTTCCCCCCCTAGTTAGTAAAAATAATTCAAGTTGTGTGTGGAATAACTGCTTCACTGCACCATATGGATGTGCTTTGCTGAGATGTTACAGGCATATACAGCTGGATACAAGAGAATAAAGGGAGCCTAATGTGAATCTCACCAACAGGTTGATGATGAATCCAGGTCATTGATGGATCCAGCTAGATCAAGTGAAGAAATGGCATTGCATTATTGTCGACAGGGTTCGACACCTAATCGGTCTTTACCGTTTCTCGACGCAGATCTTATAGTCGGTCAAATGCAACCTTTTGGGGGAAAAAAAAAAGAGAAGTCAAGCTCATGATTGTGTAGTGTAATCTCTTCATTCAATCATACTCTTTCGATATTTGTTTTGAGTTAGCAATTTGTAATTCAAAGATTTTGTAATGGATCAAAATTTAATCAAGGCCTCTGTCGATGTCTTCGTATAGAATGTGAGATTGATGATTAAGTTTAAAATTCGAATACTAGTTGTTGGTATGATATATGAAGCACATGAATGATAACTATATATCTGGAGAGTGATAGGCACAAAAATAATTAAGTTGAATGTATGATCAGCTATTCAACTACAGCAACAACTGTCCCAAATCACTGGACTAATTTGAAGAATATTACAGACTATATAATACATGAATTTGGGCTAAACACCTTAAGCACAAAAAATGGAAAGCAAAACTCCAGATTTATTAATAATAGAGGTAACAAAAACTACCAAAAACACTTCAGTGCCAAACTAGGATGACTTAAATAAAGTTGCTACTCTTGTCCCCATCTTAGTTGTAACAAAAAAGGAAAAAAAAAATGTAGTAATACTGCTTTAATGCTAAGTGAACTTTAATTTGTGAAATTTATGTGCAATTTTATGCATTGTAATGAATTCTATATTGCCTCTACGATCTCACCTGAAAGTTAGATCCAATTTTACAATATGTTAGACTATGGATAAGATTGGGCAAACAAATTATCTTTCTCTATTTCGAACTGAATCCTTCAGATGTGATTAATTATCAAATTCGGTATTAAGATCCCAGTAGATGGAAATATCACACTTTCCAACCATTGCTGACCCATGCATGATATAATGGAGATTCTGTGAGTTCCCTGACCTAATACACTCACGCATGCGCGCGCGCGTAGTAGGACTTGCGTGCTATTAGGAGCACGGAGATATTCGTGCTCTTAACCTGTTTTTGATAATGGTACTTTCGAATCGGCGAACGACTACGTTAAACTTAATCTAGCGTATTTGAAGTATTTATAAAATAAATTTTATAATTTTTCGATATTATTTACTTAGTGATCGAAAGTACTCAAAATCAAAGTCTGAAAATAAAAACTCACAAAAAATTATGATATTGCACTAAAATTTTCAATCAGAGATATTGATCTTGCTGCACATTATATAAAAAATTATCAAAATTTTATCTGATTTGAATATCTTTACATCATTAAACTTGCAAACGACACACATCAATTATTAAAAATATTCATGTTTTTGCTCCCGGATCTGGAGATCCCGATTCTCGATTAATTTTGAACCCTTTCGATCATTAAGTAAATAATATCAAAAAATCGTAAAATTTATTTTCTAGATACTTCAAATACGCTAGATCAAGTCTAACGGAATAAATCGTCGATTTGAAAGTTTAATCATCGAAAATGGCTTAGGAGCACGGAGGCCTCCGTACTTCTAATAGCACACAAGTCCTACTATATATATATATATATATATATATATATATATATATATATATATATATATATATATATATATAATATGGCTGTTATACTATCGATAACATCAGGGACTTGGTGCTACCAAGTTTTCCGCCGTTAGATCTACTCCTTTGACCATTTCCACCCCTTAGATCATATTATTCTACCAACTACTCACTAAACCCTAGGGATTACTATTATCCTAACCGCACGTCTCTTAATCTAAGTGCTAAAAATCTAATAGCACCAATGACTCTCAGTGTTATCGATAGCTTAAAAATTTTGATTTGAGTCAGTCGGCAGTACTTCAACTTCTAAATTTAAATTAATTACTTAAATAAATTTATAGTTGGGAGAATCGCATGAAATATACTAACAAATATGTAAAAATAAACGGCATATTCGAATTTTTAAGTCAAATATTGTCGGCTAACTCAAATCAAACCAATTGAAAGATTAGGTAGCTAACTCAAAATAGTCCATAATTCAGCTTTAACCTATAAAATATTCCTAAAGAAGAAAAAGCTTAAAATGATCTTTCCATACGAGATGATGCCATGGTCAAATTGGGTCCCAAATGGGGAATGGTTTAGTGCATCTAATCAAGTAGATAACCTACCTGTTCCTTTCCTTGTCAAAAGATCTGAACTTACAGTCTGATCAAGAGATATAATTTTTTCAATCAAGGATCATTCACAGAATCTTTGTGTCTCACTTCAAGAAGGAAATAACATCTATTTCCAGCAAAATTGCTGTAAGCCATGAAAATATACAAGAGATGACTGAAGTTTCAAAATTTGTGCTCCAATTGTAGCTAATACTGGAACTAGCCGCCGCATCTTTCCGTCGTGACGGAGAGACGATGGAAGGAAAAGGAAAGAAGAGAGGCAGTACAAGAATATGCGCATCGTTCTCGCAATTAAAGTACCAGGAAAATTTTAAGAATCTTCCAACTTGTGAGGACCATCCTGCGGCCTCAATTGTTTTAAAGTTCACTGCAACATACCATAACTTTCACATTTCCTAAGTTATTGCTAACAATAATGTAGAAGTGAAATAATGGAAGGTGAATTTGTTTCTATTTAGTTTCTCGTTTAACCAAAGGTTATGCTCAATATAATTATTTCAAAATGCTTATGAAAGGAACTCTATAATGTCAATTTCTATCATACACAGTGAACAGAGGTTAATTTTAGGTATCAATAAATGGAATCATATAGAAAGAGAAGGTAAACCAAGCATCTTATCTGATTTTTTTTCCCAGTAACCAAATCTCTTATCTTTTACCTGTAATCAGTGTTTCTAAACAAACTCATAGATTAACAAGGCCCCACCAAGCTTTAAGACCCAACAACCAAACTAGTGAAGGAAAGGAAAAATATGGTACTTCTGGGAAAGATAAAGAGTACAAATGGAGAACATTTTCTCTTGCTTTTTGCCCCACACTTTCCTTAATAGAGCCATGGAGAGGCTTAAAAGCACAAGAAAGATATTAGAGGGTATAATAGATTTTTCTGAGTAAGGATTAGTATACAAAAACCAAGGATTAAAGTGCCGTGGCACGGGAGTGTGCCGGCCGTTGCTTGGCACGATACGGCACAGGCATGCTTGCGTGCCGACACATGGCACGCCTGCGTGCCGACGGACACGCACAACCTTCTAGTGGTACGTTTTGAGCCTTTGACACTGTCTTATTTTAGTTTTTTCTGTCCAATAAGGCATTAAAATATTATTTAAAAAATTTTAAAATAATATTTATAAATTTTGGCTATATATTGGTTTGTCTTGATCTAATGTCAATAATAACTTACTAACTTACTAGCTAATAGCTTAATATACTAGTAGTCTTCTTTATAGGTGAAATTAAATACAACTACAATTCATAGAGAAAATTTTATTTTTTTTTTTAAGTTTTTATAAAAATTTGTAAGATCTATTCGTATTGATTCGATGAAAGATCATATAATAACTAGACTAAACTAGAATAAGACCCCAAGTGCATTGATAGTTTCTTTTCATTTTCAAATTTTTATAAAATATTTATGAAAATTAAAGAAATTTATTTTTTCTAAAAATTTAAAAAAAATTATAAAATCTGTCCATAAAAATTTAATAATAAAACATACTAATAAATTAAACAATAATAAAAATTGATTAACTTTTACTTTTTTTTTTATTTATCTTTTATTTTTTAGAATTTTAAAAATTATAAAATATAAATATGAGAAAATTAATTTTTTAAAAAATTTTATGAAAAATTTGTAAGTTCATCCAAGAAATTTAATTTTTCTTAAATTTAAATAAGAAAACTTGTGCAATTTATTTATGAAAATTTAATACTAAACCATATGACATATACATTAAGTAAATTCAAATATCAATTGCTTCTATTTACTTTTCGATTTTATTAGAATTCTTATATTTCTAAATCTAATAATAAAATTTTCAAAGTTAAGAACACCTTAAATCTCGCACAAAATACTAAATCCGTACAAAAAAAATAAAAATGGATCATATAATGATTAAATCAAGTGGATATATTTTCAGATTTTTGTAAATTATTAATAAAAATTTGTATAATTTCATATTTCTTTACAAAAGAAACTTACAAGTTAAATTATTCTAAATATATAAAAAAAAAAAATTTAAGTTGTAAATTTCTTGACTTACCTAATAAGTAGATCTTCGATTTTACAATTTCTTTACTTTTTCTTTTAAGATCGAAGTGATCAAAAAATAATAAGAGATTGAAAGAAAAAACTAAAAAAAATGGAAGAATAAAATAGAAAGAAAAAAAATAGAGTAAGAGATGTGAGAGGAAAGAAAAGAAAGCGCAGAATAGAAGAAAAGGTAGAAGTGAAAACAAAAAAATAGATGAAAGAGGGATAAAGATCTATACAAGAAACTAAAAAATACAAAAGGTTGAAGTAAAAAAAAAAAAAATTAAAAACACTCTGTGCCTGTGTGGACACGCAGCGGCACGCACCGTGATACTCTCTGGGTATCGCTCTGGCTCGTTCGATACTCAGAGGGTATCGCGACACAGGAGGGCCAAGAGAGACCCCCCTTGTACCGTGCCGCTTAATTGATGGCACGATACGTATCGCTCCGTGCCGTAAGGTACAAATGGATACTTAATTCTTTGACCAAAACTCATAGGCTCCGCCTGGATGTTGGGATAAGTTATTCTTGAATAATTTATTCGGCATAAGTTTTTCTTCTGCGATTGGAGGCAAAAAGTTTGATGTTTGCCTTTGAAAAGATCTTGTCATTCATAATTTGGCTAAATAATATATTTTACCTGTAAGGTGACTTAATTTATTCCAAAAAATTAACTAAAAAATGGAATATATTATTTCTGCATATTTCTTATCTAAAAATACTACAATTTCTTGAGTAAATTAAATATATATTCAGAATAAAATATTGATTCATCCAAACAGTGTCTTAGTAACCCCTTCCAATATACAATAGATTGAGAGATATATGCATATAGACATGGTGTTTTTACGCTAAACTTGTCGAATTAAATGATCATCTATGCATAATTCATCTTGGGCATATTGCACCTGAACTTTTGCGAAGTTTCATTTTTAGTCCTTAAAACTTTTCTTAAAACTTTTTGAGCTGAACATTTGGCATTCATTTTTAGTCCTTAAAACTTTTCTTAAAACATTTTAAGCTGAACATTGGCATTCCAAACTTTCGAAAGTGTTTTCACTTTAGTAGCACGACTTATCCAATTCACTTTCGAAAGTGGAACATACCTGAAGATTTAGAGATAGGTAGTACAATTTATCCAATGCAATTTAATGTGTACCTTAGCGAATTCTAGGTCCAGATTTGCCGACAGTTCAAATGGACTAAAACAATATCAGCCACTAATCAGAAGTGATGCACTCTAAGAAATTAGTAATAGTTGCAACTCATTTAAAACAAGTAACGAGAAGTGATAGTTGCAACTCATTTAAAACAAGTAACGAGAAGTGATGCACATGAAGGGGATTTGTAAAACTTTGAGCACTAGGAGAAAACAAACTCAAACATTTCAGGGGAATTTTTCAGTAGTGGTTTGGTGGCTATTACGAACACAATGCTATAACGCAGAACGAAAATGATCAGACATGACATGAAGTTTACATCCAGAAAACACATAACATGAAGTTTACATGGAGAAAACTTGGGATTGGCACATCGCGCCCTGTTCTAATCTAAAAATGACATGATATGGCACAAATAAGAAACAAGTTAGTTGTTCGGATGTTTACAATGAAGCTATGGACATTTAAACACAATCTTCAAATTGACACGAATGACATGAATGTCGAACATAAACATGGCTTGTGAACCCAAATTGCCACACCGAGAAAATAACAACTTGGTAGGATTTAAAGCAATAAATTGGTTTATTGAACATATAACAGACTAGAAATTTGTGATTTATGGAGTATAATTTGTGTATACTCAACGACGAGCTATCCGTGTATTGTTGTTAGGATACGCAAAATTTCTCACCTTTACATGGTCAATTTCTTACTTGCATGATCTCCCACATTCTATTTTTAGTTGGTTGATAGAATAATCATATAACTCACCTCACTAAAACAACACAAAGGAGGGAGTACCATGCCTCACACCCACATTATAAAAGGGATCTAGATGCATGGTTTCAACAATCAAAGGAGAGGGGGAGGAAATAGAGTAGGATCCTTTCTCCTTCTTTGAGTAAGGAAAAGTGAGAAACCCTTGCTCTTTCTCCTCTCTTGAGAAGCTCTTCCACCTTACTTTCAACTCGAATGGCGGGTTTGGATCACCCATGGGCCTTCATATTTGGTCTCCTAGGTATACACCATAAGTAGCTTCTTACTCTATTTGAGCTTGCTTCTTGGGTTTAAAACACTTGCATCGTCGACTCTAATGATTCACTCAAGCATTTATTGATTGATTTTATCATTCTTTTCACCATCTACTATATTTGTTATTCAACTACTGTCTCGACATCGGTGCAATACAGCAAACAGGAATCGAACTAGAGGCCGCCCATAGCCGCAAACTACACTTGAAGCATAGGAGAACAATTCATTCTTGTTGTTCCATTTTATCCTTCTTCTTTTTTTCTTTCATCTGAGGATAGAGTTTACACTCTTTGGAAAGTTTCATTTGAGAACTTGCTAAAAAGATGAATGCTGTAATAGAGTAGGGTGGGCCAAAACCAATGTTTCCATAGATGCAGCTATCTAATGTGCACACTTCAAGTAGATCTACAAGCTTATAGTGCCAATAAATAGAGGAAATATTTGTCTCTTTCTACATACCATATTGAGAAGCCAATCATGGCCAAATTCCATTATTTTTTGGTGTAGATAATGTTTCTTAAATTTGCAATTTTTCCTTTATTGATTATTTGTACTCAAGCTCATAGTTGCAAGTTCCTTATTCTTGTAATTAAGCTTCCTTTGCAAGCTCATCTTTATTTTTAGGACAAGATAATAATAGATGGTGGCTTCCTTTTGAAATTAGACCATTCTATTTTGGATATACAATTAAGCAAAAAGCCGATTATAGCAATATAATATTTTTTTAAAAAAAAAACAGACAAAAGGCATGATGCATCATTTGGTAAGATCAATTCTACTTATTCTTCTTTCTTGTATGATTAGAGATATGTTCAGTTATTGTGAACTAATTGTAATTTATCCTTTTCAAAAATTGAACTTTTCAAGACATTTTAGTTATTGCATGCTGGTATTTAGCATAGCTTGCTCTCTCTTGAAGTGTTTATTGATAATTGAAATTTTATTGATAATAGTTTCCTTTCTTTTTAATGGTATTCAGGTAATCTCATATCATTCGTAGTTTACCTCGCGCCTATGTAAGATCTACTCAAACTTTCTCATTACCCTCTTCCATTAACTATCGTAATTCGATATGCTAAATAAAAATTGACCTGTTGTTTTGCCACAACCAAATGCAGCCCAACATTTTGGCGCGTGTATCGAGCAAAATCTACACAAGGCTTCCAATCTGTACCTTATGTCGTCGCACTGTTCAGTGCCATGCTATGGATCTACTACGCGCTAGTGAACACCCACGCAACACTACTGATCACGATAAATGCGTTCGGATGCATCATCGAATTCATATACATCATTATGTACCTCATCTATGCACCAAAGAAGGCTAAGGTAGGTTAACATCAGTTTCAGGTGTCTGTAACTATATGAGAAGTGATCAATTGGTTTTTCATGTTTAGTTAGTTTGAGTGCATAGGTGGGTTTTGTGGTTTAATTTCTTACTTCATGCCATTTGGTTGCAGATCCAAACTTTTGGATTCATCTTTCTCTTGAATGTGGTGGTGTTCTCTCTCATCATCCTCTTCACTCTCCTACTCGCTAACGGACCAAATCGGGTTAAAGTTCTAGGTTGGATTTGCGTGGTCTTCTCGGTTAGCGTCTTCGTTGCTCCTTTAAGCATCATAGTAAGCACTACAAGCACCTCTAAGATGATTAGACACTTAAGATGATTACGATTATTACATTGCTATAATAATATAGAACATCAACTGAAAAATGCTACCCCAAATTGTTTTTCAGAGGCTTGTCATTCGAACAAGGAGTGTCGAGTACATGCCGTTTTATCTATCATTCTTCCTCACCATTAGTGCCATCATATGGTTCTTATACGGTTTCCTAACAAAAGACCTATATGTTCAGGTGAGTTATGCATCAACACTACTAATCCCTTATTAAAACCTCAAACCATTTCCTTCTAATACTAAATCCCTTTTGGTTTGATAAAAAAAAATCAGCTCCCAAATGTACTGGGATTCACCTTCGGGCTCATCCAAATGGCGCTCTACTTGTACTACAAAAGATTGAAGAAGGCCATTGTGAGCCCCACGCTACCCGACAACGTGATCGAGTTGCCCGACCACGTCGTCGCGATCGTGACGCTGAGCCCCGTCCCGGTCTTGGAGGTTCACAGGATCGAATCGGATTCTTCAGAGGTACCCAATGAGATTGCCGGTGGAAAGAGAGAGGAAGCAAAGGAGGCCAACAATGAGGAGAGTCCAGTGTGAGAACTATAGAATATGAGATCATGAATACATATATCTAAGCTCTCTATATCCTAGTGCCAAATATATTATGTTTTCAGTGTTGTAGTGTTATAGTGAGCTTGATGATATATATTTATATATACTTGATCTAAAAAGGTGTGTTTAATGTGTTACGGAAAGGAGAAGTTAAGGCCTCTGTATCTCCTCTACATTCAATATAATGACTACAATGTGATCTTAGCTATGCTCACCTTAATTAGGAGAAGTGATTTTATTTAATACATTATGAATGTTTTATTGTAAAAAAAACAAACATTTATTACAATCTCTGTATATGTATGAGATTGACTTCACATTACATGTTAGATTGCTAAAAATTCAACGGCCAAAAGCGATTCTTACTATCTTTGGACTACCCAAATTGAATGCCGTTGACTTTACCTACATAATCAAAAACTATCTACATATAAAAAAGGTTAAAATGCATGGAGACCCCCTCCTGTTTTGAAACAGAACCTCCTACTTTTTTTTTTTTTTTTTTCCTTTTTTGTTCTGGTAGATGCAACTTCAACTTTTAATTATTTTGATTTATGAAATCCTCCCACAAATTTAATATGTTAAAACAACTTAAATCAAAAGAAGTTTTCAGATGTTCTTGTAACAGAGTTATAATGATTTTAAAAATAAAATGTGTATTGATGCGTCTATATTTTCCCTTTGAAGGGAAATACTTAGTCACCTCCAAAGAAAATGAACCAACAAATATAATAACAAAAATTCCTTATTTGAGGAAAGATAAAGTAGTAAAAAGGGAAAAAAGAGTATTTGTATATTGAGCCTCACAAAATTTTTGAATTCTCAACAAGCAAGAGAAGTTCAATTTTACCAAGTTTGCCTCCAATAATGTACAGTGAACTCTCCCTCATGTCCCATCATCAGTAGTATAACCCAAAAAAGCTACAAGCTCTTATGCTAGAATCATTTATCATGCAGAAAAAAGAAATGAAAAAAAAAAAGTGGAAGAGTACTACTAACCTTCAACTACCGTTATTCGCAGCTTCACGCGCCACCGCATTAGCTCGAATCTTCTCCCGCCAATTCTCCCCCCACAGTTTTGCCTCAGCCACCGCTCTCTCCCGATTGAAATCCTTATTCATGACAGATCCCACGCCCTCTCTCGGCGAATCCTCTCTCTCCGAACCCCCACCCCCTTCCTCGTTCTTTTGTACTAGCCTCCCACCCGTGCCTCGGCTTTTTCTGTCGTCATGATCCCCACTGCCTGATTTATTGCTAGATGTTGGGGACGATGCATTGGGATCATAAGACAAGGAGGCCAAGTAGGAGAGGGCAGTGACAACGTCAGCGATATTAGGGCGGCTCGCGGCTTGTTCCTGGATGCACATCGATGCCACTGCGAGGGCTTGGTAGAGACCCCGCATAGGGAAACGACCTTGAAGCCTTGGATCGGCTAGTTTGGGAAGTTTCTTTCGGTCGTTGAACAAAGGCCTTGCCTGTTAAGACCAAAAACCAAAAAAAAAGGTGAAATATTACTCCAATTAAGGAATTCGCTCTTTTAAAGCTAGCTGAGCAACAAACCGTCCCTAGCGCAAGTGGCAAAGAGCTTAGTGATTGGTACCCGAGGTCCCGAGTTCGAAACCTAGTTGCTTCACATTTCTAACTAAGTTTATTTCTTAAAAAAATAAACGAAGCGGTAGCATGCTACCTTTCTCTCGAAAAAAAAAAACCTAGCTGAGCAACCAAATGAAGCTGTTCGAAAAAAACTGAATAGCTTTTGCCACTTTTTATCATTCTCAACAGTTTTCTGCTGCAACAGAAAGCAAAAGCTTCAGAATTAGAACTTTCCCTATTAAGGTTCAGAAGCTCATTTTGGCTTCCTAGGGCACTTGCCACTTTTGACAGTAGAGAAGTTGTTCCATACTTGCATGATAAAGCCGCTTGGTAGAACAATCAGGGATGCTAATCTTCGAATGATCTTGGTAACATGATAATAAAAAGCTAAAAGCAATACATCATCCACAAGAAACTTAGGGTTTCAAATGATGAACCAACAAACCATGTCTATTGACTTAGAAAACATTAAGTAAAATTCATTAAATTAAATCTGAGGATCCAACAAAGTAACAGGAAGAAAACAAATATAATTTTCCAACACAACCGAACTAAAGAAACTTACCCATGAAACAAGATTCTGTTCTCCGTGAGGCCTAGTACTATCGATGGCTCTTCGTCCAGTTATGAGCTCCAAAAAGACTACCCCAAAGCTATACACATCTGATTTTACTGTCAATTGACCAGTCATAGCATATTCTGGGGCACAATATCCGTATGTACCCATAACCCTAGTTGACACATGAGACTTGTCCCCCGTCGGGCCAAGTTTTGCAAGCCCAAAATCTGAGAGTTTTGGGTGAAAATCTTTATCCAATAAAATGTTGGACGATTTAAAATCTCGATAAATTACAGGTGGGTTTGCTTTATTGTGGAGATACTCCAAACCCTTGGCTGCGCCGGCAGCAATCTTCATCCTTGTGTTCCAGTCCAGTCCTTCCTTGTCAGGTGGCAGATCTGTAAATAATCCAAGAAGTTAATAAAGTAAAAAGTCTCCAAATTACCAACCTAAATACAAATAAATAGCGCCAAATGGTTCAACCAAGAAAGTAAGCTATGGAAGGAGAAGGTGAAGGAAAGACAGTTAATCCTGCAAATCCTATAGTCTTCATTTACCTATCATAACTGAAAGAATATAATTTCTGAAAACTGATGTGGAAACTGAAACAAAAGTACTGAAAAAAAAGATTAATTACAAGCCAACAACATTTTATATGGTTAAGACTATTGAAATTGAAATTGTGATACAAATATGTCTCCATATGTAAGAAGGTCATGACAAAAATCCCAAAGAGTGAAGTGTGTGCGAAAGGAAATAGCTTACTCTTAAGCTAAACAAGCTGAGTGTATGCATAGATAAGTAAATGATAAAGTACCATGCAAATGATCCTCCAAAGATCCCAAAGGCATAAACTCGTAGACAAGAAGGCGTTGATCTCCATCAGCACAATAACCAATTAAATTCACAAGATTGGGGTGATGAAGTAAGCTGAGCATGAGAACTTCCACGAGGAATTCTCTGTTCCCTTGGAGTCCATTTTGATCCAACTGCTTCACAGCCACAATCTGCCGCCAAAATAAGACAGACCAATAGAAATATTACTCCAATCTGCCTTTTCATTTTCAATAATCTTAATTCCACTTTCAAGTGGCATAAGAATTTGTCACATTCACAAGAAAAATAGATAAGAGAATAGAACCCAGTTTCATGTTTGCATACTAGTTGCATTTGACCAGAGATTTCCATATCTGACTAACAATGAAATTCCATCGGCAACAAATGGAAGGACTCTATAATTTAGTAACAGCATAATTTAATATCCTTATTAACCTTTGGTTCTTAAAATCGATCCGTCCGGAGAAGTGCCAAGTTAGTACCATCATTAGCCTTTGGTTCTTAAAATTGAACTCTTAGGATGATAGTGAAACTGAGGTCAAGCTTTAGCAATGCTTGAAATTAAGTTTAAAATTGAAACTACAGGGAAGAAAATGAAATCAGGGTCAACCTTAAGGGAGCTAAATCTTATAATTGAGACCCTGAGGACAAAACTGAGACCCAGTTTAGGGTCCAAAAGCTTGTAATTAACCCTGATTATTAACATGAAAACACTAAAACCAACCTGGCCGGTGCTCTCCAGACGCCCTTTATAGACTCGGCCGAACCCTCCTTCCCCTAAAAAGCACTCAGATCTGAAGTTCCTTGTCGCAGCAGCAAGTTCGCGAAAGGTAAAAGTCTGAGCAGAAATATTAACACCAGAAGAATCAATTGGAGCATCTATTCCTTTCTTGGATTCTGAACTACTTCTGTTCTTCAAATCTGAAAGAAATCAACTCAAGAGTTCAGCTTTTCATTATAACAAGTAAGAATCACAACTTCATGATCAATAGAATGATCAATTCTACGGTCCAATTTAACCGGAGAATAATTCAAAACTATAAAATAGATTTTTCAGATCAATATCTCTATCAAATTATTAACATTAGAAGCAACATTACCGTGGATATTATCATTATCACTAAAAAAAAAAAAAAAAAACAAAACTTTTTTCTACAGAATCCCACAGTAGTTTAGCACTTCATTACATTAAACAACAGCTGCAACTTCATAATCAACATAATGGCCAATTCTATGCTAATGTAACCCACCATTCATTTATAACTACACAAAATAGAACCAATAAGAATTCATTGTTTCAGATCAACCTCTCAATCAAATCATTAACAAAGAAACCAGCATTTGCAGCAACTATAAAGGTCAAATCTCACCCCAAACAACAAAAAATAAAAATAAAAAAGAGGAAAAAAATAGGGGGGGAGGGATCAAACTAACCAGAGGATACTCTATCGAGTGGGGGAGGAACCATGGGTAGCTCCTCCTTCCTCTTCTCCTCCCTCCGATCCCCATCACCACCCAATTCGTCCCTCTTCCTCCTCGATTCGAAGCACGGCAAACAACCCATCTATCAACTCCCTCCCCAAATCCACGAAAAACCCTTCAAAATCGAACCTTTCCGCCCCAAATCGCCCTCCCCGCGCCAAAATTGACCACAATTCCCATCTCCCGCCACGCCGCGCGGGGTTTGGGGATCGAATTCGACGCGGGTTCCGCTCGAATCGAAGGGATTTGAAGGGTCTCGGATTGGAGCGCGAGGGAGCGGTGGAGGGAGAGGAGATCGACGAAGCGCGTGGAGCTTCGGTGTTGAGGTGAGAGAGAGAGAGAGAGAGAGAGAGAGAGGAGTGGGGGACTCGGAAATAAACGTATATTTATACGTAGTGATCTAAATTTGTGTATTGAGATTCTCCGCGTTGTAATGGGCTTTTGTGTACGTTTTTTTAAGACAAAAATTAATGTGGTGGTAATTTGTGATTTTCCTTTTCTTTTTAACCCTTTTTTTCTCAGAAAATTCTTTTTAATTTGTGCATTCAAGCATAATAATTATCTAAATTTTGAGCATACAAAAAATATAAACATTCTAAAAAACTTGCATTTCTATTACGATTAATACAGAGTATACTCTTGACAATTTGGTTACTAATAAAACAAAAATTAACGTACATAAAATATTTAATTTATGTGCAATAAAATAGTGATTACAACAATGGGAGAAAACTATCAACCGTCCCTAGTGCAAGTGGCAAAAGGCTTGATGGTTGATATCCGTGACCCGAGTTCGAAGCCTAGTTGCTTCACATTTCCAGCTAAGTTTATTTAAAAAATAAACGAAGCGGGTAGCATGCTACCTTTCTCTCTCAAAAAACAATGGGAGAAAACTAACGAGAAAGTGTCACTTTAACGTACATAAAAAGTTGAAAAATTTACATGCAGACAAAATATTTCTCAAGAAAAATGTGGGATTTGTCTTAGGTAGCTAGAGGGATTACAAAATTGTTCATAAAAAAATATATTTTTGATATGTAGTGATTTTTGATTGATCTATTTATAATGTACAAGAGTAACAATCTAAAAACTCTACAGTATTATATATATATATATATATATATATATATATATATATATATATATATATATATATATATATATATATATATATAGTAGAGTTTATATGTTTTTAAAAGCATAAGTTCATTCATATTTGTAAATTTTTTATTATTTAATTTGTATTGAGATTTGTATTTTTTATTTTTACTTTCTCTTTCTTTAGTTGACCTTACAATAGCATAAATTTCATACAAATTCAATAATAAAAAATTCACAAGCATAAATTGATTTATACTTTTAAAAGTATATAAGCTCTACTCTCTCTCTCTCTCTCTCTATATATAGAGAGAGAAAGAGAGAATAATATTAAAAAATTATTAAAATTTAATTTTTAAATAATTAAATAGTTTAAATTATATTCAACAATATCGATCATAAAGCTTCATTATTAAAAATAAATCAATAGCAATAGAGCCCATGCTATTAATAATATTCTAGCTCAATATATCTCTCTCTATATAGAGAGAGAGAGCTCTCTCTATCTATAGAGAGACAGCACTAGGTTGAAATACTATCGGTAGTAAACGAATTTTATTGTCACTCATTTATTTTTGATGATAAAATTTTTAAAACGACGATCGGCGCGGTTAAATATAATATAAACCATTTAAACTAATTAAAAATTAAATTTTATATTTTTTTGATATTTATTTTTGTGCATTAATTTGACACAAAAATAAACTGAAAATGAATATTTTTCAAAAAAATAATGACATGAATCTTATAATCAATATCGAGAGTATAGATCTTGTTTTAAATAGTTTTTTAAAAAAATTAACCATAATTTAATTAATTTAAATTTTTTAACATCGTTAAACGAGTAAAAAACTCATATATATCATTAAAACTCTAAATTTTGCAATTATTTGATCATTATGTCAATAATACTGAAAGAATTTGAAATTTAATTTCTAAATACTTTTATGATCTAAATCATATTCAACAATATCGATCATCGATTGAGAAATTTTATCATAAAAAATAAATGAGTGACAACATAATCCATTTGCTACTTATAGTATTCCAGCACAACTATAATATATATATAAAAATAAATGAGTGACAACAGAGAGAGAGAGAGAGTAGAGCTTATATACTTTTAAAAGTACAAGCCTAAATATACTTGTGAATTTTTTACTATTAGATTTGCATCGAGATTTATGCTATTATAAAGTCAACTAAAAAAAAGAAAAAAATAAATAAATAACACAAATCTCAATGCAAATCCAATGATAAAAAATTTACAAATATATTTGGACTTGTCCTTTTAAAAATATATAAGCTCTACTATATATATATATATATATATATATATATATATATATATATATATATATATATAGTAAAGCTTATATGCTTTTAAAAGTATAAGTCCATCCATACTTATAAATTTTTTATCATTTAATTTGTATTGGAATTTGTATTTTTGTAAAGACAACTAAAAAAAAAAGATAAAATAAAAGCACAAATTCAATACAAATTCAATAATAAAAAATTTATAAATATAAATACACTTGCGCTTTTAAGTATATAACCTTTACTTTATATATATATATATATATATATATATATATATATATATATATATATATGTTATACGTGTGGGCAAATAAGTGAAGTAATTACTAGGTAGATGGTGTTGAATTGCGTACGCACAAAAATAGTTAGATATTGACCATATTAATAATTGGGTCAATTAATATATATGTCAAACTTCGCTTTCCGGAATATCCGGTGGGAAATTTTTTGCCATTTTCTAGTGATTTACACTGCAATGTAACATCTCCAGCAAAAGAGTCAAATTTGACTAATGATGTTTCCACATTTCCGTGTGTGGTTCACTTTCTAAATGTTGAATGGAATATTTTTGGATAGAAACGTATGGACCTTGTCCTAGCCGCAGCGCACTTGTCAAATTGATATTTCGAACTTCGAATTTTAGCTTTATAATTTATTTTTTACTATACGAATTTTTATTTATTTTAACTAGTGTCGGATCGTTGACGCTAACTATTAATCATAAAAATTCGACAGGAATTTGAGTCGACAAAGAGGGATTCACGTCTCGATTGAGACCGATCTCAATCGCGGAAGATAATAGCACGCGACGCATGCCATCGGCCGAAGACATCAGCCGGTGAAGGAGGAAGGATCCGCAGCCTGATCCGGGCCGATCTCAGTCACGCGAAAATGCGGCACGCGACATAGGCTATCGGCTAAAAGAGTATCAACCGATAGGAGGAGCAGCCGACAAAGAGGACCAATGCCTCGTCCAAGACTAGCTTCGGCTGCCACCTGGTATCGAACCGCCCAGATCAGACGGCGAAACAGGCGGAGTCAGAATTAACTTTCGGATGATTAAGCCGAAAAAGGAAAGACTCACGTCTTATTTCAGACCGGTCTTAGGCGCGACACAAGACACGACGAATGCCATCAGCTGAGGCGCTAGTCGATATGAGAGTCTGCCGACAAAAGACGAGGTCAACAGGAGGACTATCGTCCCATCTAAGACTGTCCCTCAGCCAAAGATAGATACAAGACCGCCTCAGTCAAGCGACAAGGAAGGCGAGAGTCCAATATAGCTTTTCGGCTGCTCGAGCCGAGAAGGGAAAGATTTTGGAGGGAAGGAGTGCGAGATTTAGGCGCGAATCCCGCAACTAACCCGGAAAGGCAAGCAACGCCCAACATTGGAAAGCGCCGGGAATCATGCTCTGGCGCAACGATTAGGGGATGAACTTAAACGGAAAAACGACTACTATCCTGATTTAGGGCTTTCGGCTTAAAAGGAAGTAGTTGCTGGATATCCGATAACTTCCCTCAATTTGCGCCGATAATTCAAATCGGCGCCTAATAATATGATTCGGGAAGTGTATAAATACTTGAACCATCGAAGAAAAAGGAGTCCGGCAACCTTGTAAGCCCGGTACCACCCCAGTTTCTTAATTTATCTAGGAATATATTAACTTAACATTTCATATCTGCATTTACTGCTTTTATAGGAGTATGCTTAATTGTAATTCTTCTATCCCTACCTTCTTGCTTGTATCCCCTTCTTCAAATCAATATAAAGTGTAAACCGGCCCATTCGGTCATATTTTTATTTAAGCATTTAGAGTGTAAATCGGTTTATCAGTCGTATCTTTATTTGCTTTTCTTGCGTTTCAAAGTTATAATCGGCTCTTTAGCCATACATTTATCTCTCTATCCGGTTCGGCTATTCTAAATCGAAACCGGCAATCCCTCTCTACCTCCGTAAATCCGCTTTGGCTGTCACTGGTTGTTGCGGTCGTGAGAGTTACCAAAGGAAAACCCGGCCGAGCGGATCCCTCCTCGGCCCGATCGCTTGATTATTGGCACACGGCGCACTTCGACACCTCTGAAGAGTCACCCATGGGTCGATCGCACGCAATTCACATTTTGGACCCCAATACTAATCTTTCGTCGTTTCGAACACGACTCGATTCACTCCGGTTTCTCGCCACAAGGTAAGATACTAACCCTTTTAAGTCAATAACTTATACATCTCGTCTTCTAAAATGTTGAATCTCATAGCACTATTTAGTAGAAAGTAGTTTTTTGCTTCTATATAGTAAAAGATTAATCTGAAATTTGAGTTCGAATTATATAAATACTTCTTTGAACAATCATCAATTGCAACTCAACTTCTAAAACCTTTTACTTAAACATAGGGGTGGCAATCCAGCTCGCTGTTCGCGAGCCAGCTCGTGTTCGGCTCGAAATGAGCTCGAGATCGAATCGCTCGTTTAGTAAACGAGCCGAACACGTGTCACGCCCCGGGGTCAAGACTGTACCCCGGGCTCGCCAACAGATCCGCCGTCCCTACAGGAAGCCCTGTAGAGGCGTAGCGTCTAACCTGCAAAAAGGGAGATACTACACTAAACAGATATCAGAGCAAAGTAAACTGCTAGAAATAAAATAAGTACAACTCTCATAATACAATAAGTCCTCACCAACAAATACAAAAGTCTCTCAAAGAAAGCAGAAAAGTACAACTCGATACCTCACTACATAATCTCTCAAACATCACACAACCAAAATATAAAGGTACCTCTACTAACATGCTGAAGCTGAAGGGGGAGGGAACTATCTCGCGACTCCCTTACCTCGGTCTAGAAGAGCAGGATCAGCAACTGGCACCGCAGGAACTGGAGCTGAAGTCCCTGGGGAAAAGACACCACGACGGATGTGAGAACTACCTCCCACAGTAATTCTCAGTGGGTGCCGCCAACAAGCCCGACGGTCTGCCCACTAAGTCTACTAGAGGCATACAGTAACACAAGAAATACAGTGTAGAGAAGCTAGAAAGTAAAACATCTACTGCTACTATGCCTCTATCTAAATGCTCAAAGGGCGGAACAGAATGAATATGATGCCACGACCAACTCTCTCTCAACTCAGATTACCCAATCCAAACTGACTGCCCCATAGGGTCCAGTCAAGCCTGCGCCTACCTACTGCCGTACATCCCAGAGGACCGGACTTACGTAGGACGTCCATGACTGCCAAAACTGGCTCAGCCAGAGGGACACGTATCAAACCCAACTCCGGAGTGGTACTCATGGGTAGCGACCCCACCGAGCAAAGTATCTGCACATCTCTGTCGATCTCAAGTATGGCTCATGCAGGCTATGATCCAATCACTGTCTCACTCACTGGCTAAAAATCCACACTGTCACTATGACCATGTCCCAAAGATCCCAGATCCACTGTCACTATCACTATCATTATCACTATCTCAATGATGAACAATCTACAGACTGCTACCAACACTACTCGGTCCCCAGACACGAGTACAATGCATCATAGCTACTAAACCTCCCAACCCGCGACCCGGGAAAAAATCACAATGTCAGAACAACAAGGGTACAACCACTGGGGGAAAGCTAAGGTGATGAGCAAATCTAAATACATGTTCACATTTTCTGTAGTCTAATTGTGCATGAATAAATAATTAACTGACAATAAAGCTAAGTTGAGTTTTCATGATGTAAGAGTTCAAATACTGCAAGTGGTTCAATGAGGTCATCAGATTTAACATCTATCAATTGTGGGTACTAACATACAGTTTGCACAGATTAAACAGCTCATATACTATCATGCATGCACTTATAATCATAGAATTAGAGTGCAGTCCATAGGTATTGAAAGCAGGATCACCCACCTGATCGCGCTAACTGTCCGAGCCGGTACAGATAAACAGTCCGGGAGTCGACAATTTCCCAGATCCACAGTGCAAAGAGCACAGAGAAGTGCTCTTACAGTCCTGGGTACAATAACACATCCCAATTATACACAATTCATACACATAATCACTATTTCAAAATCTGCAAACAAGGTTACTGTTCACACATGAATTTCACCTGAAAATAAATTTCCTAAAATCCCAATAAAAATGTCACGACGATCCTCGCGAAATGTAGATGTCGATAGGCTCTTGAATCGTCGAATTCCGATGTCCGGATGAGGAGATAAAATTCCGCGAAGTGAGTGCTGTCCAGAATCTCACAACAAAACAGTGGCTCAGAAATGCCTCGAAATCCATGCCAAAAACCCAAATCTAGGCAAAACACTCAACACGAAAGTCGAAGATTTACCTCTCGTGAATCCAACGCCGCAAAAATCGCTGAAATCGGATGTCGGGGTAGCTCTGTGGAAAATTTTGACCGAAAAGCGACGATAACGGGCCTCCAACAGAAAACCGTCGCTCCGCACTTCGAGGCAGAAAACACAGTCGTCGTGGCTTCCAAAAGTTCTGAAATTTCACCAAGAGATGGGCAAGAGGGAGAGGAAAATCTTTGGTTAAGAGCTCAAGGGCCAATCCCTCGGAAAAGTCCCCAAAATCACAGCCCAAGGGGCCTTTATATAGGCTCTCCCCAAAAAGCAGCCCAAAAGACCCACTTTCGGATTTGGGCCCAGGGAATTCGGGCGCCCGAAAAGTTTCGGGCGGCTACAGTAACGGGCCGGCCCGTTACTGTGCGCGCCCGAAACGCCCTCAGGCCGCCACGTGTCCCTGGAAGCTCCCCCCTGCACCCGGCGCACGGCGCCAACCAATGCCGCGTCGCCACGTGTCCCGACCGGGCGTCGTGCACCCGTGCGCCCGACCAACCACGGGGCGCCACGTGGCGCCCCCCCACGCCGACCCGGTCAACGCGCACGTCGCGCGACGTGCGCGGCCGCGCCGCCGCCGGACCCGGGTCGGGCACGCGTCCCGAGGCACCGCCTCAGCCGCCGCCGCCGTGTGGACTGGGTGCACCAGAACCCGCCAACCACACAACGCCACGTGTCCACCGGTTCACCGTGCACCAGAACCAAAATCCCGTGGACCGCGCCTGCTGAACCGACCAACAGGAAAGCGCCACATGTCCCATCCGTACGGTGCACGACTCCGCGGTGGACGCGCGCCTGCCCGCGCGCCCGCGCGCCTGCCCGCGCCGCTCGCCGCCTGCCCGCGCCGCTCCGCCGCCTGCCCGAGGCTGCTCCGCCGCGCTCCGCCCTCCGCCGGCGGCCGCCGGCGCCTCTCCGGCTGCGGGAACAGTACCCCATGCCTCGATTTCCGTGTTTTCGCGTCCGGGCTCCGAAAAATTCAAGTAAATAGTCCATTTCGCTCGTTTTCGCGCGCTGAATCCAAATCCGAGGTCCGTTCGGCCAAATTCCACCTCTAAAATTTTCCAAAATTTCTCGGAAAAGTAAACTTGATCCAATTTCTGTTCCGGGTCCCATTCTTGGCTCCAATAAGCGCGCAAACACCTCAGACACCCAAAATGGACTCCCAGAGAAGAAACAAGCTCCAATTTCACCAGTAACTCAAATCTGGAGCCCGACACGCACACACACACCCCTAGAAGCCTCCAAACCAACAGTAAACCCTGTCGTGGGGATCCGAGTCCTCACAACACGAGCCGAATTTTTCAGCTCGTTTAATAAACGAGCCGAACACGAGCTGAGGTCAGCTCGCTCGTGTTTGGCTCGATAACAGCTCGAATATATATATATATATATATATATATATATATATATATACATATATATATATATATATACATATATATATATATATATACATATATATATATACATATATATATATATATATATATACATACGTTACTATTTAGATTTTAAACTATCAATTTTTTGTGAATTTTAATTATTAGATTAAAATTTTAATTTTTTAATTTTCTTTCAATTTTACACCTAATAATAGAAATAAAAATCGAACTTGTTGTTCGCGAGCCAGCTCGTGTTCGGCTCGTTAATAAACGAGCCAAACACGAGCCAAATTTTTCAGCTCGATATTTAAACGAGCCAGCTCGTGTTCGGCTCGTTTATTAAACGAGCCGAACACGAGCCGACCCCAGCTCGCTCGTGTTCGGCTCGTTGACACCCCTACTTAAACACCATATATAGGTCCTGATTTTTTTCGTATATTACAATTTCGCCCTTTTTTTCCCTATATCAATTAAGTACACTAAAAGATGGGTATATTAGTCATTTACGATGGAAAAAAAATCTAACTTCTTCCAGTAAAACGACTGAGATGCCTATTATATATATATATATATATATATATATATATATATATATATATATATATATATATATATAGGATTTATATATTTTCAAAAGTACAAATTCAAATATATTTATAAACTTTTTACTATTAGATTTATATTGAGATTTGTATTATTTACTTTTTCTTTCTCTTTTTTCAGTTGACTTTACAATAGTACAAATCTCAATGCAAATCTAATGATAAAAAATTCAGTAGTATAGTTAGACTTGTACTTTTAAAAGTGTATAAGCTCTACTATATAGTAGAGCTTATACACTTTTAAAAGTACAAGCCAAATTATGTTTGTAAATTTTTTATCATTAAATTTGTATTGAGATTTGTGTTATTCTATTTTTTCTTTCTCTGTCTTTAGTTGACTTTACAATAGCATAAATTTCAATATAAATTCAATAATAAAAAATTCACAAGCATAGTTAGGCATGTGATTTTAAAAGTATTACTCTACTCTCTCTCTCTATCTTTCTCTCTCTTTATATATATATAACGAGAGAGAGAGAGAGAGAGAGAGAGAGAGAGAGAGAGAGAGAGAGAGAGAGAGAGAGAGAGAGAGAGAGTCCTGCTACTATACTCTTTTGAGTACGATCGACTTCATAATCATAAATCGTTTTCAATAATAAATTAAGCTTTCGAATCAACAATTCAAGCCGTTAAACATGATTTAAGAACATTTGAAAGTTTTAGAAATAAAATTTCATAATTTTTAGACATCATTTATCTTAAGATCGAAATATATCAAAATTAACAATTTTTAACAACCGGTATGGAATAGTTGCTAGTTTAACGGTGCAAAAGAATCGGAATAGATTGAATTTTTAATAGAAAATTTATTCACTATTTAGATAGAGATCTATAGCTCCGATTTTAAATTGAAAAATTTGATTCTCTATTTTTATGAGGTCTTTCGATTTTGACTGTTCATACTATACTCACTTAATGCACTTTTATTATAATTTCGAAAAATTACGAAATTTAGTTTTTAAAAATTTAAAATGCTCTATCTCATATTTAACGGTATGGATCGTCGATTCAAAAATTTCATCATCGAAAACAACTTATAAATACGAAAGATCTATACTCATAAGAGTGTAATAGATCAACTCTCTCTCTCTCTCTCTCTCTCTCTCTTTTATATATATATATATATATATATATATATATATATATATATATATATATATATAAAAGAGTCCGGTTAGTATGATATCAATAGCACAAAGTACTTGGTGCTACCAAGTTTTCCACCATTAAATCTATCCCTTCAATCATTTCTACCCCTTAGATCATATTATTTCTCCAATCACCTACTAAATTTAAGGAGTTCACTATCATTCTAACCACACATCTCCTCATCCAAAAATTAAAAACCTAATAGAACCAAGAGCTTGGTGCTATCGATAACATAGTAATCTAGTTCTATATATAATCTAACATTGGAGGAGAGAGAATATTAATATCCAGTTCTTAGCTTTGCATGTGCTGGGTTTGTTTAAATGGATAAACTGAGAGTGAGAATCTCTTTTTTTCTGGATTAGTTGTATGTGAGCCACTCATTTAACTCAACTTGTTGCACTATAATTAATGTTATTGGTACAGAATAAAGGCATTTCTGAGTAAAGTAGCAACATTGTGAGGTTGGAAAAGGTTTGGAATTGTGTGATGGTATCTTTTTCTTTCTATTTTCAAAAATGTTTGGACAAATTACTTGGTATAATGTTTGAATAGTTCCTGATCAGATCGATATCTAGATATTTTCATATTCTGACACTTTCTCATGTACTGTAATTCCATCGATTTGTAACCACTTGAATAATCATACATTTTTTTAAAAAAACAAAATAACTTTTTTGAATCCACACTAAAATTTTAATAAAAAAAAAAAAAAAAAAGAGTTATTTTAGGTAATAAGTAAGCTAGGCAGTCCTTTCATGCAACAAATTAATTTAATATTTTTTTTACCTCGTTGTATATAAAAAATCTCTGATACTATCAAATTTAATAAAATGAGTAGTTAAGGGATTAAGTCACAATATCAGTATGGAGGAATTGTCCTTACATTAAACTATATGATTGTAGTAGTAATATGAGTGCTTTTATTTATATTTTTTTTAATTTAATATTTGATTTGACTGTTAATACTGTAATTAACTTTGTGTGAAAATTAGCAGTTTAATTGATTATTAAATTATTTGAAAAAGGAAAGTAAAAAAAGAAGAAAAACTAAACTGATTAAGACTAAAACAAGTTTGCTGAAGATGTATAAGACTCAAGACTCCTTTTTGTACTGTGGCCACATCATGGGATTAGTTGTTTGTGAAATGAACCTAAAGAGAAGCTTCCATTATAGGATGTCAATGGGTCCAAATACCCCAACTCGAATTTGAACGGAGTGGATATATTCAAAGCTAAACACATAGTTTTGGATGCGGATATTAAAAATAAAAGCTCGATGGATTTAAATTTATATATAAATTTTGTCTGTAACCCATCTAAATCCAAATCCGAATTAATTATGTATATATATATATATATATATATATATATATATATATATATATATATATATATATAAAAGTTTCTATACATGTAAAAGAATTAAGTTATGAATTAAGTTATTGATGTTTATGACTTTTTAGTCTTTGAATGTAAAAATATATGGTCATGATGATAATCATCTTCTTGGATTTAGTGGGTAGTTGATGAAATAGTATGATCTAAATGATGAAATTAATCAAAGAAATAGAATGATACACTACAACAAAATTAGGTTATAGGGACACATGTTTGTGACACTTTTGTATAAGTGTCCTATCTATATTCCATCTATATCCAAAATTAGGTTATAGGGTCATATTTTTGGGACACATTACAAAAATGTGTCGCTATACACCCTAGCGACGGCACATATAGCAACACTTACAATATGTGTCGGTATTTTTGTCAGCGATAATTTTTTTAGATTTTAGAAACACTTAAAAGTATCGCTATAGCAAAATTAGGTTATAGGGACACATGTTTGTGACACTTTTGTATAAGTGTCCTATCTATATTCCATCTATATCCAAAATTAGGTTATAGGGTCATATTTTTGGGACACATTACAAAATGTGTCGTATACACCCTAGCGACGGCACATATAGCAACACTTACAATATGTGTCGGTATTTTTGTCAGCGATAATTTTTTTAGATTTTAGAAACACTTAAAAGTATCGCTATAGCATAATTTTGTTGTAGTGATAGTGGCCTCCTAAGATTTAGTAGGTGATTGAGAAAATAATATAATCTAAGAGATGAAAATGATTAAAGATATAGATCTAACGACGGAAAACTTGATAGCACCAAATACTTGGTATCGATAGCATAGTAGCCAAACTATATATATATATATATATATATATAGAGAGAGAGAGAGAGAGAGAGAGAGAGAGAGAGAATTGCTACATGTACACCCCGAAGGGGTGTATATCCTACATCTCCACCCCTTTAAAGGTGGCGATGTTTTTTACGGGTCACATCAAGTGACCCCTCATCACACCCCTACCCTTAGATGGGTGGGGGTGTGAGATGTACACCCCTTACGGGTGTACACTTAGAGTTTTCCATATATATATATATATATATATATATATATATATATATATATATAAAGAGAGAGAGAGAGAGAGAATTGAGCTTGTATATTTTTAAAAGTACCAAGTTTTTTTTGCTCGTAGGTTTTAGGCTTTGGATGAAAAGATGTGTGGTTAAATAATAGTGGGTCCCTTAGGTTAAGTAAGTGATTGGTAAAATAAAGTGATTTAAGGGATGAAATTAATCAAAAAAATAGATCTAACGGTAGAAAATTTACAAACACCAATTGCTTGGTGCTTGCACAAACATAGTAGCTGAACTCTCTCTCTCTCTCTCTCTCTATATATATATATATATATATGATGTTATACTTGAATTTGTATTTTTAAAATTTAGATTTAATGTAATATATTTTGAAATATGATAAAGAGAAATAATTATTTCGAGTTCGAGTCTTGATTTTTTTTTGTCCGATTCGGATTTGGATATAAATTTTTAAACTTCGTCCGAATTGAATTAGAATTCGAATTTTGAATTTATTGTTGGATTCGGATTCAGATTTTTAAAAACGCGCCCAATCCGACCTATTGACATCCCAGATCTATAGATATATAATTAAAGAAGGTATTTAAGGGACAAGGAGGATATTCTTCTTTGCACTGCAACTGATCTCAGATGCACATGCCTGATGCATCCCACATGTCCAAGATTAGGAAGGAGATGCAAACTAAAAATAGAGATCCACATTAGTAAGATTAAACTTCATTTTTATTATTGTTTATGTTTAGAAAAAAAAAAATAGATTATATCACCACTACTACAACAAAATTATGCTATAGCAACACTTTTAAGTGTTTCTAAAATTTAAAAAAAATGTCGCTAGCAAAAATACCGACACTTATTGTTAGTGTTGTTATATGTGCCGTCGCTAGGATGTATAGCGACATATTTTTGTAATGTGTTCCAAAAATGTGTCTCTATAATTTAATTTTAGATATAGATAGAATATAAATAGGATACTTATATAAAAGTGTCACAAAAATATATTTTTATAACCTAATTTTATTATAGCACTATAACAAAGCTATGCTATAGCGACACTTTTAAGTGTCCCAAATATTTAAAAAAATTACTATTGAAAAAAATACCGACACTTGTTATTAGTATCGCTATATGTGCAGTCGCTAGGGTATATAGCGACACATTACTGTAATGTGTTCTAAAAATGTGTCTCTATAAGCTAATTTGGAATATGAATGGAATATAAATAAGACACTTGTAAAAAAATATCACAAAAATATATCGTTATAATCTAATTTTGTTGTAGTGTAGTGCACTGAAGCTAGTTTTTACAGAAGTGTTATGGAGATAAAATTGTTGAAACAAATATTAAAACTGTTATCATGTATAATGATCAAAGGTGGCATGAATTGTTTGAATTATTGTGAAATCAACATGGAATAATAAGAATGAGAATACATTCTATAACTTTTGAGGGCTTATCAATCAATCAATCAACCAATCAATCAATTTTTTTTGTTTTTTTAAGTCTCACATGAGTGCCTTCCTTGCTTGTGAACCATTAACTTGTCATCTCACACACATTGGCACATAAATAATCTTTCCAACAACCTATCATGGGTTCCCTTTTCACTTTCTTATCTCCACATGTGATAAAATTTAAACCTTTATTCTCCCCCAACGTGCTACAATCAATGCCTATATATATATATATATATATATATATATATATATATATATATATATATATATATATATATATGGCTAAATTACAGAAAACCCCCCTCTAATATCCCGCTTTTCCACTTTACCCCCCTGTCATTTAAAAGTCGACAATCTGCCCCCTCGTAATTATCGAATTGTGCAATAACCCCCCCGCCGTCAGTTGACCGTCAGTTGACCGTCAGTTTTTTTTAAAATATAATTTTTTATACCCAAAATACCCTTGGAAAATATTCCTTAAAAAAAAAAAAAAAAAAAAAAAAACAAACAAACAGGACTTCGGAATAAAAAAAAAAAAAAAAAAAAAAAAAAAAAAAAAAAAAAAAAACACTTCGGAAAAGAAAAGAAAAAAAAAAAATAGGAGGGCATTTTCGTCAATTTACTATTTCCGTTAACGGCGTACCCCCCTAAAGACATTTCTGAAATTACGAGGGGGCAGATTGTCGACTTTTAAATGACAGGGGGGTAAAGTGAAAAAGCGGGATATTAGAGGGGGGTTTTCTGTAATTTAGCCTATATATATATATATATATATATATATATATATATATATATATATATATATATATATATATATATATATATATATCCTCCAATAGAGATCTCTAGCTACTCTATCTTCTTATTGTTTGAATATAATTATTTATAAAATTATTAATAGCATATTTTTATTATATCCTTCAATAGTTATCTATTTCCATACATTGAGTGGTTTGGAGCTTCCCTTGTTGACTCTCACAAGTTTCACAAGTTTTAGAAGCCATATCACATCATAATCACATGTAATACACAAAATCAAATTTAAATTAATTAAGTTAAATTTAACTAATAGTGAGTAGGCTTAATGAATAGTAAAAGCATACAAATATAATCTTTACGAATTTTGATTATGACTCGGTCTAATCAATCTCACATAATTTCAAATATGACTCGATCCAATTCATATTCACGGCAGTTCAAACGTGACTCGAAGCGTATAGGCACAGCACTCATAAATTTCGATTATGTCGCAGGCCAATCAGTCTCACACAGTTTCGAACATGACTCGGTCCAATTTATCTTTTCGCCATTTCAAACGTGACTCAATCCGACCTGACCTTTCCGCCATAAAGTAGAATTAATGTTGAATCTGATACCATTTGTCGGATCGTCAACACTAACCACTAATCTCAAAAGCTCGGGCTATTAGAAATAAGTAATCAATTCACTTAAAAAGTGCAGACATATCGTCCACGAATTTCGATCGATTGTTACTTGATTCAACCAGTTTCACGCAACTTCGAATATCATTAGATCCAATCTAATCTCACGTCATTTCGAACGTGACTCAATCCAATCCAACCTTCCGCCACAGAGTAAAATACTGGTCATTTTAAACCAACATATAAGACGAGGTGAGAATCTCAACAAAGCACATCATCACTAAATAATTAAACATATATGCATATATAGTAAGTGGTGAGCATCCTAATATATATGTAGTAGATCTCAAGCATATATAAATGTCGGGGAAAGATGCTTTCCCTTTTCAGAAACAAAAGGGAATCTCTCTCCAAATTGGCAATAACCCCCGTGAATCTCGGACTCCGTAGCGAAACGGATCCATCACTCACAAATGTTTCAAAACAAATTAAATATATCTATAACTATTTTGATGTATTTGGTATGAAAAGCTCCCCCTTTGGAAATTGGTGCAGTTTCAAATGCAGTAACTGATAATGACTCTAATCATCTGATACCAAACAAAACAAAACAAAAACAAAACAAAACAAAAACAAAACAAAAAAAAAAAAATACTGGAGTTGTATGTATATAACTACATATATCTTCAACTATATTTTCTGCGCGTATATTATATTATTTGATGATCTCTGACACCCCATGCGCCCTTTCTCAGCAATCTTGTTGCAGATATACAAATAAAGAATACTATTTTTCATGCAAAGATTTATCTTTATTGTTATTATTGTGAACAATATATGAATTATGCAAATTGATATACCAGTAGATTAAAAAAATATTTCCAGATGATATTAAAATGTACGAGTTCCAAAGTAGTTCTTTTGTTAGCTTTCTATAATATCTATGACACCCCAGTAAGTTTACATTGGTTAAAAAATATTGTGATTAGTGTCAGCGGGCTAAGTCATTAAAGCATAATACTGATTGAAAGTGTAAAAATTAAGTACTGTGCGAGATAAAATGCTACACTAAAAGTTCAGTAGAAACCACATCTAGAAACTCTCAGGCTGCGTTTGGTTCGGGTATAAGCGAAAATTGGTTATTCCGGAGATAGGTATAAGTCCAGGTACAAGCAAAAATTATAGTAATTTTGTGTTTAGTTGAGTATAATGGTTGTACTGGGATAAGAAAAATTGTGTTTGGTAAGTTAAAGAGGAATAATAATAATAGAGGGAATTAAAATTTATAAAATAAAATAAAAAAATTTAAAATTTTATAAATTTAAATATCTTATAATTTAAAAAAATTTAATTAAAAAATAATAATAATAAGCAACAGACCCTACCACCTGTAGGGTGGAACAGCTATTCTACCCTTATACCGGAATAACCTGATAGGCCTATAAAAGAAGGATAACCCCCAACCGGGGCCTCATTGTCTAATTATTCTAGTTTGACAATTTTTTTTTTTTTTTTTTGAGAGAAATTTCACATGCTATCCGCTTCGTTTTCGTTTATTTTGAAATACACTTAATTAGAAATATGAAACAACTAGACTTCGAACTTAAGACCTCGGATATCCACCACCAAGCCCTTTGTCACTTGCGCTAGGGACGGTCGATAGTTTGACGATTTGTAGCAGATATAATTGAAAATATAAGATACCATTGACTGTGACAACTCATTTTCTAGTAATTCTGATTTTGGTGATCTGTAACAACCCAATAATTCCACATGCATGGAATGAAAAAGAACATATAATTAGAAATATAATGTGCTATTGATCCAAGTAATAATAATTAGACCTGAGCAAATATTGTTACAATATCAGTTAGGGCAACTTAAACAGCCACAGAATCCCACTGTAATCCTTTAACCTGAAAGAATGATTGATCTGCCAAATGTGTCGAATTCGATCAAAAGAGTTGCAAAAACTGTTGAATTGTCGCCAATTTTGATGGAAAGTTTCGTAACCGCTAGTTTCACATTTCCGGCGAACAACAACAAGAAGATGGGAGACAATGAGAGTACATTCATGTTCAATTACAATAAGCAGTTACCCATCATCAAATCAGTGACCCAAAAATGAAAGATAGAAGCAGTATTATACTCAAATTATCCATCATAGTATCCATCCCACCGCATTGCGAGAGCAATAAATGCCGCTACCAAAGTCATCTCTCTTCAGGATTGCCGCTGCCGCCTGTGGCGTATTCTTCTATGATCTTTGTGGCAAGTATCATAAGATCAACGAACGCGCTAAATGATGCACGAAGAAACCTAGCCTCCACCGCTTCGAAATGCCTGAAAATCACAAACCGTGATATATGTAAGCATGATAAATTGCAGCAAATCTAGCTATTTGCTATTATTTATCCCTGCAAAACCTCTATTTTCGTGCATGCCCTTCGAAAACAAAATTAATTACATATCGAAAAGAACAAAGTTACTTGCATATATATAACCTTGCAGAAGCACCACTCTTCTAGATTGAATTGAGATGGCACCCCGACTTGATGATAGTTTCGTAAGAAACCAAACATCAGAGATGTATGTACATTTGAAGTCTCAGAATTTTACAGGGTTGCATTAGCAAATAGATGGTTTTGCAGGGGTTACATATAAGAGATGAACTCTAACACTGCAAGCTTGCCATCAGAAACAGACATCTGCCTCTTAACCTTGTCTGGTTGTAGCTGCAACGGAAGCAAAGAGATTTAAGTCAGAATTTATCTTTCTTTTACCGACAACTATGCACAAAATACGTTGTATAATTTCCTAACCTCCTTGTCGACAGCTAATGCGGCATAGACAATTGACGCATGCTCATTCGATCCATAATCAACTTCGAAGTCGCTGAAAACAGATAAATTAGGATGGCGGTCGGCATAATTGTACTCAAACTGCCAGACAGACTCACAAAATTCATCAAGCTGCTTGTTAGATGTGACTCAAAATCAGAATCGCTTCGATATTATGATTCAGGTTCGCCGACGGCTTCGCGGTGCGATGAGAAATTTTGTGGATGTCTGTGGTGGAAGCGAAGGGCTCGGGCCGCTTCGCGGTACGGATCCGATCCGCTAAGGAAAAACCCTAATTTCTCTTTTATTTGCCCTAGAGTGAGATCGAGCGATTGTACGAAGTAGAACTCTTGTATTCCCTCTTTTCTACATAGTGAAACCTCTCATCTTTCGTCCGTGGTTTTTTCCCTGCAAAGGGTTTTTCCACGTGAATCTGTGTGTTAATTCTCTGTCGTGCAATTTTGGTTTTACTTTTCTGTCGTGATCGCCAATTGATTTTGTTTAGTTTGTGCGCTCGTCGCTAACACTGCTGATAGAGAAAACGGTGTCAACGAGATTTTAATGTGATGCAATAGTTTAGTAGTAATAATATTTCCAGCCAAGACCAGGTGTTACAACACCGAAGATCGAAATTAACCCAGGCTGTACATACGCATACATTTTAATCTTCTTTTTTCGCTTGACGATAAAATAACGCTACAAATAAAGATGTACGCATGATTTAGGATACATCAACCTAAGATAACCTCCAAATGACAGAAGAAAAGGTATTTGTCACGATGACCCGACTGGTTCACTAGTATTAGCATCTCGTCGGACTTAATTCACTAACGCAAAATGCTCGAGCCTAATTTACTTATACTAATAAGCTAGTTCGTATATACCGACATATAATTCCAACAATATATAATGTGGAAGTTAATGGTCCGCATGGAAATTATAGTTTCCAACATAAAGCAAGCGAAAAAACCTTCTGGTGAGTTAAAGAAATTTAAAACTAACCAATTACTGTGGAAATGTAACTTGAAAAGTGAGACAAAAAAAAAAATAGGGGGTAAAATTGTATGGTGTTCCCCTCAACTATAGGCCATTTTGAACTAGGCCCTCCAACAAAAGTTTTGTTTTTTTTTTTTTTTTTGTATTGATACATCTGCAACTTTTAATTGTTTTGATTTGAGTCATTTTTCTAATTTAAATTTAGAAGTCCGCTTACGTTAACAAAATCACCGTTAAATGTTGCACAATTTCCAAATTTGATCGATGAAAATAACTTTAGTAAAAAAAAAGTAATAATAATAAAACTCAATGGTGAGTCAAACAAATGAAAATAGTTGAGGAGTCTAATTCAAAATGACCTATAGTTGAGGGATCCTCAGAACATTTTTTTAAAAAACCAATTTTATTAAAACATCTAAAGGACATCAAGAAATAAAGGAAAAATCGTACAAAAAAATGGATCATTTTCATTCAAGTATCCATCCGACTTATCAAAATTTTGATTTTACTTCCCAATCTTTCAATTAGTTTGATTTGAATCGGTCGACAACAACACTTTTACTGCAAAATTGAAACTAATTGTATAATTTAAATAATTTATAGTTGCGAAAATTGCATGAAGTATACTACCTAAACGAAGCGTTCAAATTTTGAAGTGGATAGTAAAATCAAAATAATCGATAGTTCATATAAATTTTGTATATCTTTACCAGAAATAAATGCATAAATGATTCCATATAAGAGAAAGATTCAAACTTTAACTAAAAATGAATCAAACTTAGGCCAACTAAGCTCGAAATTAGCAAATTACGGAATATTTACATCCACCGGAAAGTGATAAAGGAAATCTCAATCAAACGGAAGTAGCGAGAAGTAGAGAGAGAAACTCTCACCAGCGAAAATCCCAACCGGAAGAAGCTAGGGTTTCGGCGTTGGCAACGCCGCCGCCATCGTTGGAGACCACCGCGTCCATGTCGCGAGCTTCGTAGGGTTTTTAGGGTTTTGAGAGAGAGAGAGAGAGAGAGAGATGAAATTTGATGGGGACGGGCCCCAAACAAGTTCTCGGATGGGCGCACAATTATTCGGTGCGCCTGGTGCACCGTTAGTTTTTTAAAAACATTTACGTTTGAATTTTTTTTTAAAAAAAAATTATATAATTTAACATAATTTTTAGATTATGTCTGAAAGAGAATTTTTTTATAAATAATCTTATAAAATTATTATTATTTTAAAAATAGCCCTCTTAATTTTTTTTTTTATAAAAATAGTCTTACAAATGTGTTAAACCATTCACCGCATTTAGAGAATTTAAAATTTTATAAAATTCTAGAAAAGCCGTGAATAGTTCACCGCTCGTAAATGCTTCACCACTTTTAAATACAGTGAACAATTCACTACATTTAGAAAATTTAAATTCTATAAAAATTATTCACCACTTTAATTTAAAATTTATAATATTCTGTTTAGCCTTATTAAAAAAAATGTTCTCAATTCAATATTCTTTCTAAAAAAAAATTTCTAATCTAATTTTATTTTGATAGATTAGAAAAAAAGATATAGTTTAATAATATTTATATAAAATTATATGTTAATTAAGAGAAAAAAATTTATTTTTTTCTCTCCTTCTTAACATGGCATCATTTTTTTATATATATATAATTTTTGCATTACTTTTTATTTCAGATAAAAAATATTACTGTGTATAATATTACTATGAAAAATTATTTTATATTATCGTAAAATATCTGTATAAAAAACATATATATTATGAATAGTATTTCATAATATTTTTAAGTAATAAATAAAATAATATGGTTAATATTACTTGCTTGATCTTGAATAGAGCCATTTTTAGCTATATCAATTCAAAATCATAATAAAATAATTTTTTTTATTTTTTGAGAGAAAGGTAGCACACTTCGTTTATTTTTGAAATACACTTAGCTGGAAATATGAAGCAACTAGGCTTCGAACTCGGGTCTCGAGTATCAACCACCAAACCCTTTGCCACTGGCACTAGAAACAGTTGATTATTATTATTAATATTATTATTATTAAATAATTTTCTTTCTTTTATTTTTCTCTTAATAATTAAATATTAATTTTATTATTATTTTTTTCTAATCATTCAAATAAGAGATTAGAAATATTTTTAAAATAAAAACTAGAAAAAAAAAATCATTAATATGGAGTTTTTCATAAATGCAATAGATCATTCACCGCTTTTACGAGTCTAGAAATTTTTTTAAAATGCGGTGAACCATTCACTGCTTTTTTAAAAAACGGTGAATAATTCACCGTATTTAGCCCCTCCTAACTCCACGGGCCTATTTTTACAAATAAAATTTTTATATATCTATTTTTATAAAAAAAAATAATAATAATAAGAATGATTAGTTTTGTAAATAACCCTATGAAAGAGATCACTTTACAGAAAAGCCAGCACTGATGTCAGATTTTTCTTTCCCGGCCAAAATGAAGAAGAACAAATTATAAATATTCAGTCTATTCAAATTTTACTTTAAAAGAAAAATTATTAATATTTTTTAAAAAAAAACAAACAAGATAAGTAAAATTCACTCTCAGAACCAACAACTGCACATGTATAGTTGTTACATTCAAAAGAAGAGAGAGAGAGAGAGAGAGAGAGAGAGAGAGAGAGAGAGAGAGAGAGTCATTTATTAACTCATAGCAGAAGAGTCTTTCCAACCAAAATCAGCTTGCAATGTGAAGAATTGTGTAAACTACTGTTACTGCATTTATCCTACTAGACAATTTTGAACTTAAATATCTTTACATGGACCAAAATGACCCTGGCTGGAACTCTATTACACATATGTATGTTTGCTGTGAGGTGGGGCAGGATAACTTCAATCCAATGAAGAAAATTTCATCTCAAAAGTTGTTATTCTTGTTAAGGCATCTACAGACAGAAATAGACAGAAACAGGCGTGCGGTCAGAGCATGTATTCACGTAACGCGGATGAGTAGAACCACCATGACAAACATGCAAGTCATCACAAAGATCAGAAGCCATTGAGAGCACGTCGTCTTGGAAGTCTCAGAGTAAATCTCCATAGTGCGCACATTGGCATGGCCGGTGCTCGCCAAACTATGTTCCACGGCTCTTTCGGTGGAGTCTAGAATCTGCTCAAAATCATCAGGTGATATTAGAGAACTCTTTTGAAGTTGTTCGCGCCAGTTATACTTTTCGCTACGTGACCTGATTAAAGAACATCATATTGGTTTTGCCCCGAAGAGGACAAACAAGATGATTGATAACTGGTTTTTTAGTGTATTAGATTTGTAATTAAGTCGACTGAAAGCAATAGCTTGTCTTTCTAGCAACAGTAACAGGTTGTGGCTATTTGGAGAAATGGATCTTCAACAGGTTAAGCCCTAGTCCTTTTTGAGTTCATCACAAGGGTCACTGGTTGACCAAAGAACACATAACAGAGCAGACACCAAGCACAACTCAAAAAAGGGTAGAAATATCACCTTCTCAGTGTCTTGCAAAGACTGATTCATCAAAACACTGCTTTCTTTCAGTTGTCGTGCTAATGTAACCATTTCATCAGTCAAATCTTCTTGAAGGTTTCTGGACAATAAATAGATTCAAACACGTAATAAAATTGATCAAAGATCTGTAGTTTATTTAGAAATTTGATGCCTGTATGTAAATAACTCCAACAGAACTGTATAGTGGATCAATGTAATATACAGAATCATATGTAAGAACATGAAGAAAACCTAGGTCGAATAATTATGAATTCAACAAGTAACATGGGTTATGATGGTCATTTCATGAGTTTCCTTTAAGTTTCTAACAGTAATGAGCTCAGAAATTGAACGAAAGGGCATATGTGTAAAGAGGTTTACACACAACAAGTATATTTTTTGAGGGGTACAAGCCCTAACAAAAATCAGCCATGAAGCATCCACTAACAGTCAGTAGAGGAAATAGAAAAATGGCTTTTTCTGAAGAAAAAGGAAAGAACCATAGTTTAATAGAAGAGATAACATACCTATGTTTCTCTATGTGAGCTTGAGCTTCTGCATCCAATCTAATAGGCTTTCCCAAATCAGTCTCTTTCGGCTCATGAGAACTTTCTCCAACTTCTCTATGAGCTCTGTTTAGTTACCAGGAAAGCAACTGAGTACTTTAACATTAAAAGAAAAAAAAAATTGTTGTACATGAGCACGGCCAATATGTGGACGTATTAGATTTACTTACATGGCTCTCCTCCTTAATCCTGCAGAAGAGGTTATATGATCTTGCACCTGTTCTGATCTAGGAGAATTTTCCTCAACTCTGTTTTCATGAAGCTCGCTCACAGATTCTTCTGGCTAAAGAGATTTTTGTCAACAGTTAGTAAATCATTGTGCGGTTAAAATAACAACAAATTTGCTCTAAACAGGAGCATACTACAAGTAAACAAGATAAAAGATCTGTTGGTCACAAAGAGAAGAAATGAAGGGGAAAGTTCAGTTTCATGGCATGAAGATTGTTCCTGAGACGAGAAGCACAAACAAATGAAACGAAAAACATTGGATAGGTGTTAATGCACTTTTTCTACAGCACCAAGAATCATAGAATTACGAATACGAGAAAAATTACTCGAATGTGGAAGTTATTTTGACAATGAGAAACATAGAAAGAGCCATTCCAGCTAAGCATTCAATAAAATTTGCCGAACAGATTATACAGATGTACTTGAGATATTTCTAATTTCTGTATAACCATTGAGTCAAGTAAAGAGCTACTTCAGTAAAACATGATATTGAAATTCAAACGAGAAAACATAACATACAGGTGAAGCAGCTAGTTTTGCAGCGAGGGCTTCAATCTTCTCCGAATATTCATTCAGCTTTGCTTTTGAAACACTGAAAACCAGTCAAAAGGATCTTTCCTTGAAACTTTTATTTAATGGGATTCACAGGAAAATGCCTGCACCCACATTCATTCTAATTTTCTAGCAAAATGTCAGAGAAAAATAAAGAAAAAGGTAGGTGAGACAAACCTTGGTATTCCTTCTGGAGTAGTCTCTGTCCCTAGCTGCTCTAATTGTTCTCTTAAAGTGGTGACATACTGCGAACAATTACACACAACTTTCAATCAATAAAATCCAACCAACAGCAACATATGGCATGATTCTGAGACAGTTGAAATATTAAAACAAAAACAACGATCCGCAACAAACTTAACCGGAACCTTCTGACTAATGTAAACAAAAACAAAAGTATCCCTATTCTGAAGACCTAGAAAAGCCAAAATTACAAGTATTGCACAAGGTTAAGATGGTGATACTGATATACAGTAATGTTCGGGCAATCAACATGATTAATGACTCCAGGAAGCCAATTGTGATTTTATAACAGTTCATTTTAATTAAATTTAAAAGTCAGTTTCTGTAAATCCAGTCTTCTTTTTATTTAGATGATTCCAAGTCAGAGAAAGGATAAGAATTACATTACCTAACATATGTGAAATTCTTTCAAGAGAATAAACAACACGCATCCCAACAAAACAAATGATACAAATTATTCATCGCTGACCACAAATAGTCCAGACTTTGCAAGGCTTCATTGTCATAATAATTACAGTTAATTACAAATTCCCTTCCTGACGTCTAATACCAAATTAAATTACATCCTTAAAATTTCAATCTCAACAATTTAGTCCCAAAAGTTTGCTCAGAGCAACAACTTAAGTCCTTCCAGTTAGTCTGCTAAAAGACATAGTGACCCACTATAAACAATAGAGACAATGTCGGCATGGCATCTCTTTCCCAGAAAACTTATAAGGATGAAATTGAAATCAGGGTCAAAATTCAAAGGGAAATTTATGTGTCAGCAAAATAGAGATAACATATAATGAAAAGATTCAAGATTCTTTACAAGCCTATGAAGTAACAGCAAGAATACTGCCGTTTAAAATCAAAATGCTCTATAAAACTAAAAATAAAAAAAGATCCACTTTTACTGCATAATGAAACTGAATTTTCACCCACATGAATAAGCTTTGCTTGATTTTGCTGTTTTGGAGCAGCCGCGAGCAACCTTCGTAAATTCACTTCGGTCTTGCTGAGCCCCATGATAAGGAGACCTAACAAACAAGTTATGCAAGATTATAAATTTGCACCCTAAAGCAGCCCAAAAACTTTCCCGATTTGGTCTTAAACGGCTCAAATTCTTGAGTTTGGTTCTAATTCACCTCTAGATTATTGCCGCATTATGATTCAATTTGTAAGGGTTAATCAAATAAGAGATGATATATCATATACTTTGGTCATACTTTATGGTATGCCATCACATATATGTTATATTATATATTAGTTATTAGTCTCAGAAACTGTCAAAATTTATGACCATTTCAGACCATCACCAACGTTTTCTTTCGACATTAAGGACCACATTATTGTGACCTCACTATTCTGTGATCCCTTACTGTGGGTGCAACGCCTCCACACCCAGCGGGCGCATCTGAGGCAGCAGACGCACTCGGGGAGTGGGAGGCCGCGTGCGAGCGACACGGGATGCAGCCTGTGGGACAGAAGAAGAAGAAGAAGAATAAGGCTACTACAAATTAGGCATTGAAGTGGGAATTTGTGGTCTATGGAAAAATTCTACAAACAGGTGCTGTGCAAAAGAAGGTGAATCGGATTGGGTGTTGGGTAAAAATTGGATTATGAGCAGAGTAAAAAATGGAAATTAGAGAACTGGGGAAGGATTTTTGTATAAAAATTGAAGCTTTCGATTCAAAATAAAGTGATTATTGAATCAACACTACGATGTGTACTAAAAAAGATGAATCGGATTGGGTATTCACAAAAACGGGATCTTGAGAAGAAGAAACGAACAATGGAGACTCGAAGATGAATCTGTGTATAAAGATCGAAACTTTTGAGTATGAATCAAATGAAAGGAACAAGAATTTTAACAGAAAGTTTTGGGACAAGAAAGAGTGTTGTATAAAACCTAGGTCACCTCAAGCATTATCCACTAAACTAATCACAAAAATACACCAAAAAGTCCAAATTAACTTGAATATATCACAGAGAGAGTTAAATCGGGTAGAGAATCGCTCCTAAACCAAAACCGAAAAAAAAATTACCAGAAAAACACAAAACAGAACAAACAAACCGCTACGATTAGTGTGTTACATCAACGGATTAGGCCGATCAGGGCATCAAAAATCAGGAATCGACGAGAGGTAACATAAATCGAACTCGAAATGTTTAGAACAGAGCTAGGGTTTCCATTTTCCACCATCACTCCGGAAGAGAAGGGGTGAGTAGGGTAAAAGGCGAACGCACCGAGAGGCGGCGTCGGCGTCGTCGTCGTCGTCGGCGTCGGCGTCGGCGTCGGCGTCGGAGAGGGGAGGGGAAGAGAGAGAGAGAAAAAGAGAGAGAAAGAAATGAAAAGGTGAGTAAAGAATTTTGGGGATTGGGAGGGGTGAAATTATAATTTTATACGAGAATTAGTCATTTATCGTATTAATTTTTTTATGTTTTTTACTAAAAAGAAAATTATTTAGAATTTTATAAATTTAAAAACGAAAAGTGTAGCATCTACACCCAATTTAAAATTTACAAATACTATTTTACAAATATATATATATATATATATATATATATATATATATATATATATATATATATATATATATTAATTTACAAAATTTTACAAATTAGTCCTTTTTTTCTACTTCCAGATACTTTAAATTTTCTCTTGCAAGATCAATGGATTTTGATTGCTGCCTGATTGGAGAGTTCTAATATATCTGCATTGCAGCATTGGGCTTCTTACCCTGTTCTCATATGATGCAAAAGAGTACCAAATATATCACAAAACATATAATTAAAACAATCCAAAATCTGATCTACTTCATAAGACCTGTTTATACATTAAACTGTACAAACTATCACATCTTTTCTTTGTCTAGAAATTCTGAACAACAAATTATGCCACAAAAAAAAAAGAGAATAATAAATAAAATTGCGCTGTAAAATCACTAATTTCTGAACCATCTATCGATCTTCGAATGGTATAACCAATCTGTGCAAGAAAAGAAAATCTTCTGCAGCTTCTCTTGGAGCTAACGCTCCAGTTTGATATTGGATACTGTGGAGTTCTTTCTTACAAACTCTCTTATGGTTGCATTAGCAACCTGTAAAAAAGGTTACATGTTATATTGAGAATACCATACAAAATATTATAAGATTAGGAGATTAAAATGTAGCTTTGGTATGATTTTTCAAACCTCTAATTTCTTTCTCAATATTTCCTCCTCTGAATCCCTCCGACAGCGTTCTTCGGCGAATAAGTCGATTAGAGCCTCTTGTTCCTTGTTTAGCTTCTCCGCGACTTGTTCTGCTGCTTCCAACTGAGGAAAAAAAAAGAAAAAGAAGAAACAAACCAACATAAAAATTTGAAAAATTAACCAAATATTTCATGAACAATTGCAATTCTTTTTCATCTTTATCTTTTCCACCAAGAACATCATAAGATGATTGACTAAGAGCCAAATGTTACTCATTTTCCATTAAATGATATGAGACTTACTTTCTCAGCTAGTATTTTGATTCTATCCCTCTCAAGCTGCAACTCTTTCATGCTTGACTGCTTAATTTTCTTTATCCTGAATGATTCGAAAATAACACTGCTTGAATCCACCAAAAGAATTAAAAAAGAAGAAGAACCAGAAAATCTGGGTATCATACTAACCTATTCTTCAAATCTTCATTCTGAGAAGTCAATCTCTCAATCCTCAGACTAGAGTCATCACGGCTTGCGCCATCTCCGTTAAATTTAATATTCTTGGTGTCTTGTACCTGCCAATTATCATACTAGCATCATCATCATCATCATCAAATAAATTACAACACAAAATTACGAAATCACAAATTCTATCTAGCTCTTCTACATGCTGACATTTCCTTTGGCAGAAAAACAAAATATTGATTACCTCCGCATTATATCCGCAAGGATTTTTGGCAATTCCAGCACCTCCGTTTGAAGCATAAGCTTCTGCTGCTCTGTAATTATCTGTATTTTCATTGGGAGAAAGATTTCCAGTCTCCTTCCGCGTACTTTTTACTTCGACATAGCTTCCGTTCGTAAAATTCTGCGATTCCGTCCTTCCATTAGATGGAACACGACTAACATTTCCTGATTCTGCCATTTTTGCGGAAACTTTATGTCGAGTGCCACCACATTTCTCCACATTGTGATAATTCCAATGCGAGTAAACCTTTTTGGGTATTTGGCACTTGTCAAAATCATTTACTTTGGCATCATTATTAGGAGACACATTTTGCGAAGAACAATTAGGATTGTTCTCAGATGACAAATTTTCCGGGCTTTCTGTTGAGAAAAGAGGAGGAAATCAAGCATGTTTAGAATCAAAAGGAAACTGCAGTTGAGTGTCCTCGCGAATGTAATGTTGGTTATTTAAGTACCTCTATCGTCTAGCTCGTTTGTCGACTTCTTCCTCCTCGCAGCATAACCAATTCGATCGCAATTGTCTTTCCTGAATGCAGTTAAATAACATAATTCTCGGTATCTCCATGAAGGGGGTGGGGGTGAAAAAACAAAGTACAAATGTGATGAAAAGAGAGCAAACCAATAATTTTTCTGTATCCAATTTAATCTGGATTCAAGCCGTGAAAGCACGACCGTCCGCTCAAAATCTTGCTTGTCATGAGCCGGTTTGATAAAATTGGCCTCGAGGACACCTAAAAGAGAGCACAATAATAATAAGCATAAATTAAAATTCGAAGATCAAGTTTGTGATAAATATAGAAATCGAGAAGATTTACCTATTACTCCGCGCCCATCACTTCCCGCAGCATTCCAAACTCTCCAGAAAGGCTGAGATAAGGGGAGAAAAATTAATCCACACATTGAAAGGCAAATTTAGGGCCCTAGACCCCTTTTTTTTTTGTTTACTAATACCGAAGCGAGTTTTATTTTACTTCTAAGAAGTGACAATATTAATGGAACATCCTTACTCTAACTTATTCTTTGAATTGATCAAAAAGAGAGAGAGAGAGAGACAGAGCATTTACTAAGAGTTACATGCAGCGAAAAAAAATATATATCAGAGATGCAAAAGAAGTTATAATACAACCTTTATTAGCCTATTTTTGTGGTAGACATTGAATCCTTGAATATCAATGTGATCTTTTGCATCCTTCGCGAAGCCCAAATTCACAACAGCAAACATCTAATGAAAAAAGGCACCGAAGTTAGCAATTATTTCGCAAAAAGATATGCAAACTATGAACTGAGGGACTTGAGAAAATAAAGAAAAGGTTACATTTGGATCTTTCAAAGGCCCGTAAGCAAAAGTTTGGGGACGATAAACGACTTCGGTTTTTATCATCATATCATTGACAATGTTGTGATGCTCGATTTCTTTACCGCGCAGGATCATTCTAAAACCGCGTGGAAGTCGAAGATACAGAATTGATGCATAGCTCTACCAAAAGTAACAAAATTCTCAAATTAAGAAGAATTTTAACGCGAACGAATAAGCGCGGCAAACTTAACTCACATGCATTTTCCTTAAAAGGATATAGCCTGTAGCAAATCAATTAAGAATAAGAAAAATATCGATGACCAATAAATAAATCATGATTTGCATCTTAACCCATGTCGAACAACTTGGTTAATGAAAAAATCCTGCATTTTACCTCTCTATGTGTTGGGGGAAAGTGCACATCACCATGTATTTGCTGGATTATCTGTATTAATTTTAGCCTTAATAATAATAAAAAAAAAAAGAATCACAAAAGCATTACCCTTAACGAATGACGGTAGGTAAGAAAATGGCAGGAATTAGGGAACTTCTTGGCCATTTCTATTTTCTTTTCGTCTCGGTTGACGCCTCTAATTTGAATGTCCTGCCATCATTGAATCTTACTGTTAAAACTCATATTATGCATAAGAGTGAGTAACGAGAGAGATAAACACACTAATGAGTAATTTTCTAAATCATCAATTAAGAATACTAAACAAATTAAACCTACATGCTCATCAGCAACAAAATCGAGTTCAAGTTCTCCTTCATCATCCTCCCAAAGATTGTATATGACTATCCGAGTTCCTTGATCAGTCATTGAATTGAACTGCATATAAATGTATAATATGTAAGTACTATATTGAAGAAGGAAAGTGCCACGCAACTCCCGTTAATGGTATTAAGAAGAAAACTGTAATTTATCCAATAAACACTCTTTTTAAACTATGAGTTGAAGTTCAAAGAAACGGTTTTTGTAATATGATATTTAAAATTGCCGATAATAGAGCCTTAGATCTTAGTAGTCCTACAGAGGGCATGATTTGAAAGACAAACATTTAAATTTGAAGAACTTCAGATAAAGAAAAAGTTTACCTGCTGAAGAAGATCAGCTTCACTTGAATATGGAGACCACCGAATTATAGTGTCCAAGTTATTACTCCATGATACCGCACTTGTTCGCATTAGCACACTCCATCCTTGTTCTCTTCTTTCATAATCAATCTGCATAGGGTACAGGTGATGCATAATATCAAAATATTATGTTCATTTCTAATTCTGCAAGCATGAACAAGTACAATATTTTATACACATCATGAGTGCGCGATTGTACAGAGTGTATATTTCCACAAAGACATTGATAATATATAATACTAAAAAGGAGTCCTATATAATGATTCATAAATCATAATCATATATAGGATTTTCTTGTAGAGAATTAAAAAGAATAGTGTTAACAAGTGACTTGTTCATCTGAGCTATCAATGAACTGAATATATATATATATATATATATATATATATATATATATATATATATATATATATATATATATATATATATATGTGTGTGTGTACTTACAATGGGGACTACGATATCCTCTTTTCCAGTAGATGTAAGAAATGTGTAGGACAACATTCCAATGCTCTGAGTAGGACTAAAAGACCAAGAAGAACAAAAAAAGCGCCAGTTAAACTTATTTAGGAAAAGATAAAAAAGCACAAAACACATAACTACTGCATCGATTTGAAGTTAAAACTAGAAATTTAAAATTTGCAAAAGTGAAGAGAAATGTGTATGCTATAGGCAGTAATATAAGGTGAACCGAGAAAAAGAGAAAGACTAAAATATTATGAAAGGAAACTTGTTAGATGAAAATATGAGCTAACTATCATATTTCACTAAAACTTGCTCAAATTTAATTAAATTTTATTTGAAAAATCCTTTACTTTTGCAAAAAAGGCAACAAATTAACCTCTCTCCATTTAGTCCACTGCGACGAGTGAAAACAATCACATCCGCTCCGAGCCTCATGGTGCTTGTCTTAAAGCCATTTCCATCTGAATAAAGTTCGAAACAAATACAAAGTGATGATAACATCTTGGAAGAGAACATAATAAGAATAATAAACGACGTTAAATGATGAAAATGACTAGGTTATCACACAAGATATTTCTCATCTAAATGTGAGAACTCACATTGTCCAATAGTATTTGTTGATTTGCTCTTAGTTGAATAGCCCAAAGACATGCATTGTCGCATTTTATCAGGGTTCATACCACCTCCATTATCTGTATAACTCAGAAAACAAAAAAAATTGAGATATTATTAAGGAAACGATTGAAATACATCTTATTTGGACAATCAAGAAGTAGGAAATACCTTCAACAAGCAACATTTTGCTCCTATCCTTCGTATTTTCCAGCATATCTACGTTAACAAATGTAGCTCCATTGCAAACCTTTAGAGAAAATGAAAATGCACCTTGTAAGTTACAAGGTATGAATATGATAGGGAAATTATTTAATGAATTTGATTTAAGGAAAGGTACCTCATCAAGAGCATTGTCCAAAAGCTCAGCCAAAGCTTTGTAGGATAAACAAATCAAAGTATAGTTAGATGTCGAATAAAGCAGTGCATTTAGAATATTGATTCAAATTTGCATGTAATACATATAGTTTACATGATATAACATGTATGCTACCGAAATAATTAAAGGTATCGCAGGAGCAATAAAATGCATGCATGTTTGGCATTGCTGCATATTTTTTCTATTTGTTTTTACGTAAAAACTATATGTTATCAGGATTTGTTCGATTACTAAAAACGAATTATATTAAGTCACTTCTTAGTTGTTTTATCTTTAATTGTTAATTATGTGGATCGAAAGCGTTAACCAACTATTATAATAGTAAGTACTAATAGGAAAGGCGTCCTATCGTACTTAAGAGCTCAACCACAATGCTCACGAGTTTCAACTGAACTCAATCCATCTGAACGTTAGATTTATTATTGGGCCTCTTACCGTTAGGTCTATTGTGGACCGCAGTCCCACTCAACTTATTGGGCACATCCAATCCAGCTTATTAGTCCCATAGACTTATTATCACGGAGCAGAAAGTTGAAGCAATTTTAACTAATAAATAAATAGCCAATAAATTAAGCAACAAGAAGCTAAAAGCTGAACAATTAGTCCATGGCTAGATGCCTCTCATATAGAGTTCAAAAAAAGGAAAGATGATATAGTAAAAAAAACAAAATGGTAAGACAAAATGGGCACTTAAAGATGTGGATAACAATTCAAAGATTGAGTAAAGAGTAAAAAAGAAGTTTTTAGTGTATATATTCATTCTCATTGCATAAGATTACCTCCAAGAGCCCACTTGTGGCTTGTTGCATTTGAATGAAGAAACTTGGGATGAACCCTCACATGATCCATGCCAGCTGAAAAGAAGAGCAAATAATTGTGATTTTCTTTTACCAACAGAAGTTTTTAAAAAAATTATATACATATCAAAAAAGGAGAAGAAAATTTGATTAAATTATATGGATTCTAAATTGCACTAATTACATGGAACCTTATCGAATCGTCTAAGAGAGACAACAAATAGTTTTGAGAATCAAATTTATTCTTGTGAATCGTAAGCGCCAATCAACTATCCCAAAAAAAAAAAAAAAAAAAAAAGTGATAGAATAGACACACCCATCATACTTAAGTGCACAACCGATCTAGACATTAGATTTGTCGTTGGGTCTCTTACCATTAGGTCTATTGTGGACCGCAGTTTCACTCAACTTATTAGGTTCGTCAAATTTAACTTATTAGTCTTCTGAGCCTATTATTACGTGGCAGAAAGTTTGACATATTTTAGCCAATAATAAATAACTAACAATTCACCCTTCTAATACCTACATTATTGATGCAGCGTGTAGAAATTGAACCCACACCATTATCTTTGATATCACTTGTGGATTATAAGCACATGCTGATGGGAAGGGTGCACTTATAGAACATACGGGCTCAGTCAAAGCACTTCACGGATTTCGACCTGATTCAAACCCTCTAAATGTTATGTTTATTATTGAGTCTCTTGTTATTAGGTCTATTGTTGACTGTAGCTCCACTCAACTAATTGGGCTCAATTTATTAGGCATATTATCACGAAGCAAAAAGTTGAACCTATTTTAGTCAATAATAACTAGAAAACAGTTCTCAAATATGAAAATTAACAAACTTTTCTAGAGTACCAATTGAGTTGCAAATATATACGCCTAACATGTGTCTGATCACATATTCTTGTGTCAAATATTAAAATATTGTTATTTGACGGTTTAGGTTTTTAAAAAATAACGGTTTTTTTTGAGAGAAAGGTAGCATGCTACCCGCTTCGTTCATTTTTTAAATAAACTTAAGCTGGAAATGTGAAGCAACTAGGCTTCGAACTCGGGTCACGGGTATCAACCACCAAGCCCTTTTGCCACTTGCACTAGGGACGGTTGATTTTAAAAAATAACGGTTGTTTCTTATTATTTCAAATGATATTATAACAAGAGATTTTTGTTTTATCATTAATGTTAATTATTCATTTTAAAAGCTCAAATTATTAGAAAAATACAATCAATTCACTTAAAGCATACAGATACAACCAGGGACAAAGCCAAAATTTAATTTCTAAAAAGGCCAAAAGCTATACAATTACAAAAACTTAAAATTAAAATTGAATTTGTTAAGTATACTTGATGCCATTCAAAATACATGTATATCAACAATTATAATTTTTAGACATTTATATTTTATACTCTATAATTTTTTTTTTCACTGCTGATTTTTACGACTATTAGATACTTAAATAATATATACTTAAATTTATAACTTTTTATATATTTAATATGCAATTAAGTATTATAAATGTCATAGAGTATGATGTATGATGTATCAAGTGCATATAATTTTTTTAAAAAAAATTCTCTAGTTATACACACTAAAAAAACTTTTTATATAAGCATTATCGTAACATTTGTTTAGCTATAACTAATTTTTTTAGTCAATAGCAATATAGGAATCTAAAGTGAATATTTTAAAATTTTAGGAGGGTCATGGCCCCCCTCAATCTATATATGACTTCGTCACTGGATACAACGTTTATGGGTCTTGATTATGACTCGGTTCAACCAACCTCACACTACTTTAAATATGACTTGACCTAATCTAGCTTCCTGCCATTTTGAATATGACTTGATCCAATCTGACCTCCCACGAGAGTACAACATACTTATTCCTTTAAGCCAACAATTTTGAGTTCAATTTTCTTCCTTTTTTTACATTTATGTTTTTTAAAGAAATAGCAATTGTTAAGATTATTTTATATTATTTCACATTTTAGATAGTTTGATGATTCTCATAGTTTTGTAGGAGAGAATCATTACTATTCAAATTAATGTGTAATTTTAAAAGAACCATGCCTTTATTAAAAACAAATATGTGGAGAGTCCAGCTAAGGTGCTTTTAAAACCATGGCTTTATTAAAATCAAGGGTTAATTGGATACGACTCTATGTAAATATATTAAATAGCATAAATATTTCTATAAAATTCAACTTTTCATATTTATCATTTCAAAAGTCCAACGTTATTCATATATATCCCTCCGGTTTATTATCGTTAGTTCACTGTTTATTTTTTAACAGATTATATGTGAAATGACAGTTTTGCCCTTTTAAAAATATCCCTCCAAAAAATAATGCAGAAATATCTGGAAGGGTAAAAAAATAAATTTACCTCACTAACTAACCAAGATTAAGTATTTAACTTATGGTTAACTAAATTTTTCTAACAGAGATAGACGATAGGGATATATACGAATAACGTTGGACTTTTGAAGGGATAAATATGAAAAGTTAAACTTTATAGGGATATATCTGTTATTCGATATGTTTACAGAGCCGTATGCAATTAACCCTAAAATGAAATATATAGAGAGTCCGGCTAAGGTGCTTTTAAAAGCACCGAAGTCTCTGTCCTTTTAAATTGTTTTTAATAATAAAATTTTTAAATTAACAATTAATTTTATTAGACTGGATTCAGAATATTAATTTAAAATATGTAAAAAATAAATTTTATAATTTTATTATATTATTTATCTAATGATTAAAATGACACAAAATTAACTATTAATAATAAAAATATCACATAAAATAATAATACAATATTAAAATTATAGATCAGAAATATTAATCTGATTTTCAATAATATAAAAAAATTTCAATCGAAATTCTCTATTCTTACTTTAAATAGTATAAAGATATAAAGAATTGTCTACAAATTTTGTCTGAGACTCCGGACTTTGATTACTAAATTATTAATATTTATGAACCTTTTAATATTTTGATTAGTATGTATATAATATCAAAAATTATAAAATTTATTTTTTTAATATTTTAAATATTCTGAATTAAATTTAACAAAATTGATCATTAAATTCGACAATTCCGTAATCCAAAATTTTGGAAGCCTTTGTCTTTTGCATTTTTAAAAGTGCTTTGCTGGACTTGATAGATGTAGATGTATAGATAAACTTGATAGAATCGTTTTGCTGGACTTGATAGATGTAGGTATATAGATAAAATAGATAGATATAGATGTATGGTCGGTTGAATATAAAATATATAAACACCATTCGCTAATAGCTTAAGTTTTTAAAATACAATGATTGTTTCATATAATTTCACATAGGATAAAATTTTGAATTCGAATTTCGTCATACTTCTAGTATTATTTATTTATTTTTTATTTAATTATGTTTATATTTTATACCTATTAAAAAAAAATTTGAGTCCCACGAAAAAAAAAAAAAAAAAAAAAGTTGAATATAAAACATATTACCACCGTAAACATACTATCACCGAGATATATAATCAGGTAAAAAAAAAAAAAAAAAAGTAAAGCTACTGATTAGTGATTAAAAAATATATATTGTGACTTGATCATGCATCTTTTTCCTGAAATTAATTATCCTTAATTCACAAAAAAAAAAAAAAAAAAAAAAAAAAAAAAAAAAAAAAAAAAAAAAACAGTTTACCGGAGATGGCGGCGGAATCCTCCGCAGGTTCCGCCTGCGGCGGGCCGTCATAATCCCCGGCCTTCCAGAACTGCCTGCACCGCGCCGCCGTCGCGACCGCGGATTTTCCCTTTTCCTCGTCTTTACCGTCTTCTTCTTCCTGCGGAGTCGGGGGGCGAACGACGGAGATCGGCATCGGCATCAGGACCGGGTCCGGCCCCGGGAGCGGGTCGAGGAAGCCGAGGGGGAGAAAGTCCTCGCCCTTCGCCCTCTTCGCCGGCCTTCTCAAACTGATCATCCTCCTCCAATCCTCCTGCGAATCGTCGGAGTCGCTGTCGTCACTGCCGCGCGGCAATGCGGGCTCTTCCATGGCCACTGAGAGAGAGAGAGAGAGAGAGAGAGAGAGAGAGAGAGAGAGAGTGAGAGAGAGAGAGGTTTAGGGTTTTAGAGATATAGCGAGCGAGGGAGAGGGGAGAGGGAGGGTTTGATTGCAAGAGGCGGGGACGTGAAGAGTTCTCACGGCTTTTATAGGAAACAGCGGATTCGCGCGGAGCGAACGATCGTACGGCACAATTCGAATTCGAATTCGAATTCGAATTCGGTTTTTTTTTTTTTTTTTTTTGCTTGCAGCGGATGCACCTCTATGAATATTAGAATAGCAATAAACGGTTGATTTGATCATGTATCTCCGAAGTTAGAAATCGAACGGTGAGAATAAAAGATTTAGATGAATAAGTGTATAGAAATGGATTCATGTATCCGACCCGCATGTTCTATCCGAAAAACCAAACCCGTTGGGAGAAGGATGCTCGATTCACATCTGATTATCTGACTTAATTTTAAATCAACATTTCAAATTAGTTAAAAATAATAATTGCAAATCAAATTGTTCAAAACTTAAAAATAATCTAATATAATGATAAACTTTGCCTCTCAAGCTATTAGTGCGAAATTGAATAGAATTGTTCCAATATTTTAATCTGGATCCGACCCGAATTGAATGGGTTGGATTATATTTTGCCACCCCAAGTGGTTGAGAGAGAGAGAGTTGAGTTGTGACATATTTGATGCCATATTAATGTTGTTCTTCAAGATGTTATTTAATCATATCTATACTCAAATAAGATATGCACAAAATTTTATCTTATAGATTGCTTTTAAAATCATCCCAAATTTGAGCCTAACCAAGTTAAAGATTACATTTTACAGTACAATAATATTCTAATGTATATCAATATTTCCTAGAGTCTGGCTAGAATACTATCAATAGCATCAAACAATTGGTGCTATCAAGTTTTCTGCCGTTGGATGAAAAGATATGCGGTTGGGATTATAGTGGTCCCCTAAGATTTTTACTATTCAACCAACCACCTAGTAAACCCTAGGAGACCACTATTATCTTAACCACACATTTTTTAATTCAAAGACTAAAAATTTGATAGCACCAATGACTTGGTGCTATCGATAGTATTCTAGCCTAATTCATATTTCCTATATTATATTGCATATAAAATTTATTTGTTTTCATAAATAATAAAACATATATCTCTAATCTATCTATAATCTATAATCTATTTGTTTTCATAAATAATAAAGCATATATCTGTAATCTATCTATAATCTATAAATCTATCTATAAACAATTATGATTTCACAATTTCTTAATCAACTGTGGCCACACCTCCTTATTTCGAGGGTGTGGGTCCACATTTTTAAAAAAAATTATTTTTTTTTTCTTTCTCTAAGATTTTTTTGTGTTTTTATTTTTTTAATAATTTTTTTTTTGTTTTCACAAAAAAAAAAAAAAAAAAATTATAGTGATCTAGAATAATGTGTCTCTTTTAGTATTCCTATAAGTATATTTTAATATTTATAAAAATATATTTTAGATTTTTTATAAAATTATGAATATGTTAATATATAGATGAAGATGAATGCTATATGTACACCCAAAAGGGGTGTACATCTCACACCCCCACCCATCTAAGGGTGGGGATATTCCCATAAATGAAAAAAAAAAAAAAAAAAAACTAATATATATATATATATATATATATATATATATATATATATATAGTAGTGCTAATATACTTTCAAAGGCACAAGTTCAAATATGCATGTGTTATTTATTTTTTTTTTCTCTCTCATTAATTGATTTTACAATAACACAAATTTCAATACAAATTCAATAGTAAAAAAATCACAAGTATTGTTGAGCTTGTACTCTTGAAAGTATATAAGCTTTACTATATATAGAGAGAGAGCTAGGCTTGAATACTATTAATAGTACCAAGTTATTGATGCTATTAAGTTTTTAACCCTTAGATTAAAAGATATATGGTTGAGATGATAGTGGGCCCCTTGGGTTTAATAGGTGGTTGGGAAAATAGTAAAATCTAACAGATGAAAATGATCAAAGGATTGATCTAATGGTAGAAAATTTGATAGCACCAATAACTTAGTACTATTAATAGTATAGTAGTCGGACTCTCTCTCTCTCTCTCTCTCTCACTATATATATATATATATATATATATATATATATATATATATATATATATATATATACTGAAATACTATCGATAACACCAAGTTATTGGTGTTATCAATTTTTTAGCCCTTCGATTAAAGGATGTGCACTTAGGATGATAGTGGTCCCCTAGAGTTTAGTGGGTGGTTGGTTGAATAGTAAAAATTTTAGAGGACCACTGTAATTCTAACCTCACATCCTTTCATCAAAGGGCTGAAAATTTAGTAGGACCAATTGCTGGGTGCTATTGATAGTATTCCAGTCGAACATATATATATATATATATATATATATATATATATATATATATATATATATATATATATATATATATATATATATATATATATAATTATTTGATGAAAAAAATAAATCAAGTTGATTTGAATTTTTTATTTTTATTTAAATATGTACTTTTGTTTTCAAATACATATATATATTTTGTTAAACTTTAAATATTTCTATTTACATTGAGATTTTCTTTTTATTATAGATGAGATAATATTAAATTTTTACTAATTGTGTAATGTACCGGATTTTCGGCACATATAATAAATCTAAATAAAAATGGTATGAAATACTATTTTTATGAAAGTTAGAGAAGTGAGGATGATGTGGAAGCATTTCAAATCGATGCAAAAGTCATCGAGTCGAAAAGTGAGTTGGAGTTGAGAATTTGAAGCTTCAATTGTGAATCTTAGGTCCTTGTTTGGCGATTTCCGCGAAAAGGGCGAAATCCAGCAAAAATACTTGTAACACATTTCAAATGTAATTACAAGTGGGTTGGAAGCATTTCGAATCGATGCAAAAGCCGTTGAGTCGAAAAGTGAGTTGTAGTTGAGAGTTGAAGCTTCAAATTTGCAAAATTTAAGTCCTCGTTCGCCGAATTCGCAAAATGGTAAAATGCGGCGAAAATACTTGTAACATATTTTAAATATGATTATAGTTGAGTTCGGTGCGTTTCGGACCGACGCGGAGAGCATCGGGTCGAAAAGTGAGTTGAAGCCCGAGGACTTAGCAAAAATCCAGAAATTCTGAATTTTGTGATCACGAAGCATTTTCGGAGCCCTGTTTCGGAGACTTAGAGTAGCCCAAAAATTTAAACGAAATCGTGGGGTGTCTCACAAAAGTTTTCTGATTAAAAGGGGGAAAATGACCAAATATTATTCTCTTCTCAAAAATTGAGCTTTTCTCAAATTTTTGAGAGCATTTTGACCCCGAATCGAGTTGAGCAAGTTTCTTTTTGGCAATATGCCATGGGAGGATTATTCTCCTCTCATTTCTACGAACCAGTCAAAAAATTAGCCTTTTGGTGGGGGAAAATGACCAAATAGTGATTTTTCCCTTTAAGTTGTCAAAAAGGGGTTAGTTTTACCGCCTTATGAATTTTAGTGAATCACGTAAAAGCAATTGCTTTATCTTTTGCTTTCCTTACAATGTAGGGAAGTCTCATGGATTCAAGGAGTTGAAATTGTCTCTTCCAAGGACCAAAAGAATACACCGAGGTGGGGGATTCTGCCGAAATTGGGTGACCTCTCCCCTTGCTCCTTTGCTTTTCGATCTAGAAGCATGATAGTAGCCTGTTAGAGGCGTTTGGTAATTATGACTGAATTTGCATGTGTAGATGGATATAGAAGAGAAGTAAACTTTTCTAATTATTAGAATAAGAGATAAATTTGCATGTGTAGAAGGATATAGATAGAAAAGTGGATTTTTCTGAACTGCTAAATATAGATGATAATTGCCTGCGTAGATGTTAAACTTTATTGATGATTGAGATGGAAATAATTGCATGCGTAAAAAGGGGAATCAATTATTTGTTATCTGTGATCATGTTAGGGTATAGCCCTAGGAATCATGTGAAAGCATAAGGAAAAAGGGCATGTTGGTAGTAAGACTAGGAGAAAACCTAGACTCAGGGTTAATGAGTGGCATCAAACTTAGGAGTATATCCTAGGATTGAATGAGTGGCATTGTCTTAGGAGATAACCTAAGGACATTGGATAAAGTGATCAACATAGAGTCAAGGACTCTAGGATGAGCATGATATAAGACTTAGGTAAAGGAAACCTAAGGTAAGTTAGTAGGTGAGAATAGACTAGTTAACATAGAGTCAAGTAACTCTAGGTTAAACATGATATGAAACTTAGGTAAGAGAACCTAAGGTGACTAGTGGAGTTTATACTCACAGAAAATGGATTAGAGTCAAGGTAACTCTAAATGCAAAGTGCAACAGGTAAATAGAGATAATGTAACTCCAGGTTCGGCAAAGAAAAAAGTATGTGGCCACAAAGTTTAAAGAAATAAACTGATAGCAAAGTGATCAACTTAAAGTCAAACTCTAAGGAAAAGTTTGTGTAATCACAAAGCCAAAAAGCTAAATAATACAACCTTAGAGTGGGTCATAAGGTGTCTGGGCAAATGGACAATCACTTTAACTTCAATTTGAGTTAAATGAATAAAAGAGAAATGATAAGAGTCCAAGTGACTCTCTAGTTATCCTGACGGCGAGACCTAGGATAAGAGATAAATTGTTGTAAAAAGGCAAAGTTTAAAGCAAGCTAAAAGTGGCTAAAAAGCATAAAGAGAATGTAAATGGCGCCTTCGAATTTGAGACTCGTCAAGTGGAGCAGGACTCCCTGGGCAGTGACCCGTCGGACGAGGTACTTTCGAAAGGCTTAAAGTGAAAGTAAAGAGCTAAATGCTCCAAGAAAAGAGAAAGAGATTTGCCAATGGCAAAATGGGAGCTATAAGCTGAATAAGAAAGGAAAGCAAGTGTTCAAAGGCAAAGAGGCTAAGAACTAAAGTAAAAGAAAAGAAAGAAAATATAAAGATAAAACGGGCGGACCTACGGTGAAACCAGCCCATGTTGGAGGTACGGGCAGTATCCCTCTCCCGGGTAGAGACCCGTTCGGGACGTTTCTTCCGTAGGACGGGGTAACACTTGCGGGTGTTATCGGCAACCTTAGAAATCTTATCTTATGGTAGCAGGACTACCGGGCTGGGGCCCGTTGGATAAGAAATTTCTGAGGGTTAACTTGAACTAAAGCACCAGAATCTAAAGAATAAAGAAAAATAGAGTGGCCAAGGTGGCCGGGTTAGTGGACCCTGTATACAGCGGCATAGTGGCCGAGTTGGTGCTTAGCAGCCTAGTGTGGCTAGACAGAGTAGTGCTGGGTCGATGAGTATACACAGATAGTGTAGTGACCTATTATATTGTAGCCTAGTATGGCTAGATAGTGTAGTACTGGGTTGATGAGTATATATACAGACAGTGATGTATTATTTTGTATAGCTGCATTCGATATCGAGGATTTTAGTTTCCTAGCACTATTATTATTGCTTCCATTGGACCAAGTGGTGTAGGGCACTTTTTCTCGGTGGTTGAACCCACTGGGAACTCAGTTGTAGTTCTCACACCCCTTGGGTGACCCCCCCCACAGGTTCGGGTATGGATACAGCGGACGAGACGGTTCAGATGCAGACGGCGAGGCAAACGACAGGGGCAAGGGCCCAGCAGCATAGAGACCTAGAGGGTCTAGCAGAGGTATCCCTTTTATATATATTTCTTGAGTGAACTTTGTATAGTGAGGAATTTATGTAAAGGAATTGTAATAAATTTATTTGCAAGTTCAGGAATGTAAAGTGTAATAAATTAAGTTCTTGGTTCACTCTTGTATGCTTCCATTTCCGCATTTGTTGTTGCAAAAATTTAAATTTATAGTGGTTTTTAGTACTCTGATATTGAGCTTCCGCATACACGGGTTGTGTTATCATGGTTGTTACCGTTCCTTTCGGGTAGTGAAAGGTCATACTCGATTGGCGGGTCTGTTGGCGTGCCCGAACCGTACAAATTGGCGGATTCGGGGCGTGACAAATTGATTTGACAAAAATAATTTAGTCTGTTCAATAAGTATGGTTATTGTTTATACTTCTTTTTTTTATTATAATTTTAGTTTTTGTTTATTCAGTAAATTATGTTTTTAGCTCTATAATAATAGCTATACGCCATAAAACTTCATAACCATACTATATCGAGTAATTATAATTTTTAAAATAATATATATTTAATATTTTTTATATTATTAATTATTAAAAAATATTATGTATAATTTTTATTTTAATAGAATCTACTCGCTTCTACATTAAATCTAAGTAACTCTCAATATCAAATGAGTCATTACTCTTTAGTAGTACATTTAGACTTTAGATATATAATGTACTTTTCTTTTTTTGACTTTTAACTCCCAAAATAAAATTTTAAATATTTATTTTTCTTTCTATGAACATATAATCACACCCAAATTCAGATTATCAATCAGCTGCTCCAGCAATGAAAAAGCCACTAGACATTTTTTAACTTCAAATACTCATCTTATTTAAATTCCTATGAAAATCAAAAGTTAGTTACCAAATATTCTATTTTATTTTGCCAGAGCTATTTCTAGCAAGGGTATATATAAATATACACCCTTTTAAGGATGTATATCTTACACCCCACTCCATCCTGGAGTGGAGTGAATTTCACTCGATGTGATGAGTGAAATAATATCCACTCCAGGATGGGGTGGAGTGTAAGAGGGGTGTACACCTAGCATCCCTCTTCTAGTAATGCTAGGTGTACACTCTAAATGGGGTGTACATTCTACACCCATCCCATCCTGAAATAGGTATTCATCCACTCGTCATATCGATGTGATAAGTAAAATTTACCCTACTCTAAAATAAGGTGGGTGTAAGATGTACATCCCATTTAGGGTGTACATCTAGCATTTTCCATTTTTATATGCTTTCATTTTTGCTCTGTTTTGCCTAGCATGGTCCACTGTGCACCATGGTCCAGGCAATAATTTCCCTTGTTAAAGCGGGCCCTCATTTCTATAGGCCGCTTCTTCACAGTATCTGAAGGCGAACTTTCCATGCCTGCCACATGGCACAACTTAAAGACACTTATTAAAACTTAAAATAAAATAATCGTATATAAAAAATTATAATAGATCAAAATATCTTTATTTATATCTAGTATTCTTGGTGATGGTTAGATTCTGAGGATTAAGCGTGTTAGAGTTAGAGTGATTTTAAGATAGATAACTTTTTATAATGTGGGACGTTACAGTTGATATCAAAGTCAATCACCTGCCGAAAATATGATATGAGTCTCGACTGAATCAGAGTTATACAGCGAGTAGAGCGCGACTTCCCGACTGATGATTGTTGTAGGTAGAGCGCGACTCTCTACAAAATCGATTAAGACTAGCAAGACGAATCTTACATCACGTGCTTATAAGTGTGCTTGAACCTGATGAGGACTTCAGAATATTGCTCGATGCTTGTCCGTATGTTTGAACCTGACAAGAACGTGAAGACTTAAAAATGGACTGAATCTAACGAAAACCACAAGATTTAAAAGAAAATAATGTGGCACCCTCAAAATTTAAAAGTCTTATATAAACAATATAATAGGACGAAATATTTTAATTCGGTTATAATATTTTTTATTGTGATTAGATTCAAAATTTTAAGAAAGTTAAGCATGTTAAAACTAAAATAATTCTAAAATTGATGATTCAGATGGACCCAAAAAAAAAAAATAATAAAAAAATAATATATATATATATATATATATATATATATATATATATATATATATATATATATCAAAATTTGTTGTCAAATTTAATTTTTTTTCCCCCAAAATCATCTATGATTGGGTTTTAGAAATGCGGTGCACAGTAGTACACCAGGTGCAAGGAAAGTTTGCTTAGCTGTTGGATGTTGCGGTGGGCCGGGTCCAGGAATTAACCTGTGGAGAGATGGCCGGTCGTTGTCCCACCATCCGAGTCAACAATCCGGTCCACCTAACACCCCTGAATCTCTCGTAGCCCCCAGTTATTTTACTTAATTTCAAAAAACCATATTTATGGGTACCCCAAAATCACGCCCTTCGCTATTAAGCACCAAATTTCCATTTTTACATTAAATTGTACCTTAATAACACCATTATTTAATCCCCATATTTTTGGTGTGGGTTCTGACGTTTTAATTAATTTATTTTGATTGAATCCTTAATATCATATAATTAGAGATTTGTAAAGTTACATAGTAATTATTATAATTATACCAATTTTAATTTTTATTTGTCATATTGGCATAAAAAATTATAGCACATTTTGATTCTCAAACAAGTGATACTCAATTTTTAATTTATTATATTTTATGGTTGAAATTTTTTCACATTTATAGAAATATTATAATTAATGATGCGGCATCGTTTTTATATAAATAGTGCCTCAAAATATTGTAATAAATTTAAGATCAAGGTCCAAAATATCATAGTTTGAGGACCAACTTACAATTTACCCAGGATGAAAGTAAAAAATGTCGGTCAAAAAGAGGGATGTGTGTAATTAAACACCAAATTTATTGACGGGGGACATTCTTGGTTCGTAAAGCGTTACGATTTTAAAATAGCACAGGTATAATAAATAGAAATGGAAAAAAAAATTTTAATAATGGTATTTTTTTGGAATAAATTAATTTACAAAAAAAAAAAAAAAAAAAAAAAAAAAAAAAAACTACAACTCCCGACATTTCCACGAGACAGAGAGTGAGAGAGGAGAGAGAAGCGAGAGCGATCCCTTCTCCTCCATTTCCCTCTCTCTCGCTTTATTCGGTAAGCGCTCCCTCCTCGTCGATCCTCTCCGCTTGCTCCGGTCGATTACTGCTTATACTTCTCTTTCCGAATCGATCCATGTAAGTTTCGTTCGATCTCGTTCAGGAATCTGGGTTTTTTTTTTTTTTTTTTTTTTATGGATTAAGCTCTTCGATTTGATGCGTTTGCCCTAGTTTGAGATTCGTAGATGTTAGATTTGTTTTTGTAGTGATTCGTGGTCGGATCTCGTATGGAAGATCTTGTATTACGCGTTGTGAGATTTGGGAGTGAGATTGGCGTGATCTGAAGATGTTGTAGCTATTGATTAGGGCTTTTACTGCTCTTTCATCGCTGTTGAAGCCGAAATTAGTATAAAATGGTGCTTTGTTGCAGAATTTTAGTGTAATTTTTGAGCTGAAATGTGGTTGCAAAGTCGAGTTCATGGAGTGAAGATGAGTTCAAATATGTTCATGTCGGTCTTTAAGTAGTGAGTGAGTGAGCAATGATTTTTGGGAATGTCATCATTCGCTCTGTCTACTACTTTGATGAGATCTTGCATTGGTTGATCCGGATGTAGATTTAGATGCGTTGTCGATGCAATTGTGATGCAGGCAGAAGCAAAATATTTGATTAAATTGATGCTTCAGTCATCTAATTTATTGGGTGGACTAACTTGAAAATTGTCCATGTTGGAACTCTCTTGGCAAGTTTTGATAATGACCTCCCATGAGGCGAGTTTCCTTAAGAATATTTACTTATCATTATAACTTTGTTGTGTAAGTCCTTTTTAATCAATGTTTACATCTTGTCGATGCTCAGACTTAAAGGAGACTAGAGTTCTGTTCATTTTCTTCTCTTTTGTTATTCTGCAGTCTACAACTGACAACTGCCTTAGAAGAAATTAGTGAATTAATCTTCCGCATAGAGTAGAAAAACAAAATGGAAAGGAAAAAAGAAAAGCAAAATGGAAACAACGATCTCTTTTAGTTGGCAGATACTGTGTAGTGTAGCATAGTACTATTGTTAATGCTACTACTGCTTAGAGGTGATATGTGTGAACTTGATTATTCCATTTGTTCCTCTATCACTTTTGTGTGCAATGATGATCAGAGCTTCTATCTCACTATGTTAATATGCCAAGGTGCATAATGGTATATGCACATTTGAGGACGTCAAAGAATTGTGTTGCATTAGCACTTTCATCCAATGCTATAATTTTATGCAAAACTGCTTGTACCATCAAAATGTATTTGAAAAGTTATTGAATTTTAAGAGGCACAAGTGGTCAGCTGCTCGAACTTTTCCTAGAACACAAGATCGATAATTGGTATGGTGCAAAATCTAGAATCTAGAAACATGGGAAAAAAGGAAGTTTGTCTTGTCTATCATGTGTTTAGTATCTTACCATTGGTTTATGGCAGTTAGCACATTAGTAGCGACTTAATTCCTTGTTTGAATGCCCATGCTTAGTATCCATGTATCACACCCTTTTTCTGATTAAATCTTAGGTATAGTGGGTATTGAATGCTCTAAAGGCGTGCTTTTCTTTACATTTGTTGCACATTTGGTTTCATAGTGTATATCTCTTTTCATTTCCCTTCCTAGCTGGCTACGTGTACTTTGCCTTACCTTACATCTTTGTCATCATTGTTCTCATTTCAGGAGATTGCATTAATGTTACTGCCCCATCACGTTGACCTGAACCTGCACTAATGCAGGCACAACTACTTTTCATATTCTTCAAGGACTTTTCTTTTTAAGTTCATTTTATTCCATCCCCAACCTGAAATGCATGATTTGTCAATTAAGTGTTCCATAGAGTGTGCGAAAGATGATTTTTCTTGGGTGCTGTGGTTTTCTTGAGAGTTATTGAAGTTTTCTGGTTTCTGAGGGCTCTTGTTGATTCAGCTTAAAGGAATGCACTGATGGAGACTGCCTGTTGATTCTTATGATGAGCGGCATAATTTGCATTACATGGTTCAATATGAAAGGCGGATATTTTGGCAACATGTTTACCGGATATACCATATATGAGGAATCAAGAAAATGAATTTCCATTTTAAAAGTCTCAAATCATAAGTCCTGCCATGTGTTTGAATATGGACAATTAATGCACAGACATGACTTGCAAAGAGATAGCATATACTCTAAATTCAATGCAAACTTTTGGTTTAGTTACAATTTTGCAGTTGTCAAGCAAAAAATTTGATTCACTGCAACTTTGATTTATATAATTTCTATTTTTTTATTTTCTTGTTCAATGGTTAGAGGAAGTATCTTTTTAATCCTCATTTGCTATATGTGTTTTGTGTCTCCTTTCTTTACCCTTTCAATCCAGAGTTGCAAGGTGAACATGTCAGGAACAGCCCTGAGAGATCTTAATGTACTTCCACCTACAGAATTAGAAAAGTTACATGAAAGCTCTGCTAAAGGAAATATCACCAAGCATTATATCTGGAACGGCAATGAGAGTATTGATAAGTCGCAGAGCAAGAATCCTCCCTCTGTGACCTCTTCTCCACTAAATGAGGTTAATGCTGCAGTTAATGGATCAGAAGTTGGGAATTTAGAAATCGAGTATATAGAATCTGAGAACCTGACAGATCTTTCAGATGTTGATTCCAGGCTTACTGTACGACTTTGCATCCGTTTCTTGATTACTTCATTGTAAAAGTTGAGCTATTTACATGTATATATCCCTGCAGAATTTTTCATTTGTATATGTGTTCCTCTTAAGCTTCATCTATGCCCTTCAAAATCTTAATATTTTACAGATATAGCCTCATACTTATGGAGATGCTCCTCTTTATAAGATAGAGGTAATTTTGTAAGAAGCTGCATTTTGAGGATTATAAATGAAAATTTAAAATTTTACAAAGGGTAAATGAGTAAGGTAGTTGATTTTATTGGGATTTACATGTAAATGGCTCTAGAATGTTTTTTTACTTATCAGATATATTTTCATCATGGATTCATTTTCATTTTATCTTTTGTAATAATATCTTCGATGTCTTCCATAATCTTGCGCAGACGCTAGTTGCAAGATTGGACTCAAAGGATTGGGTGGTGATATGTGAAGCATTGAATAATGTTCGCCGACTATCGATATATCACAAGGACAAGCTGCTTGAGCTGTTGTAAGTCCTTTTTTATGCTGCATTTGTATAATTCACTTGCATGGGTTTTCTTCCCCATTTAGTTCGCATCTTTCGTAACACCATTGTAACAACGATTATTTATGTAACAGGGGAATTGTGATTCCACTGGTTGTGAAGTCGGTAAAAAATCCGAGGAGTGCGGTCTGTAAAACTGCAATTATGACATCGGCAGACATCTTTAAGGCTTACAATGATTTAATAATTGATTCACTTGATCCACTGGTATGTTCTCATATATTTTTTTATTTCTCATTTTGTTCAGTTGAATTGTAATCAAGATAGATAGTATAGATTGTTCCTGTACTTCGGCCCCAAAACACTTTAGTCCTTGAACTTTCCTATTTATAGCAGGTACCTCCCTGGACCTGTTTGCCATCCAAAATATCAAAAATCTCTAAAACAACCATTTTGACCCATTTTCTGATTAACTGTGTAATTGTATAGGGAAAAGGTTATGTGCTGAGTATGTGACTTCCTAAACATTGGGTATTTTGTGCGGCAGACTGGGGGCAGGGATGCGATTCAATATATGAGGAAGTTTGTGGCTAAAGTGTTTGAGTGAGTTCAGGGACTAATTAGCAATGTTGCAAAAGTTTAGAGGCTATTGGTTAATTATATTCTATTTACTAGATGCTAGGCAACTAAATAGGCATTCTCAAAATCTTCTCAACCAAAAAATCTTTGTGCTGGTGTTTCAGCTTGTACAACTGCTTCTTAAATCTTTTCAAGACAAACGGTTCGTTTGTGACGCGGCTGAGGCAGCCCTAATAGCCATGACAACTTGGGTCTCTCCTTCTGTATTGTTGCCGAAATTGCAGCCGTATCTCAAGAACAAGAATCCTCGAGTACGAGCTAAGGCATCGACGTGTTTCAGCAGGAGTGTTCCTCGACTTGTAAGTTACAGATTTGACTCATATTTACAAATACATGAATTGGCAGTTTTCCCATAGTCTCATGGCGCACTCTCGTAGTGCATCATTTTAAGCAATTCTACTTTTTTTTTCTTGCTGGAAGCTAATCATTACTATAGGTCTTTCTTTTTTTTCTCTTCTTCTGAAGTTCACGAAGCAGGGGACCTTCAGTCGTCAACCAGATTAGAAATTGAGTAACTAAATAACTTGACTCTATAATAAAATTGACCAGAATACTGGTCTATATAGTTTGTCTGTGCAAACTAAAGTCATAAGAGCTTTTTATCTATGCACAAAGTGTTTTTCTTCTCATTAGATTTTTTCTGTTGTACTTTCTTAGTATATCAGTTTTCAATATATGACGCATCCTATAGAAGCGTCTAATTGGTAGTTTGTTGCATGTTCTTTTTCGCATCAAAGTCACTATGTTTTTTTCTATTTTTTGCCATTTGAAAATATCTAAATGTCATTATACCTTGACTTATATTTGATGTATGAGTATGTATATAGCTATATATTTACACGGTTAGATTTTCTATATGTTTAACTACATTTCAGGAGCACTGTTTTTGGTTATACCTTTGAAGGTTTGTGAGAAACCTCTATTGCATGAGTCTTTAGGTAGTACCTCTCTTAAGCAGTTACACGTTTTTGTGAGAAGTTTGAAATAACTTGAGAATAGTAATTAAGAAGTAGCAATGGGAGAAGATGGTTACCCTTGTCTTATATCCAATTTCTACTACAAGTGGAAGTAGGGGTAAATCTCAAGAACCGCAATTGAATGAAAATTTCGTGGCTTCAGAAAAACTCAGTAGCATCTTGGTTAATCAGATATAACTTATTTATTATAGATTCAACCATGGCTTACAGGTTTTATGCTGACGGTACTAGATCTAAGTATGAGGTCCAATTTATTTGCATACAAGATAATGATTGTATCTTTTCACAGGGAATAGATGGAATTAAATCATTTGGAATCGAAAAGCTAATCCAGATTGCGGCATCTCAGCTTAGCGACCAACTACCTGAATCGAGGGAGGCTGCTCGGATCCTTGCACTAGAATTGCAAACCTTCTATGAGAAGTCTCAAGACCAAACTTCCGAAGACTCTCTTGAAGAATCGGATATTGATTCTTGGGAATCCTTTTGCCAAAAACAGCTTCCTCCCTTGAGTGCTCAAGCAATTCTTCGCGTCACTTCCGCTCCAAAAGAAGGTACGACTGCTGGTTCCTAGCACGAAGTAATGCTTTCAGATGTCAGCTTTCTTTTACTTTTTTGGTGTACATGCTATTATGACTGTGGGCATGATCAATTATGGTTTGGGCTCTTTGTTGCGGGGGAGGGGGGGGGGGGAGCTCTAAATAGTTTATGATTTTTGTTATGGTTGTCCATATTGATTTTCTAGTCTTGACCATCTTCTTCCTAATTGATGGTTTTCTCGATCACTTTACTGCTTTAATTGTTTGATTTCGACCTATCTTTGCCAATGGGAAATTTTTGTAGTGTTAATTTATAGTCTTTTTGTTGTTCTGGATGGTGAAGTACTGAAGCGAATCTTATATAATGTTGTGCCGCTCTTTAATCTACTTTTCAAGTGGCCTGATGGTAGATAATCTTTCAAAATATTTCTAGTTGTTCGTCGTCATTAACACAATACTACATTTTCGGATTATTAGTGACTTTTTCTCCTGCATTTCAAATAAATGAGCAAAACTGCATAACTTATGGAATTAATGCTCTTACAAACTTGTTTCTCAAGCATCTTCTTTTTTGTGTTTCCTAAACATTCCTTGATTTTTATTTCCATAATTCAAAATGGAAAGAGACTATGCCACAATTGGCATGTTATTAGGAGAGGGTATTAGCAATGCAATAGGAGAGGACTTGTAAGTGTTCCTTGGGAACGTTCAGAATCAAATCTATCAACAGCTTTCCGTATGTGGAGGGTATAAAAGTAGGTAGGATATGTGTAAGGAGTTGAGCTCTGTGATTTCACAAGCACAGGGGCATCGTCAGTTCGTCTCAAGATTCGTGCTACACTGATAAAAGAAAAGAGAGCTGGAGTTACGGTGTGTCCCATTAATTCCTCTTTACTAGACAATGATGTGTCCCATTAATTCCTCTTTACTAGACAATGAATAGTTTTGAAAGCGTAGAAACTCAACTACTGTATAAGTACATATTTTAGCATATTCTAACCACGAGACTGGGGAGTTAGTGGTGTAATGTGAGACGGCCCACATTCATCCGGGCCTGAGGCCGGCGTGGATTGGCTCCAAATCCGAACCAGGCCATGCCCAGTCGCATTCAGGAATGCTGGGCACAGCACCGCCATGAAAGTTTTTTTGGCTAAATTACAGAAAATCTCTCTGTAATATTTCGTTTTTTCACTTTGCCCTTCTGTCTTTTAAAAGTTTACATTTTGTCCCCTCTCTTTAGGAGGCAACGGCGTTAACAGAGGAGGTAAATTGACGAAAATATCCTTACCTTATATTGGAAAGAGAATGAGTTTTAGTTTATTTCTCGCCATTTTTGAAGGGTATTTTGGGTATATCAAATAATATTTTTTTTTTAAATTGACGGTTCACTCACGGAATGGTGACGGCGGGGGTAAATGCATATTTTGGTAATTACGAGGGGGCAAAATATAGGTTTTTAAAAGACAGGGGAGCAAAATGAAAAAGCGGGATATTACAGGGAGGTTTTTTGTAATTTAGCTAAGTTTTTTTGTGTTATTAGGCTGCGCTTGATTCAAGTATAAGGTAGAATTACTAATTTCAGAGATAGATATAAATTTAGAAATAAGCAGAAATAAGATCAATTTTGTATTTGGATGAAAATTAGATTATTCTCGGAAATAAGAAAAATTGTGTTTGGATAGTTAAATTAGAATAGTGAGAATAAAAGTAATTATAATTTTAAAATAATAATATTTTATTTAATTAATTAATATAAAAATATTGGTTAAATAATAATTTAATTTATTTAATTAATTATTGCGGGATAATCTTAAATATTAATTGATAAAATAATTTACAATAATACATATTGTTAATAAATAATATAATTAATTACAAATAATTTAATAAATTAATAGTTAGTTATCTAATAGTTAGATAATTAGTTGATAAAATAATTAGATTAAGAGGTATACAATAATTAAAATTATAAAATTATATTTATTTTAATTAAACTTATTCTCAAATAGAAATAAGTTAAAGAATAAGATTGGAACAATAATTTCAATCTTATACCACGAGAATTATTGTTTTTATTCATAACCAGACGTATTTGGAGAGCATGGCTGGAACAAGGTCTTATTCCAGACATTATTCTCGAAATGAACGGTGCCTTAGAATCTAAGAATTTATGTTTCACTCTTTAAAATGTCTCTGCATGTATAATTTTTACGAGTTGATTTATTTTATTTTGTAAAAGATAACTTAAAGATTGATTATGATATTTATTCTAAATATTTAATCGCACTGCCAAATACAATATTTTTTAAAGTAAATTAAAAGAATATAACAACTACCAAGTAAAGATGTTTATACGTCCAATTCGGGCCAAATTGAAGTTAAACCAAGTCGTGTATATATTTATTGAGGGTGAGTGGGTGACAGGGGGCCATGCAACTTTTTGGACGATTGTGTGGTAGGGGTCCAGGGATCAAGCCTGAATTTTAGTTGGTGGGATCAAATCATCTATCTATTATTATTATTATTATTATTAGTATTTTATATATATATATATATATATATATATATATATATATATATATTATTTTATGTATATGATTCTCCTTAATTTTTGCCACATGTCAACATTTTCTTCATGATTTTTTTTTTTTTTCCACTCTTTCCTTCATTACTTTTTTCAATTAAATGCTCAATTAATTATTAGTGAAAAAAAAAATATTACTTTTTTTCATTACTCTTTTTTTCATTCTTTTCAATTAAATGCTCAATTAATAATTAATGAACGAAAAAAAAATATTATCCCAATTAATTAGCTCTAATTAATTACTCTATGTATATTTTTTATTTTTGAGATTTTTTATTTTTTTATTTTTTTTTAATCTACCGTCTCTTTTTTTTCCATCCGACATCTCCTCATCTTCTTCCCATCCTTTTTAATTTCTCACCAACTTCCGCTCATCTTTTCCCCCACTCTCTCTTTCTCAAACCAAACTTTTATCTCTCTCCCAGCCACATGCCCTCTCTACTACGTTTTCGAGGTTTAATCTTTTAGAGAATTCGATAAATTCAAATTCTTGAGGTATAAGCGGCGGCGGCGGCGACCACCATGGCGGCAGAGGTCACGACCATCAGCGCTGGGAGTGGGGAGGCCGCGGAGGGCGGCTTCGGACAAACCGTGTCGGGGATCGTGCACACGGCGGTGTTCCGGTATTTCGCCTCAAAATTTTTTATCCCTAAGAGGCTCTCCGAATTTTTGGTGCTCATCTCTAACCTCTTCTAAAATGACGAAATCCTTATAAATGCTCCAAATTTGTTGTAGCATGATTTCATTCCGTAATTTGGTATTGAATTGGTCTATACAGAGATTTTAGAATAATTTGTTTATATTATTGTGATAGATTGGGTATAAGTTTAGTTATAATAATGTGTCCGCTGCATCGCGCGGATCACTACACTATTATATAAAAAAATTTGAGATACAGAAACACTATAAAGGAAAAAATTTTGTGGGCCACAAGGTAGCACTATATATATATATATATATATATATATATATATATATATATATATATATATATATATATATATATATATAAATTAATTAAAATACAATATTTTAATTTTATGTAATTATAAAAATAATGAAAGGCTATGGTCACCGTGGGTCTACATAGGACTCCGTTCTTAAATTAAACAGAGTGATAAAATAAAAATGAACTCAACCATAATAAGCCAAATCGAAATTTACTCTAAATTAATTCTATCTACCAAAGTTCAATGGCAAGTTGCAAGTTCCAAGTTAATCCATCTCCAATATATATATATATATATATATATATATATATATATATATATATATAGAGAGAGAGAGAGAGAGAGAGAGAGAGAGAGAGAATTATGCTATTATGTTATCGATAGCATCAAATTTTTGTTCCTATTAGATTTTTTATTTTTGGATGAGGAGATGTATGATTAGAATGATAGCTGGTCCTTTAAATTTAGTGAGTGGTTAAAAAAATAATATGATCAAAAATATGAAAATAATTGAACAGCCATATCTAATAATGTTACAAAGTTTTTAATTTTTGAATAAATATTGAAGAATGTACTATTAGAATTATAATAATTTTTTAAAATTTTTATCATTTAAATAATCACCCATTAAAATTTAAAAATTATTATTATTTTAATTGCACATCACTTAATGCAAAAATTCAAAATTTGATAGCCGGAGTACCCATATGTACGTACGTAGCATGAGTACAAAATAATTAAGTTTCCAATTCAAATACATGATGATGATGATGATGATGATGATGATGATGATGATGAAAGGAATGGAAGCACCAACTCAACAACTGCATGCACGTACGTTGGGACGTCCCCGTCGCCACCAGTTCAAGTTTAAGATCTCCCACCAAACCAACGGCTAATTAGACACATCAAAACCCTAACACCCACATATACATATATTTTGTATTTTGTACTTGTATATTATATCCAATGAAACTAAGTTTAATTTAATATTTATTACCACTTCTTAATTTTAATTTGTACACTTTGATTCGACTTTTTTTTCTTTCTAAGTGAGTTGAGCTTCAATTTTGTTTATTTTTGAGAGATGTTTTGTTAAATTTTATAACTAGCTTATTTGCATGTTTCATTTTAGTGGTCATTTGTTAAAATAACTAAAGCTCTAATTGTGATCGTGAGCATATATATTGTGAGAAAAATACATAGAAAATTATTGGTAAGAAAAAAAAATAAAGAAACTAAAATACAACATATATATCAAAGTTCAATAATTAATATTGCGAAATAAAAAGTATAAAAACACTAATTTACAATACTAAAATGTATAGGAACAATTTGTGCATTATTTTATATATTTTAAAACTCCAGGCCCATAACTTATCATGCACAAGTAGCTATCACTCATCAGAGATTTTTTTTTTCTTTTTTTTCCTTTTTTTTTTAGAGAGAGAGAGAGAGAGAGAGAGAGAGAGAGAGAGAGAGAGAGAGAGAGAGCACTTTATTTATTTTTTAAAAATAAGATTAGTTAAAAATATAAAATGATTGAATTTTAAACTTTTTTAAGAATTTAATTTAATATTTATTTGTTGCAGTATATTATTGACCTGTTTTGGAGCACACCAAAAAAGAAAAAGTGAACAAAAAAAATTATATGGAGATGCTCTCAACTATAAACCTATTTTAAAATCACCTCCTTAATTTTTATTTTTTTTAGTTGAGTCTCTTTTACTTTTAACTTTTGAGAATTGAGTGGTTTTAATCAATGAAATTGAGAATTTTATCAAATTTGATTCTTAATCACTTTTATAGCAAATAAAAACTGGACTAATGGGTGTCTATATAGCAGCTACTATAGCCATAAAGTTTAATAAATTTTTTTAACTTAACTAAATATAATATCTCAAAAAAAAAAAAAAAAAAAAAAAAAAAAAAAAAACTATAGTTGGGGAGTCCATTTCTAAATTACCTATAATTGAGGGGGCTCCATATATTTTCGTCTTTACAAAAAAACAAAATAGAAAACAAAATTAAACGGTAGATATTAGTGTGTCCCTATAGGACTTTTTATGCGGACAGTCGGAGATGAAACGGTCCGACCCGTGGCCCCCATTTATTGCTCCGGAATCTGCGAATCTCATCGGTTCCTTCTCCGACAATCCCCCTCTGAAAATACACAACCATCATCCTACCATTTCACGCCACGTGTTCCCTCACCGACTCAATACACGGAACAGTACACCACTTAGCCCCCAACGAGTCCACGTGGAGGCCTCTCGACCCCGTCGCATAAGAAAGCTACAGGAACGCTTATATTGGAGGCGCTATCCTTTTTTTTGGGGGGTTAAAAAATGCACCGAGGCCCCTCTCCTATTGGCTACTAATATCTCTTCTTTTCCCCTGAATTATTTTAGTTAATTACATTTAATTTTTTTTTAATGAGTTTACATTTTTTTTTTTTTTAAGTTTTATTATTCTGAAAGAAATATGAATGTTTTATTAATAGCTCTAATCTTTTAATTTTTAATTTAAATTAATTTTAATAGTCGCAGCTATGAGCAAATAGTTGAAACTATTACTGTTATTTTTTATAATTTCTAATAAAATATTTAAATTTTAAAAACAAAAATTTCAATTAGATTGATAAAAAATAAAATAGTGTAAATATTGATCATTCTGAAATAACTATCTATTTTAAATTTTATTTATAAAATTAACACCCATTCAGCTCGCAAATAATTTTAGGCAATTTAATTAAAAATTCTGATAAATTTATTAGCAATTTTATTAAATTAAATATAATATTGATCAATTTTATCAAATAAAATTAAAGCAATTAACGACTATTAGCTAACAAATGCAAAATTTAAATGGATTTAAGTGTAAAGATTCAACTAATAAAATTGAAAAATACTTTATATATATCCAAAAACAAGCGTATATTTTACATTTTACTTATTTGGAAGTGTGATGAATTTTACTAATCAGTTTACAATGACTGATAAAAAAGTCTCTACCAGATATATATCGTACATCCTAAATTGGATGTGCGAATTGCATTGCTCAATAAAATTATAGGTTGAGGGACCTTAATCAAAATAAAACTAGCAAAGGTGTCTACATAAAAAAAAATCAAATGATTTATAGAAAAAAAAATGATGTGATAAATAAGGAGTTAAATGTGCATGTAATGTTGCTTAAAAAAAATAATTAAAAGGGCCTATTTCTAAACGTGATATAGTTGAGGGTCTCCATACATTTTCCTTTTCTTCCTTTTTGTTTTATTTTATTTTTTTTTTTTTTTTATTTTTAATTTTATTTTATTTTTCAATTTCTTTCTCTTCCTCCTCCTCCTCCTCCGTACCCTCGCCCCCGCTTTCGAGCGCATGCAAAGGTGTTCGAACCCTACACTACATCTCTCTCTCTCTCTCTCTCTCTCCTCCCCCATTATTCCCCAATCTCTTCGGATTCGATCCCCGTCGACATTGTCGCCGATCGGAGACGCAGCGCCACGGAGATCGCCGGAGGCGGAGGAGTCGATCGGTACCGGTATCTCCACGATCCCTTATTACGTTCAGATTCTAGCTGGATCTGGGGTCTCGTTGTGTTCGATTGGTTCCCTGATGTCGCGATTCGAATTTTGATTGGATTCTGTTGTTGTTTAGATCCTCGCATTGCCTCGAAAACTTTTATTTTATTTTATTTTTTTCAGAGATCTGTCATTTTTATTTGTTCCCGTTAATTGGATTGCGGAAGGGTTATTCGGGTTTCTCGAAGTGATTTGTGGTTTGGAATCAAACCGAGGTGCATTTTCTTGTTAAATTATCGGTTTTTACTATTGGGATGTGACTATGTTTGCAAGATTAATCCCACCAGAACATGGATTTAAGTATTCATCGGCACATGTTATATCCACCGTACCGTATCGTATTAAGAAAATACCTGCACGATACAGTCCGGTGCCGATGGCACATCTCATTTTTTTTTTTCTTTAAATTACTAAGTAATTTTGTCACTAAAATTCAAAATATTTAATAAAAGTACATACCAAGTAATTAGAAAATTTTGTTGCTAAAAAAAATAAATATTTCATACTATTATGTGTCAGCACACATGTATTTTTTTTTTTTTTTATGATCGGCACTGTCCGACCCGCACCGTGCGGTGCCGTGCCGGCAAATTTTCGGCACGACCCATGCCACGGGATTTAAATCCTTGCATCAGAAGCATGGAGCATCACACAATGAAGGGCATCGCCTTTTGTGTTTCCACTTTATTTTTTGATGATAAGGCATCAGAATTGTTGATTGACATTGTTATTACCTGGTGATCAAAAGATCTTAAAGTTGATTGTTCATTTAAACAGTTTATTTTCTCTAGGAAAATTCTCGACACTATCCAGATTTAGATCAATAACCCCAACCTCAAATTGAACAATCTTATTCTCCATTTAAGAAGGCTGTTTAGTTTTGATGTTCGTTTGGTACTCAATTGATATGGTAGAAAATTATTATTCAAAATCATGAAAATTAGTTTTTGGGTAATTCAAATACCTTAGACCATGTTTAACAGCGGTGACCGTTGATTCAGATGCCTTGTTATCGAAAGTGAAGCAGAACCACGAAGGTCTCTGTGCAAATTAATATATTCTTTCCTAACAGCGTGTTCTTTTAGAAGAGTAATTAAGCTCTTAGATATGCATACTGATGTGTGTTTCACCACAGGATTCAACTTGTGATTGTAAACAAATTTAATATATCTGGTTGTTTGGAGAATTAGAGGCTTACCAGTGGAGTTTCTACTTTGGCATTATGTCCTTGGACCTTTACCTTGAAGTTTAAAATAAACAGAGAAGATTTGCTGTGTATTGTTGTTGTTGCTGTTTTTTTTTTTTTTTTTTTTTTTTTTTTTTTTGACTTCTCTTGTTCAATTGGTGATGCAATCAACCCATCAACTTTTTAGCAGTTTGACTGGTTATGGCATATCAGATAACCTGTTGATGCTATGTCATTTGTTTATAGATGAAATATATATTTGGACTGAAGCTTATGAAATATTAATAATTTGGAAATTTTCTTCTCGTCTTAAGAACCAATTCTGTTTTGCATGTGTTATACCCCCAGATAAGCCCTCTTCTGATGGGCTCAAACTCCGTGAACGGTTTTCTGGAGAGCCCTGCTGGAGTTCATTTCTCAGGACGTCGTCTGGATGAGTCAGAGCTAAAGAATTTTCAAGAGGATAAAAAACCAACAGCCTCACCAAAGGAGTATGGACAGAGAGAACCCTTTGTTATTGGTCAGTAATCTTAGTGATTTGCTTTTTGCCATTTATGTGATTATTTCGGAGTATCAGAATATTTTACAATGTTTTATTAACTGGCAGTTTTGAATTTAATATTCAAGTGGACTAAAAAATCCCACACCACCCCCCCCCCCCCCCCCTCCGCTCCCCCTATTTTTAGGTGTTGGTGGTGGTGCAGCTTCAGGAAAGACCACCGTATGTGATATGATAATTGGGCAGCTACATGATCAACGTGTTGTCCTTGTAAATCAGGTAGTGCAAATCTGCCATCTCGTATGTTACTTTAATTCATTTCAGTTTGTTTCAATCTAACAGAGGCAAATCATTTATAATGTAAAACTATTTCTGAATCCTCTTTTTGTCACAAGCTACGGATCATGCACTATCAAAGTTTCTAGTTAAGCCTATTTATTTATAGTTTACTCTTGTGGCTGCATTTTGTTGGTCAAGTTATGGGTAGAGAGTGGAAACCAAACTATTCATCAATTTTTTTATTGATTAAAGGAAAGAGAGCCTTCTTTTGGAAGGAAATTAGCTTCTATTGACTAAGGGAAGATGCTCACTTTTAGGTAAGAAAGCCTTCTTAGGAGGGAAAATAAGCTTCTATTAATCAAGAATATACTTTTTTTTCCGAGGTTTATAAGCACATTGCAAAGAATTTTAGCCTGAAACCAACTCGAACTTTAACCATAAAGAACCATACAGGAAATTTTCTTCTCAAGTAAGCTTGAAATTGTCTAAACTACTATCTTGCTCGGAACAGTTGATTATTGACTGGTCTTCGGCTATGTTGGTTGGTTAACCGGCTAACCACTTGGTTGACCAGATGCTGAACTCTAGACAGTTCTCCATGGGGCTGATTGTATCCTGTAGAGATGAAAGAAGTTCCCTGTGCAATTGACTAATTTATTTTTGAAACATTCATTAAGTGTAAATGGCATAATACTAAGGCCTATATGAGCATGGAAAGTAATCTGAATTTTCATTCTTATTATGTAAATTACTATTTTATTCTGGCAGCAGTTCTCGATATCATTTCATTAACTGAATTATTGTTCATTATATGGTACATTGACCTATTCAAATATGATGTTTCAGGAATCTTTTTACCACAGTTTATCAGAAGAGGAATCAAGTCGAGTTCATGAATACAATTTCGACCATCCTGGTACTGCTTATCTTCCTTTTTAGTTTTATTTGGGGTTCTTTCTTAGGAAAATCAGCAATATTAGATCATGATTGCTCACCACACTAATAGCCACAACGCCACTTGCACGAATGTTTATCTGTATTTTCTAATATCAGACGATTTCTCTTTGTAGTGATATATTGTGGAGTCACCATGTTATTGAGAAGCATTTTGTGCACATTATCATATACATATCTACATGCATGCATGGCGTCAAATGTTACCTGATTGTATTGTTTTGCATTTTTGCTACTTCATCGGTAGTTTAGTATTATATTGTCAAATGAACTTTTATGAGAAAGCCTGCCTTTTCTTATGTTGAACCGATTTTTCATCGCAGACGCTTTCGATACCGAAAAGTTACTTTCTTGTATGGAGAATTTGAAGCATGGAAAGCCTGCTGATATCCCTAATTATGATCACAAAACTCATATGAATGAATTGCCAGCACGAAAGGTATACCGCAATTTTTGATAGTTTGTCCATTATCATTTACACAACATCATGCTGATATGCAATAGAGTATTTCCATGTGTTGCTAGCATCTCATTTGCTCTTAGATATGAATTTTCATTGCAAGCCCATCATTTCTGGAACACTTGGTGAAATTCTTTTGTGTAAAACATAAATTTTACAGCAAATTGCTCTTTGTACTTGTGACAAATGTAAATAAATCCTTACCCAGCCCAAACACTGTAACAATCTTTTCTACAAGACTCGATCATGCTATGAAAAGATGTCCTCTAAATGCACTCACACAGTTCATTTTAATTCTGCTCGAAAATGATTGTTAATTTAAAAAAGAGTTAATTTCATACAGCTCCCTGTAAACATATCGAATAGCAGATATATCCCTACAAAGTTCAATTTTTCATATTTATCCCTTCAAAAGCCCTAAGTTGTTCATATATGTCCCTACCGTCAATATCCGTTAGAAAAATATAGTTAACCATAGGTTAAATACTTAACCTTGGTTAGTGAGTGAGATAAATTTATCTTTTTACCCTTTTAGATATCTTACTTAATCATAGATATATTTTTTAACAGTTGAAACTTTTTGAGGGATATATTTGCAAGGGCAAAATTGATATTTTACTTATATTCTGTTAAAAAATAAACAGTAAACTAACAGTAACAAACCAGAGGGACATATATGAACAACTTAGAACTTTTAAAGGGATAAATATAAAAAATTAAACTTTGTAGGGATATATCTGCTATTCGATATGTTTACAGGGAGCTATATGAAATTAACCCTTTAAAAAAATTCCTAGCTAAACTGATAATAATCTGTATTGCTATGAAATGGTTACAATCTGCCTTGGCATTCACGTCCTACGCAACTTTAAAGGCTGCAAATGTAACTATCTTTTCTGTGTACTTGAGGCCTGATAATTCGATGTATTTTCAGTCTCTCTTTTTTTTCGTGGAAAGGGTTGACTCCAAAGCCATCAATCTTTGTCAGGTTAACCCTTCAGATGTAATTATTTTGGAAGGGATTTTAGTATTTCATGATTCACGCGTTCGGGAGCTAATGAACATGAAGATCTTTGTTGACACAGGTCATATTTCTCTCCTCTCTTGTATGAATATATATGTAAGCTTGTTTTTCCTTCTGTTTATGTTGTTATAGATATCAGAAAATAAATAATACAGTATATGCACATAAATATGAAGCATGACTTCTTGAAATACATCGAACCTATATAATTGTCTGATACCAATTTACTATTGCGTTAGTCTTCTGTTACAGATTAGGTTGTTATAGACACCAGAAAAAAAAGAATATCATATACACATAAATGTAAAATTTGACTTTTGTCAAAATACATGAAATCTACATAATCCTCTGTAACTGATTTTCTATTGCATTGATCTATGTTTCTAAGCTGATAGTTACCTCCTCCTCAATATGAGCAGATGCTGATGTACGTCTAGCAAGGAGGATTTGCCGCGATACTGTTGAAAAGGGTAGAGATGTCAAAACAGTACTCGATCAGGTTATATAGTCATCGTATCTTTTGTTTTTAATTATCGCATTTTTTTTCTTTTTAAGGTGACGCTCAATAGTTTATAGCTTCAAGTAGGCCAATCTGCATCATAAATGACAGATTAGGGGTTGCTGACTATCAAAATCAAATGAGTTAACATTTCAGCTGTTACATAACATATATTCAGTTTTACCTTTTCTAGTTTGGTAAACTGCAGTACCAATCCCCAAACTTTTAGGCAAGTTTCGTGTTGGTCATCAAACTTTAAGTTGGACGTTCCATACCAAACTTTGAAATTGTTTCATTTTAGTCCTTATCCTCATCTGCTGTTTTAGAGGACAAACTATTGCCCCCCAACAATGCTTATGTTAGTTCATTCATCATGCCTCCATTGACTCTTGATACCATCTCCTATTTCAGTGCCTACCGCCCTTTTTTCTTATTCTCTTCTTAGAAATTGGATGGTCGGATTGAAAGTACTAGATTGATGAGCAGCCAATGGGCTCAAGGTGTGCAGATGTTCTGATGCACCAGGTGCAAGCAATAATTTTTCTCTAACTGTGGGTGACAATAAGGATTAAAGTAAAGCACTTCCAAAAGTCTTGTGTGTCAAGTGTCCAGCTTAAAAGTTTGAGGACCACAGTGTAACTTGACTAAAAGTTCAGGGACTGGTAGTGCAATTTAACTCATCAACCTTGCTGGTGTATGCCAAAATCTGATGCTGTTGAGTGCTTTGGACTTTGGAGTGACATGTGAACATATGCACAGATGCAACAAACAGAATATAAAATTTCATGGACAATACTCCAAACACCTGGGGACCTAGGGCAATTACCGGTCACCATCCAAACTTTAAAGAGCTGAACAAAAAATTGTCGAAGAATTTGCCTGTTTCAGCCAACCATGGAGCTCCTATTTCTGTCAATAATTGAAGTGGCTTCCAATTTCACGTAGTTCTCTCTACTTGTTATTACTAATAATATTTTTCTGTTTTTGTTTGCAGTACTCAAAATTTGTGAAACCTGCTTTTGAGGACTTCATACTCCCGACGAAGAAGTATGCTGATATTATCATCCCCCGAGGTGGAGACAATCACGTGGCAATTGACTTGATCGTGCAACATATATGCACTAAGCTTGGTCAGCATGATCTTTGTAAAATATATCCAAATCTCTATGTCATTCAATCAACCTTTCAGGTGATTTTTTACTCTTGAAAGACATCTAACATACAACCTTCATATTTCTTTTGTTTTCAAGAAAATACCGCAACACGTGGCTGGTGTTCTTCGTGCGTTCATAGCTATATCTATATTTTCTTCTAACATCAAGCATCCCGATACTTCTACAGATACGTGGCATGCATACGCTAATACGTGAGGCCAAAACTACAAAGCATGATTTCATCTTTTATGCTGATAGACTAAATCGTTTGGTTAGTATGTGAATTCTCTTAGTTTTAACTTCTTCGTGGCTTGATATTTCTGATGTTTAAATATTTTAATTTAGTAGGTTGTTGAGCATGGTCTTGGTCATCTTCCATTCAAAGAAAAGCAGGTGATAACTCCTACTGGTAAGTAGCTCTTGATTTTCATGTGATTATGTGAATGTTTATGTATTTTGCTTGTGTCACTTAATCCTTTGTAAATTACTAGCAGTAAAGATAACAAATTAGACCTTCTTGATCATTTTATCTTCTATTAAGCAAGCGAAAAGGGGATTCATTCTCCTCTCCAAAATAAAACAACATAAAGAGAAAGAAAAGGAAAGATTTTCTGACCTTCTATGGGACCACTTGTCTATTTCCTGCCGTTCGCTTTACCCCTTACTGTAGACCGTTTCAATTGAAGATTCGACTCCACAGAGAAATTATGAATTTACTATGATTTATCCAAGAAGTTGTAATCGACTAAAACTGACCACCCAGGAAATGTGTACCTTTGTGATTGTTACTGGGTTAAAGCAAACTGGTTATCTATGATTGTCAGATTCTCAATACTCCTTTCCTTTTTTGTAAAAAGTGATTATACTCTCTCTCTCTCTCTCTCTCTCTCTCTCTCTCTCCACTTATATAGGACATCAAATAGGGTGCTTTCTGAAGCATAGAAGTATCCGCGCTCCTATGTTGTTTTCGATTATATGACTTTTGAATCGACGATTGGCTTAGTTAAACTTGATTTAGAGTATTTAAATTTTTAAGTATTGAAAAAACCAATTTCACAGTTTTTCAATATTATTTACCGAATGATCAAAAGTGCTCAAAATCAACAATTTTAATGTTAGTGTAAACAGTTTGCAAGTTTAACGGTGTAGAAATATTTAAAATTAAGTAAAATTTTGGTGGAAAATTCTTTATATATATATATAGGAGAGACGAGAGAGGGGATGATACCTGAGGAACCAAACATTACTTCTTATGTCTATTCACACAATAGGATCACAACTAACCAATTATGAATTTCCATGGGTCTCCATGATGTGTCTTTTTTAACTTTCATAAAGAGATCTGCTGCAAGAAGTATGTTGTTCTAATACTCTTTTACCAATAAGTTCTCCTAGAATCACTTCTTTTCCTTTAACTATGCACATCCTGCTAAGTATGATACCGCCAATTTGCTCGTACTACTTTCTATGTAGTAGGGCCATTGATACTTAATATTTGGTCACTGTGCAGGAGCTGTATATACTGGGGTGGAATTCTGTAGAAGGTTATGCGGTATCTCGGTGATCAGAAGGTAATCATTTGATTCACAGCTTGCCTTGACCTCTTATATTCTCTAGACCTGTCATACAAGATTTTGCAACAAAATGTGCTGTTTTTGTACTTCACATATCACCGGTGGCTATCATTTGAAATCAAATTAAACTCGAAACATATTGGCCGAAGGTAAAATTTTGAAATGATAAAATATCAATAGCATAAAAATTAATTAATTATTCTCTCTCTCTCTCTCTCTCTCTCTCTCTCTCTCTCTCTCTCTCTTAATGCTTGATGATCTCTTATAATCTACCTTTATCTATCAAACTGAGTATAACATAACATAGTAACAATGGTTAACAGTGGTGAGAGTATGGAGAATGCACTGCGGGCTTGTTGTAAAGGTATTAAGATTGGCAAGATTCTTATTCATAGGGAAGGAGATAATGGTCAGCAGGTTTGCACTATATCTATCAATTATTTAATACATTTGCTTCTGTTGATTTCCTGATGAATCAACTTTTTTACAGCTAATTTACCAAAATCTCCCAAAAGACATCTCAGATAGACATGTTCTGCTGCTGGATCCTATACTTGGTACAGGTTGGTTTACTATTTCAACGTGTTTACATGAATCTTTTGGTTAGATTGCGCAAACATGGTTGTACCTTTCTTGCCCATTTTCTTCTGGCATTGATCTCTCCGACTTCTTAATTGTTACTTTATGTCGGAATTGAACTTAATGGAAGGCTAAAAGCTACAATAAGTAAATTGCAGTAGGCACTAGTAAATATCTTTCTAATTTAAGTTTCTTGAGTCGGTAATGTTGTTTTCCAAAGAAGTTGGCTACGAGAACTGCTAATGGCTTCTATTATTCGTCTAGAATATCATTTCTGCTCCAATGTCAGTTTATCCCCACCAAGCTCTGTTGATTACATACAAGCTCCACTTGTTATTATTTCATCTGAACACACCATTTTCTTTGATGCTTTCTATTTTTAACACTTTGCTCAATGCTTTTGTATTCAATGCTATTACTTGGTTTAAACTTTTGTTCTTATCGTTGAACGCTCAGATTCACTTTCTTCTCAACATTACATTCATTCTTTATGTGGTTCGTTTACAACATGGCCTTCATATGGACTTCTTTTGGATAGTGTATTACTTACTGTGAATTGTAATCCTATCAAATTGAACAACTTGAAAGATTTGGTCATGCATTCAGAATGAATTACTTTTAACAATCTTGGAGATTGCTAGGCTGGATAATTCGCAGTAGCTATTAGAGCTTCCTCTGACGACTGTTTTCTTTCTTTTCCCCAATTCCTGTGGTAGGCAATTCGGCCGTTCAAGCTATATCATTGCTTTTACAGAAGGGTGTACAAGAAGGCAACATTATATTTCTTAATCTCATATCTGTAAGTTTGAGTACCGCCGTTTTGTTTTTTCCCCTTTTACTCATTTACGGAGGTTTTGCTCACCAATCTAGTCTATGATATTAACGATGTATTTCCTTCTTATCATCAGGCTCCTCAAGGGGTGCACGCAGTTTGTAAAAGATTCCCCAGAATCAAGATTGTGACATCGGATATTGAGGTCGGCCTAAATGATGATTACCGCGTCATTCCCGGCATGGGCGAGTTTGGAGACAGATACTTTGGAACGGATAATGATTAGAAGATGGTGATCAACATTAAAAAGAGCTAAACAAAAGCCCAAAAAAAAAAAAAAAAAAAAAAAAAAGAGAGAATCCGGTAAGCTTTTAGTTCAGTATCATTACTATATTTGGCACTGTCGTAACTTTAGAAATTACAAAAGTTGTTAATATTACCATGCATATAATTTGCGTAAAAGCCCTAACTAGCTTACTAGTATTAATAACTTGAATATTGGCCTCCAACCACATTGTGGTTTCGCATGCCTAAGTTTGTAAATCTGGTGATTTTGTCCTTCTTATCATCTTCTGATACAGGACTATTTGAACAGTGAAAACAACTAAAAGCATTCAAGCTCAACTCGCGCGCTTCTTTTTTGGTTGCAGGTGCATTTTTCCTGTTTTCCTTATTCGGAATTACGAAGAGAGAAAGGTACCATATTCTTCGGCGGCAATTCTTCATCATTTTTTTTGTTTTTTTTTTTCCTCCTTTTTTTTTTTTTTTTTTTATTTCGTCGCGATCCATGCGGTTGCATTCATTGCTGTTATAGATTGTCACAAAAGAAAAGGAATGTCATAAGTAATATGTATCTGGGTTTGGAATTCAACTCCAGTTACATTATTCTTATCTAGTTAAAGAGGACAATATATTTGAGCTCAGATGGATTGTTTTCATTAATTACTTGTGAAAGATGAGCTTTTTTGTGTCCAATCAAAATTTTTGGGCTTAATTACATTATTATACTACATTGTACTTTACATCTTTTTTCCCTTTCTACTGTACCTTTTTTATTTTATTTTCAAAAGGCACCACTCAACTTTTCTTTTCTTTTCTTTTCTTTTTCTTTTTCTTTTTTATTTCTTTTTCAATTCCTACTCTATAAGCAATAAATTTACAATTTTATATAATTTTTTTTAAAAAAATACTGGTGAAAGTGGAAGAGCATATCAACACATTTTAACATAAAAAATAATAAAAAAATAATTTGATAGAATTTTTTAATGACTTTTATTTTTATGGAGATTTACTTTATACTTTTTCTACTAGTTAACTAGTTTTTTTTAATAAAGTTGTTAGATTTTATTTAAAATAATAAATTTATTAACAATAATAAGAGATCAGATTTTATTTAAAATAATAAATTTATTAACAATAATACAGAGATCGGCAAAAAATATATATATAGTGGTATATATGGAAAAAAGAAAAGAAAAAAGAGTACAAGATAGAAAATCAAAAGTAAAATTGAAATACAATGCAGCTATTGATAAAATACAATAGAGCTAGCTTGTCTGCTTTTAGAAGTGTCGCTTTCATATTAGTGCTTCCGAATGGAATGGAGGATCCATTCTCGATTCTGTTAAATTTGATCTAAATTATTTAAAAAGATTAGAAATAAATTTTGAACTTTTTTGATATCATCAGCCTAATGATCAAAGAGATTTAAAATCAATAATTGTAATCGTTATGGTGAGCCGTTTGTAAGTTTAACAGTATAAAAATATTCAAATTACGTAAAATTTTGATAGAAAATTTTTTATACTATATAAAATAATATCAATATTTTTGATCTAAAATTTTAGTATCATATCATCATATTTTGTGAAATTTTTATTTTCAGCCGTTGATTTTGAGTCATTTTGATAACTAGGTAAATGATATCGAAACATCGCAAAAATTATTTTCTATATACTTCAAATATTTTAGATAAAGTCTAACGGAACCGATCGTAGATTCAAAACTCCAATATCAAAAATAACTTGAAAGCACAGAGACCTTCCGTGTTTTTAAAAGTACACAAGTCCTACTCAAATAGAAATAATACAATAGTATCTTTGACAAAAAAAAAAAAAAATAAAAATTGTATAATTTAGCAAACGAGCACATCATTATTTTCATTATTTTGAATCAAGAACTAATCATTCCCTGAGCTAAGTTCTTATCTGGCTCAGCTTCTACTCTACTATAATTTTTCAATTGTAGCTTATACACCCTTATAAAAAAGAAGGGATTTTTTAAAAAATGACGCTCTAAAAATTTGTATTTTTAAAAATGACTCTACAAAATTTATATTTACAAAAATGAATCTATGGGCGCCAACTTGGCGCCACGTGTGCCCGCCGCACGTGAGCGGGGGAGGGTGAGTCGGATTCATGTGCTAAAGGCGCTGAACCATTCAACGCCTTTAACATCTGTTAAAGGCGCTGAATGGTTTAACGCTTTTAACATCAATATTAAAGGCGCTGAACCATTCAACTTCTTTAACATTTATATTAAAGGCGCTGAATAGTTCAGCACCTTCTTCTCCACTAAAACCCCACACGCGGCCTAGAAGATCAATTTTTTCCAATTACTACAGGATGTGAGAAATAAGATCAATCGAGTTGCTTCTGTAAGATCTCCATTTCATTTAGTACTCTTGTGTCATTAGGTGTCTTCTTTTATTTTCCAATATAGTCTAGTTTTTCTTTTTTAACCAATCTGGAAAGTCTTGTTTTTTTTTAAAAAAGTCAACTATTTGTTTTTTTGCTTCTTGAATTCTGACTTGTATGCATTTTTGTTTGCAGAATTGGTCTGGAGAAGAGAAGGACCACTGTTTGGAGGAGACAGAGAAGTCGTTTATATATTCAGGAGAAATACTCCATCTAATACTGTCCTAGTTAAAGTGAGAAAAAGAAATCTATGAGTCGTATCAGATGTATATATACTTTTAATCTGTTGTTTGCATTGTAAAGGGCTTATCGATTGATCTTGTAGCCCGCGATCGGGGTTTTAGTGGAGAAGAATGCGCTGAACCATTCAGCGCATTTAAATGTTAAAGGCGCTGAACGGTTCAGCGCGTTCAGCACTGTATCCGACTCATCCTCCCCCGTTCACGTGGCGGGCACACGTGGGGCTCAGTTTGCACCCATAGGATCATTTTTGAAAATACAAATTTTGTAGGAATATTTTTAAAAATATAAATTTTTAGAGGTCATTTAAAAAAAGGCCCTAAAAAAATTTGACAAACAAAATATCTAGTCTTCGTTTCCAAAAGGTACTGTAATGTGCAATTAGGTCGGGCTGTGCTGGGCTTTTTCAAGGCCCATTTTGTGGGCCCACTGTGGTCAATTCCAAATTCCAGCCCAAAACAAAAGAAAAAAAAAAGAAGTGAATTTTAAAGAAGATTAATTAATTGATTGATTTAAGCTAAATAGTCACTAAACAAATCATCTTAGGTTAAATTTTCTCAATAATATATTTAATGCCATTGCAAAATGAAAGTAGGTTTTTTTTTTTTCTTCTTTTTTCATGCTCAATTTTCTGCTTGGTGCAGAATTCAAATTGTATGTTGATAAGTTATTTGGGGTGGATTTTAAAATTAAACACAAAATTTAACTGCATCAGATTCATCTTAAAAAGAAAAAAAAGAGACACCACACACCCACTTTAATCCAAACCCTAACAACTCTCAATCTAACGATCGAAATAAACCGATCATTTCATCGTCGGCATATCCAACGGTCGAGATCATACGAGATCCATCGCCACTTTTACCACGCGCCCCCTTTATAAACCCTCTCTCTTCTTTATATCGCTCGCGCTCCCTCTTCTAGGGTTTCCGCCTCTCCGTAACCCACGAAACCCTAGCTCTACTCGAAAGCGACGTTATGGTACGATCCCTCTTCCTCCACCGACTCCGATTCCTAAATCCCTTTTTTGCTTAGTAATCATTGATCTAGGTGTTTTTCATCACAAATTCTCGCTTGAAATCGTTGTTTTTCTAAATTTATCAAATAAAACATTCAATTTTTATTTAATTTGTGGCAATTTTTGGTATTTTAGGGTTTAATGGGTTACCGTGTGTTTGAATCTTGCAGGCTCCGAAGAGAGGTGGGAAGGCGCCGGTCGCGGCGAAGAAGAAGACGGTATTGATCTACATTATCGCCTTATTTTAAGAATCTATTGGTGTTTTTTTTTTTTTTTTTCCTTTTCTTACCCTAGATGATGATGCATTTTTGTGGTGTTGATGCGAATTCTGCAGGAGAAGGTTGTGAATCCGTTGTTCGAGAAGAGGCCGAAGCAGTTTGGGATCGGTGGGGCCCTGCCGCCGAAGAGGGACCTCACCCGCTTCGTGAAGTGGCCGAAGGTGGTGCGGATCCAGCGGCAGAGGAGGATCCTCAAGCAGAGGTTGAAGGTGCCCCCATCATTGAACCAGTTCACCAGAACCCTTGATAAGAATCTTGGTAAACCACTAATGTTCTTCTTCTTTTCTCTTTATCTGTTTTAGAGATTTTGTTGATTGTTAATGTGATTGCTTTATCTTTGTTGAATTGTTACTAGTATTTATATGTGTACTGTTGTTGAGCTTGCTTAAGAAATTGTTTGCTGATGATACATATCTGATTTTCCTAGCCTTAATGTTTAAGTTGTTAATGGATGCACATGAAGAGTGCATGAAAAGGATTCATAAAAATACTAAGATTGTCGTGATTTGATGAATCCTATACAAAAGTCTAATCAGGGTTTGAGTTTCTCAGGAATAATATTGGTTGTTTACCCTTTTTCTTAGTTCTCTGGCTATGTTGTTGAGTCAATTGCATAGATATGAGATAGAAAGGACCTTATAACCTTTTATCTTGCTTTGGCCATATCTTATTCAATGATTTACTAAACCTCTCTTGTGTTGTTAATATTTGACCAGTTGTATATCGTGGTTGTAATGACGGATTACGGTATGAAAACCAATGTCTTGTAATGATGAATCATATTATTTTCTCCTCCTTAATATCTGTTGATTTTTTTTTTTTTTTTTTTTTTATTGTACTTCCTTCTTATGCTCTTCTGAGTCGTTTGAGTTATTTTCTTATTTGGGTGAGGTGTTGTGTTATGGGTACCTGCTACTTAGTTATTTCTGATTCAGTGGGGGAAAATGACATGATTAAGCAATACTCTTTTCAAATAAATATGTACCAAAATAAAAGTTGGCTTTAATTTCTCTCTTTGAGCCATCTATACATCTGTCGGTTGTTTTTTTAATTAATACTTCAGCTTCTGGTAATTATTTTTTTGAGTATTACTAGACTTTCGAGCCTTCCTGAAATAGAATGATTACAATCAATGTATGCATTTTGAAATGAAAATTTTGTAGATTTCCTCTAATAGTTTATTTTGTTTGCTATGGTCTCTTGCAGTTCCTATTCTTTCTCATTCTATATATATATATATATATATATATATATATATATATATATATATATATATACACACACACACACACACACACCTTATATTATGTGTACATTTTGGCTGCAGCTACCAACCTATTCAAAATGCTTTTGAAGTACCGCCCTGAAGACCGAGCTGCTAAGAAGGAGCGGCTTCTGAATAGGGCTGAGGCTGAGGCTGAAGGAAAGACTATCGAATCTAAGAAGCCCATTGTGGTGAAATATGGTCTCAACCACGTTACCTACCTCATAGAGCAGGTATATTGGGTCTTCTATCTGGTTCTATCATTTACTGCATAGCGATTTTTTATGCTGACAGTTCCTTCTAGCAATCACTGCTATATTTCAAGTATCTTATCCCTAAATTATTTTCGAGAAAGTGAACTTTTGCATGAAAAATATATTTGAGCTATTGCGCATTTCTGCGTATTCTCTGCAGAAAAAGGCTCAGTTGGTAGTCATAGCCCATGATGTCGACCCAATCGAACTTGTTGTTTGGCTTCCGGCATTGTGTAGGAAAATGGAGATCCCTTACTGCATCGTCAAGGGAAAAGCGCGGCTTGGAGCGGTATGGTCTTTTAATTGATCGAGGTTCTATTCTATTTCTAAAATCAATTTACGCGTCCTAATATTTATGTACTCTCTTATAAATGACATGCAGATTGTTCACATGAAGACCGCAGCTGTCCTCTGTTTGACCACAGTCAAGAATGAAGATAAGCTCGAATTCAGCAAGATCCTTGAGGCTATTAAGGTAGGAATGCTAAAATATTTTTTTTGTTTGTTTGCATTTTAGCAATTGTATATGCATTTATATTTTATTTACTAATGATGATCTTCCTTTCTTAGGCGAACTTCAACGATAAGTTCGATGAGATTAGGAAGAAGTGGGGCGGCGGTATTATGGGATCGAAATCACAAGCGAAAACCAAGGCTCGCGAAAAGGTTCTCGCGAAGGAAGCTGCTCAGAGGATGAGCTAGATTTTTCTCTTCAAATTTTGGTTTTCCATGTTTTCTACTTAGTTTTGGACAGAAACTTTGGCAGGAACTTTTGCAGTGGTGGTATTTAGTTGCCTGAATCTTGCTTTGAGGAACTCAAATGGGCCATTTTTATTTTTTGAAGTCTCTTATTTTAAAGTCTAAGATAATACACTTTGGATTTGATCTCTAGTTGATTGAATCTATGAATTGTTTTTTTTTTTTTTTAATTTTTTTTATGAACATTTTACTGCTGCCACTCAGTTCCAAAAATGAGACTTTTTAGGGGACACAAGAATGTACTTTGGAGTTGTGCTGGAATACTATCTGCAGCAAATGGTTTCTTTGTTATCTATTTGTTTTCGATAACGCAGCTTTCAAATTAACGAACTGAACTGTTGAACATGATCTATACGAATTTGAAGTTTAATTTTTTTCGACATAATTTCTTTGTTATTTATAATTTTAATATTTTTTGTTTAATAAGGTAAAAAAATTTAAATTAATTAAATTTTAATTAAATTTTAATTAGGAGATCTTTTATATTATTTTGAATAAGATTTATATTATTTATTTTCTTAGTTTTTTTTTGTATTTGTTTGGTGGACAAGAGATTAATATCGAAAAATACTAAATTTAATTTTTAGATAGGTTAAATAATTTAGATTATATTTAATTGTGCAGATAATCAGTCTGTTTGCTTTCGGTTCAATTCATATGCTTTCACTTATGATTTTCTTTTTGTTTTCTAAATTTAGATTATTTTTGTGATTTGTGATTTGAGTGGTCTTGTTTTTCTTTCTTGTATGTGATTAAATGGCACTGGATTCAATATAATTATTACACCAGTTTTGAGGTTTTTTATGGTTTGAGTATTTTTTTTTCTCATACTCATTTTTTCTTCTATATTAAACTAGTTAACATCATCATCTCCCCAAAATAGTTCATCATCTTTGGAGTGAACTCCTTATAATAACTAAGGATGAACACCAGTCTCTATTTATCTGTCCTTTGGACAATCAAAAAAAAAAAAAAAAAAAAAAAAAAAAAAAAAAAAAAAAAAAAAAAAAAAAAAAATTGAGGTCCACTCTTCTTTAAAAATGTAGTACTGCTGGTTTAATGCTGAGTAATAATAAGTTAGTACTATTTTACTCCTTCATAATTATATACTTGATTTTTACAATAATAAAAAAAAAATTTCTCATCAAATATACATATGTTATTATAAAAAAATTTTACTCTGCAATTTGCATGTAATTATAAATGCAGTGTAGCTAAAATAATAATTAAACATAATTAAGAAGTGCATTTTTAAAACTTCAATATTTTATATATGTGGTGATGAAATTATCTCTGCTTTTTATTTAAAAAGTGATTTGTTAGGTGAGATTATCTTTTATTTAAGGTTTTTTTTTTTCAACTACTAAAATTAAAAGTAATCAATTTAAACTTAAATTCAACTGGTTTAAATTATAACAATCAAATTTAAATACATTAAAATTAAATATTAATTTAATGTTAAATTTGAATTCAAAAATTGTTGAATACTTTTAATTATTAATAAAAAAAATTATAATCTTTTAATAGAAATAAAATTACCACGTGATAGCGAATTAAAACACTTTCCACTAATAAAACTTTTTTCTCCAATCCCTTGGCCCCTTCATTTTTTTTGTATTTTTGGGTGCATGTTTTTTTTTTTTTTTTTTTTTTTTTTTTTTGGAATTCCCCAAAATCACCCCCAAAGTAACTTTTTACTGTGAAATAAATATTTGAGGAGCATTAAAATTCCGCTTTTTAGTAAGATAATTGTTTGTATTTTAATTTATTTTCATTGAATTTTTTATTATAAAAGGTGGAAAATTTCATATTGTATTTTCAACCATACACAATAATGCACTAATTATTAAATTAAGAACTATTAGAGTTTTATTTTTTGCAAAATTTATCAAACATTAGTTGTATTTTGTTTCGTACTAAATCGCGATAGAATTGAATTGATTTATAATTCCATGAATACAAGTAAATTTATTTTAGTGAGAAGTTATTTTATTCGGAATGAATTGGATTCGATTGAATCAGCTATTCAATTTTTTAAAATTTTAATTTTACCATCCAATCATTTCAATTTATTTAATTTGCATCAATAAATGATAGTTTGACTTCAAAATTTAACTGCATTGTTTATGCTTACAGATTTAATTTGTATACTTTATATAATTCTTACAACTATAAATTTATTAAAATAAATAATTAGTTTAAATTTTAAAGTTAAATCATTGTTGACCGACTTTAATTAAATAAATTGAAATAGTTGGATAGTAAAATTAAAATTTTGAAAGATTCTATAATTTATTCAAAATAATTTATGATTTAGATTAGTTCGGTATGATTTTAGGTATTTTGAATTCGTTCGTATTTGGATTTGGAATTCATTTAGTTAAGTCATAGTTGTTAGAACAATTCTAAGCCAAAATTTAAGAATTTTGAAAAATTATCTACAAAATTTATTAAAAAAAAATACATTTGATCTAACCCCTGAAACAATTCAAATCAAAATACAAAATTTTCGTTTACGGTTGCTATTCTAATATATATTTTTTTTAAATGTGCAGCAGATTCAAACAAATTTTACACTTGACAAAATTTTTCAAAAGTTCAAAGAAAAAAGCAAAAAAATCTGTTTGCATCTGTTGTTAGTTGTCAAATTCTTAGAAATTTAAACAAAAAAGTCAAAGCAATTTGATTATTTTACAAAATTTTAGATAAGTCTAAATTTCATACTACTAAAAAGTCACTTGGCTAATTGGCTTTATAGCTTATAAAATAAAATTATTTAAAGATAAAATGAATTTGTAATAAGTGACTACTTAAGGGGCAAAATGCATATTTCCTTTAGATAAATCTCGCTAATCTCACGCCTCATTTTCTCTGTCGCTCTTGCTCCTCTGTCGCGAAAAATCTCACAACGCTCTCAACGCTCTCTCTCTCTCTCTCTCTCTCTCTCTCTTTCTCTCTCGCTCGCGAAACCCTAGCCCTCTCAAACCCTCGGCCCGTCAATCGATTGCAAGATCTCGCTCTCGAACACCTCCGATCCCTAGGTTTTCCACCTCCAGGGAAACCCTAATTTGGCCCACTCGGCTACCTTCGTCGGAGCTCTTCACCGGCGGCGGCGGCGGCTCGGATGGCGGAAGCGAAGGCGGATCGGCCAGCGAACCTCGCGGCAGCGAGGTCGGCGGGGGCGGCGGCGGAGGAGGTGGCGGCGTGGGCCGCGAAAGGTGAGCTTGTTGCCATCCCCTCGCCCCCATTTCGATCGGACGCGAGCGATCGCGCTCGCTCGCTTCCCCTTCGATCTCTGTTACCCGCATGCGGCGATTTAGGGCTTTTGTTGCGCGATTAGTGTTTCTCTGCGTTAAGATCTGTTTTGGTTCTGTAGTAGCTTCAGTTTATACTGTTTGTGGTTGATAGGTGCTTACCTTTTGGAAACTTTTTATTTGGTTTTCCATTTTGATGTGCGAAGGACCTGAAACTGTGTTTCTTTTTTAATCTCACTATATAATTTTTTTCAAAGGTCTTAATTTGAGCATGTAAGTATACTGATACTGTGGTTATTCCTTTTAATTTGGTGTGTTTTTTTTTTTTTTTCTTTTAATTTGGCAGGTGGTGCTTCTGCTGAGCATGATGACGAGAAGGCTCTTGTGGGATTTCTCAATGAATCGAAAGGTGATTTCGTTTAGTTTCTCGCCAATGACTTTTGTAGTGCTTAAGCAGTTCATAGTTTTATCATCCTTGTTGTGGAAGTTTATTATATTCTTGAGGTTATGTAGTATGCTTGGTTAGTTCCCGGCTGTGCTTGATGCTTGCGGCAGCAGTAGATTGTTCACCGTAAGGAGTTTGGTAACTCTATCATAACTTGAAATGTGAAGCTTGGAGCTTTTGCTAGTATTTGATTGGTTTAGATTTAGTGGATTTGGTGGATTTGATGAAAAATTTAAATATGAGATTTGGTAGAACTGTTGTACGGAAAGAACTTGGAATTTGTCGTTCGCAAGGCAATCTTTTAGTTGTTTAAAGAAGACGCGAGTGAGAATACTGTACTACCATCTGCACACCTTTTTGATATTTGCTGCCTTTTTTATTGCTCTCTTTATGTTTTCTGCAGACTTCACAATGTTCTAGCCGCCCATCAATGGAATACATACATTAACTTTTCTGGTTGCTGCTTGTCATAAAAGATTCTGTGCAGTTTTTTGTTTCTTTCATATGTTTCATTATTTTCACAAAAAATTAGTCTCTTGTTGTGGATTATATTTTTACAAGCTGGCAATATTATTATTTATTTATTTATTTATTTATTCATTTTTTATGTATCTGCAACCACTGTATTTATAATTTACATTTCTGTGTGCAGATCAACCTTCGGCTGACAATAGCATTCCTCTTTCGCCACAATGGCTCTATGCTAAACCTGCTGATAGCAAGTTTGGTGTTGCTGCTGCATCAGGGGTATTAGTCTATTCTCTTCCCCCTAAATTTATGCAACCTGTGCTGCTATTTGACAAATGGAGCTTGCAAAAGCATTTTTAATGAGGATTCTTTGAAGTTTTAATTCTTTCTTGTTATGTCTTATTCATGTCATTTCTGTGGAAAATAATACTTAATAGATTAATTTCTCTCTTCTGTTATTTATGTCTTTGTTGTTACATTTGATATTTCTTTTCTCCTCTTTTCTTTCAATGTCTTGAAGATGTGAGTTCAATTCCTGTATGATATCAGGATTGCAGAAATAGCAATCATAGTATGTCCAGGAAGATGGTTTTATAATCTGTTTTCTTTGAAACTAGTCAGCCATAGGTTGCTGTATGATTGGTGAACATGTATAGAGGAAAAAAGTGGGCTTCAAAGGAATATAAGACGGTTAGAAGGCCCAATGGCTGTACCAGTTGGTTGTATATCTGCAATACCGATGGAAAAGCTAGTTAATGAAGTCCAATTCCCAGGTCTATTGGGAAGACCCATAACTAGACACTTAAGAAAGGAAATGAATGTTTTAGCTGCAGGTCGTCATTTTTCATTGTTTAAATTGGCTGCTCTGCTTTGTTAACATTTTGTTATTTATTCTCAATCTTCATCTATATCTAATTACATTTTTTGTCGTTTGTCCGAGTTGCATCTCTCCTGGTGCTCATGTGATAAATATCTAGACTTTTGACTTGCAGGATATTTAAGATTATTGTTAGTCTGAGACATGTAGTACTATGTTTTGTAAAATAAGATGCTTAATATTGTCACTTTTTAGTCTACATCCTGCTTTAGTTCTCTTAAACTTTTATCCATTAGAGTTGATATTAAGACAACTTTTATGACTTTGGGTTTCCCATTGCCTATTGCGATGCTAGGAGTCAAGTGGTATTGCATTCTCATGTTTTCCTCCCGCTATATCTTCTTCTTCTTCTTCTTCTTCTTCTTTTGTCTTACTTTCTCTATGGTGCTTCTTGTTACAGGATGCTCGCCCGACCACTCCAAAAGATATGTGGCGGTTGGATAGTTCTCTGGATAAGAAAGAATGGAGAAGGAACGTGCCCGATATTGATAGTAGTCGTCGTTGGCTTGAGGAGGAAAGAGAAACTAGCTTACTTGGTAGGAGAGAGCGTAGAAAGGAAGGAGATCGAGAAACTACTGAATATCGCAAAAATAATCGCCGTTCTGATAATATCTCTGTGAGAGAAGGTGCTGATAGCAAATGGTCATCGAGGTGGGGCCCAGAAGACAAAGAGAAGGACTCTCGATCGGAGAAGAAGATGGATGTAGACAAGGACGATTCTCATGCTCAAAGGCAGCAGCTGCCTTTTTCTGGTGGGCTTCGTCCATTGTCGGAGTCAGACTCACGTGATAAATGGCGGCCTCGCTACCGCCAGGAAGTTCAATCCGGCGGGTCCACAATGACCCATCATGGGGCTCCTGGATTTGGGTTAGAGAAAGGGCGTGCCGAGGGATCGAATGTGGGATTCGCTCCTGGAAGGGGTAGGTCAAATTTATGCAGGTCATTCTCTACTGGGCCTATTGGTGCTTTGCCAGTAGAAAGGAATGCGTCTGAAACTGTTCGTACTTTTCGGTATCCAAGAGGAAAACTTCTTGACATTTATAGGAAGAAGAGGACACTGCCATCATTTGAAGTTACTCCTGAGGACCTAGAAGAAGTTCCTTCCATTACGTTGTCTAGTTCTGTGACGCCGTTGGCCTTCCTGACACTAGATGATGATGAGAAGGTGTGCTTAATTTTTGGTTCAGTAAGATTAGTGCTTTTATTAACTTCCCTTTGAGAACAAAAGTTTTTCTTCGTTTTAATGTGAGAATTTGCTGTATAATTTTCTTGTATCATTGGAATGGCAAGTCATAAGGATCAAGGTAGAAAAGGCTGTTTATAAAGAATGTTAAATACCAAGTTCTGATCACTTAGTCGAGAATAACTAGTATTATATTCTCTCTGAAATAGTGTAATGCCTTGCGAAGAACGGGAAATACTGAAATATGGTATTGATTTGAGTAACTGAAAGAATGGTATTGTTTTTTCTGTTTTGCTAATTTTGTTACACGTATGCCCCTTATTTAGATGTATTTGTGTATACTTCTCTAAATTTGAATATATGCAAAAACCTAGCCAACAGCTGTGCGATTTATTCCGAGAACATCTAAGGCGATCTAAGTTGTTCTTGTTTTTGTATGAGCTTCGGGATTAAGTGTTTTTTTTTGTTATGTTAATTGAGTAGTGAAGTTAGTAAATTTTATGTTTACCTGGGAATTGTACTAAGTTGTAGCACATTTTTTATTGGTTAGGCTGAATCATGTTGGATAGCACATTTTCTCTGGCTATAGCTTTACTTTGCTGTCAAAGTACCTACTGCAAGCCTTCTCTTTTATCCTGGCTTGGGACAAGGCAAACCAATGGATATATTTGACTTTATTCTTATGGTTTTTTAAGATGATTTTTTCTGCTGACTAGACAACTTTTAAGTTGTACATGATAAGAGATGCTGGTTTTACTGCAAATATAATTGGACTCTCTCATTTTGACGCCTTTTTATATTGCAACTAATGCAGTCTTCTTGCTGGTATTTTACTGTACAAATAAAGGATTTGTAGGGTCAAATTGTGATTTGGTATTTTAAACTGTTCTTCTTCTGTTTTGATATTTTGTATCCAAAAAAGTAAGTCCTATAAATTGCATTGTAGGCAGAAATTGCTTATCTATATTAGCTTCTGTAAAGCATTTTTCTTTTAAGCCGGTCATTGAAGTGTCAATATGCGGGTCTCTTCAATCTGACTCAAAAGTTCATGCGTCTTTTGTTTTCTCAATATGAACTTTATGCCTACTTTACATGTGCGGTGATTTTTCAATGACTTCCATTTTTGAGGTTCATATCTGCTCAAATTTTTCAATGACTTCCATTTTTGAGGTTCATATCTGCTCAAATAGTAGCTTGACACTGCATTTGCTTGTTTTAACTTGATTATTAACTAATTTAGAAATTGTGTTTGTTCCCCATGGCTTTCCATCTTTCTTCAAAATTCTGATCTAGGAAAGAAACCATGTGATCTTTTCAGTTAGCAAAAATGCTTTAATATGTTATTTTGTTTTTAGGGAAATAAGCATTTTCTTTGACTCAGTTTTTCTAAGGGAGTTAAATTATGTGGGTTGCAGGCAGCTGTAAATGATATCTGGAAGGGAAAGGTCACTGGCAGTGAAGCAAATTCTCCAAGTAAGGAGAATGCGACAAGAGTTGACAATGAGATAGGTAAGAACAATTTCTGATGTTTTTTTTTTTTTTTTTTTTTCATTAATAACAATTTTCTTTTGTTAGCTTGTTGGTTATTTCTACTAGATTTTGACTAGTTGACTTTGGCGATCATTTTGTTTCAGGATCAGATTACATACTTGGAGAATTCAGCCTCAATGTCAAATCTTTGACTAGTGCAGTGGATAATGATTGTATTTCTCCACTAATTTCAGAAAATGATGCTTTCTATGATACAAAGGCCTCTTTGGATACAAATGGCTCTGTAGAGAAAATTGGTGAGCAAAAATTGCTTAATAATGATGGGCATGCTAGAAATTATGATTTTCTAAAGAACTCGAAGTTGGAAGAAGTGGACCCAGCTGCTACTTCTGATGTTAGTGCTAAGTTGCCATATGATTCAAGTTCGCTCTTTGTTTCGCCAACCGTCCAAGTTATTCAGAAAACGATTGAATTATCGAATAGTAGTGATGTTGCTCCAAATCCTTCTACTCCTCCTGAGGAGTTGAGTTTGTTTTACCAGGACCCGCAAGGAAGGATGCAGGGCCCTTTTCTTGTTGCCGATATTATGTCTTGGCTTGAAGAAGGATATTTTGGCACTGATTTACCTGTTTGTCCTTCAGATGCCCCAGAAGGCACTCCTTTCAGGCCACTTGGTGAAGTTATACCACAATTGACTTCAAAAAGTGAACAAGCCCCTGTTGTTTCTCCTGTTCAAAATATCGAGCCTTTGGATTCTGCTAGAGGCAACTCTGAGTCTCGAATTCATGAATTTGCTGTACAGGATGCTGACGGTTAGTTTTCTTTACAGGGTATCTCTAATTTCCACCCCCCCCACCCCTTCCTTTTAGATGTTTCAATTTAGTGATTGTTTTCTTTCTTATTGCTGCAGAAGTGTTGTACAGGGGAAAGTCTATGAGTTTGGATAGGCCACTAGTGAATCTTACTAGTGACCAAAGTAATTTGTTACAGACTTCGAGTGGTCATATTCTAATGGCGTCTGAAGTGGGACAAGTCTCTTTACCTAATCAAAGGGACCCAAAAGATAATGATTTGAATTCGCATAGATTACTTTTCTCTGAGCTGGAAGGAACTCATCCAAAGAAACCTCTTTTGTCAGCTGACCAGCCATTTCCTGAAACTGCGGCTGTGAAGGATGTATCTCTTTTTAGCCATAGACAAGAACAGCATATGGTTCCTGATGAATTTTTCACCAAGTATAAGAAGAATAGTAGTTCAAATGTACTTCATGATGCTATTGGTGCTAGTCATTTGCCCACTATCGAACACCAGTTCAATTTAGAAGAGCATCTCCTCTCCCAGCAGTTACTTAAGCAGCGACTACAGCAGGAAGAGTTACTGGCCCAGCAAAATCTGGAGTTTCTGCGCCATCAAAGATCTAATAATCACCAAGTACCGGATCTGGAGCACATGTTGAAACTTCAGTTTGAACTTGAGCAACAACAACGCCTTCAGCAGTTGCAGCAGCAGAATATAAGACAACAGCTTCATCAACAGGAGATGCAATTTCTGCAGCAGCAGCAGGAGCAGCAGCAGCAATTGCTGCTGGAGCAAATGGTGCATCAGCAATTAAATGGCGATCCTCGGCACATAAATAACAACATCCTTGACGAAGTTCTGTTGAGGCAGCACCTGTTGAATGAGTCACAGCAGCAATCCCACTATCTTCAACGAGAGCAAGATGCACTGGTCGAGCAGCTTATCCAAGCGAAATTCATGCAAAACCGTCAGCATGGTCAGAATTTGTTGGATATCTTATCTCATTCCAACAGTTGGCAGATGCTTCCTTTCGAACAACAGAAGCTGCTTTTAGATCTTCAGCAGGAACAGCTGCTTCGAGCACAGCAATTTCCCATTCCTTCGAGGCAGCAATCGCACATGGAAGAAAGATTTAACCAGTTTATCCAGCCATCAACTAGTACACACCTTAATCATTCTTCTAGACTTAACCCGTTGGATTTCGTGCACCCCCCTCAGAGGGCCTCCTCCGTTGAGCTCAACAACCAAATTGAGCGGAATGTTGCATTGCACGAGCTATTAAACAGAGGTCAGGGGATCCATCCTCTTGATAGGGCAATTTCATTACCTACAACCTCTCTCTCACCAAACATTGACCTTGTGAATGACCTTTCACACATTCATTCTAGTGTTCATCCCTATCAACATAGGATGCCTGAACAGTATGGTAGTTCACTCATGGATGCCATGGAGGGGCACTTGATGGCCGATTCTAATAGGCAGCTGTCGAATAGCCTTATAGAATCACAGTTGAGACAGTTCCAGATTGAAACAGAGAGGCAGAGGAGAGGCGTGAAATTGAGTTCATCCTTTGAGAACCGAGAACATGATTTAGGAAATATGATGAACCAAAAGATGGTTCTGCAATCTCATCAGTCATTAGGGTTTTCTGATGGCTCTCCATCATCTTATGGCCGTGGGGACCCTTCTTGGCTCTACTCTCACCCTATTGCAGACAATTCCTGTAAGCTTGCTGCAGATAGAACAGACTACAGCGAATCATTGGGAGAAAATTCTCTTTTCACTGTGACAAGGCAAGCATCACAGGATGGATTGGTAAATGCTAATTTTGGCAGTCAAGGTATGCCTTTTCAATCTACTAGTGGAATGTTTCTAGAACAGAAGCTTTTCCCTACAGATGCTGATGGAATTCACAAAGAAGAGCTTGTAAATACCATGGGTCGCAATCCATCTATAGATAGATTGAACTTTGCTGATCCAAATGACGGTAGGAGCAGAATAAAACCTGGTTCTAAAGCTAATTTCATGGGTAAATCTATTCTGGACAATCTTGAAGCTGGGGTTGGGCAAATGGTAGGCAGAAGTCAAGAAGAAATGGAAGTTGCTACTCCCACTAGACCTGCCACTTTTGGTGCTGCAGGTGATTAGTTGAAGAATCTTCTTTAAATATTAGTTTTTTCTGCCTTTTCTATTTCACAATATCCATGTGAACGTTACTGTGATTTGTCCAGGTGGGGATGTTATCTTTCAGAATTATGAGGTTGGAGATGATAATGCTTTTGTTGCCGAGATAAGCCAGAACAGGTATATAAATTTCTCTCAAATGTTATGACAAGTAGCAAATAGTGAGGTTTTTCAGAATGTCTGAAACTTTCACATGTAAGCTTATTTATTACCTAAATGCTTTGCACAGTGTGTTTTGATAATATGAGTAATGTATAATGGTATTTTCATAACTGAACTTTATTCCTCTGGCTAGCATGTTGCTTATGCACTATCTTATGTTCCAATTATTTAGTCCACAGTTGCTGAAACAAGTTAACTATATGTCTCACTATGATTTGATGGTATAACTATATCATTTGAAGGCTCGATTTAGCCTTCAGTGTAGGCTTCTTGAGTTTAGTTTTGGCTATTTTCACAGTTTCAGGTTCTGGTTTCTGATGTTGGTGTAAAATTACCAAGCTTTTCTAAAAATAAATATTAGATTGGAAGAATTGAAATAATCATACTCACGGAAAATAGTTGCTTTAGAGTTTCCAGAAAGTAGGTTAACTTGTATTAGACTGCTTTCTGGGAATAGTAAATTCTATTGATTTTTGAGGGTTTTTTTTAGTTCAGGTATTGCAAAATGTTCGAAGAATTGCTAAATAATTGTGAGAGGAAAGAGGTGAAATTGAAACTACCAGAATGACTTTGCAAAGTAAAAGAGTTGTTAAAGAATTAACTGTCTCACTGTTCTTTGATTATATATTGGATCGAGTAGCTAATGACAATGTAATCTTAGTGGATATAATTGTACTATTGGCTAAATTACCCTCACTTTTGCTCAAACTCTTTTCCTGGTAGGAATTCTAGTGCTACTCTGAAGGGGACTGATAGTTCAACACTAAAGCTCTCCCATGATCACAGAGCTGCTGTTTCATCGGAGTCTGCATTTTCGGAGTTAGTTTCTACTCTTCCTGTCAAAGGTAAGGATTCCTAAAGCCTCTCTCTCTCTCTCTCTCTCTCTCTCTCTCTCTCTCTCTCTCTCTCTCATCTCTTTTATGCACACAATCTACATGCATGTTTATATGTATGGTAAACTTCAAAAAAGGACCATGTGTATAGTGCATTTTCACATCAGTGCATTGTGGTTTGTTTGTATCACTTTAGTGCAGTTGAGGGTGGTATTCTGGTTTTCTGAAAGGACTTTCTGTCAGGACTGTTTTGGAATGGGTTTTGATCCAAATGAACAGGTTTGGATTGTGTCACGGTTGCATTTTGATATATACTTGGTTCAAAACTCAAATCCAAAACCAAATTCTTACATGATCGGGTCGGTTTCAGATCAAAACCTAAACCAAAATATAATCCAAACTGGTTATCATGGAGCAAAATCCAATATAGGCTTAAAACTCCAATGGGGCTAATAGAAAGGTCAGCACGGAAAACTGGAATGAGAACCACAGCGCACTAATATAAAAATGCCCAGTACCACCGGGCCCTTCGCCAAGTTTACCCTTAGATGTGCATATACTTTTGTTGTGTCTACATATATGCTTGTATTGATGCTCTACGATATGTGCATTGATATTTATGCGCTGTGTGGTTTAGATAGGTTTATATCTATGTATGAACCATCTATTCATACTTGAATTGTTACAACTCTTCTCCCGACGGAGGAAAAAGGAAAAAGGAAAAAGGAAAAAAGAAACTTTGTTCGCTTGAGATACCGTTTCGTTCTTCATTTAAAAATAAGCTTTATAATCTATTCATGGACATGCAGATGCTAAGAGAGAACCTGGAGGCATTTCAGAAGCTCCATCTTCTGCCAAGAAAGATGCAACATTTCGTCGAGTCCCTTCGGGCGGCATCATTGCTGGAGCGTCGGAGCCTTCCTTCATCGACATGCTGAAGAGCAGCAGCAACAAAAAGCCCGTGCAGGAAGCCGATACTTCTGCTTCTGCTCCTTCCGACTCAGCAGAATCCATGCAGGGCGGCGGCGGCAGCAAGAGCAACATTAAGAAAAAAGGGAAGAAGGGTCGGCAAATCGACCCGTCGCTTCTGGGTTTCAAGGTCCACAGCAATCGCATCATGATGGGCGAGATCCAACGCCCCGAAGATTGAGAGCTCGATTTCGGTTTCTTTCCTCTCCTTCTTCGGCTGTATAGGTTTGTAAAGTTATTTTTTAGTTTTAATCTTTTTATTTTTCCTGTTGTTTATTTCTGGTTTAAAATGTTTATCAAAATAAAAATATAGGGTTCGATTTTTTTAAGTAAGCAGAGCCCCTAATTAAGAGTGTGAATTTGCAGGGTATAGTGAGAAGGGAGAAAAAAAAAAAAAAAAAAAAAAAAAAAACAAGACATTTATATGAAGTGATATTATTAGTTCCAAATATACCTAGATTGGGCTCATTCCATTCTTTAGTACATCCTCACTACCATTTCAAGCAGTAAATTATTGGTTCTATCAATTCCCTCTGGACAATTAGACATCCAATTGACATTCCAAGCAGTAAATGATTGATTCTGGAGATATAGTAATATGAAGAACTGGGAAATAACTTCTATCTAAAATGTTGGGAGTAACTAACTCTATGATAAAGAACTCAAGTTTAGGTGTATATATATTTTTGTTTATTATAGTATATACATAATACAATACATAATATATACCAAGTCTAAGCTGTACCCTCCCTTCATTGCATCTTCTCTCTTCAACTTAAAAAAAACGCTTGATTGATGCAGTGATAGTGCTTTATCATGAATCTGGAGCTCTTCTCTCAAATATTAGTACTGTGCTGAGAAGTGTTTTGAGTGTACAAGTGCTTTAGTTAATAGAGTTGTTTGAACCCAAATAATCCCTAATAAACTAACCATCAAATTAAAGTTTCTGAGTATGAGGAAAAGAAAAGTGAAAATAATAATAATAATGAGAAAATGATCCAATTTAAGGCAACATTTTATTATTATAAATTTTTATTGGAATATTGTTATTGTGGAAATGATGTAATATTTTAATTATTATCGTATTATCTATCGTAATATTTTTGTATTAATAATTTATTAAATTGGGTTGTGGAGTTTAATTATAATAACTTAGAACTGCGAATCGGAGATTATAGTAAAGGAAAATTTTCAAATACCCTTTTTTTTTTTTATATTTTTATTAACTATTTTCGTTGAACTAGTGATAAAGTTAGAATAAGACGGAACTATGATAAAAATTTGGTAAATCATAGAAAAAGGTATTGAAACTTTTTTTTATATGATTTAATAGAAAAGTTAAGGAAAGGGGCACCAAAAAAAAAAATAGAACATCGAAACTATAGAGTTCTAAAATGAAACAATTTAAATTGTAATATTAAAATAAAAAGTGCTAAAGCATTATAGAAATATTTGAATTTTATTTTATAATAAAAAAATTAAAATTTAAAAATCGAAAAAACACATAGTTCCAGGGCAAAAAGTGTTATATATCTTATCTCTAATATATATATTGCACAATATTATTCATATACTTCAAATAAGATATATAATATTATATTAATTTTATGCAGTTTTTCATGAATATTTCAAAAATAAATATATCGCTATAAAATTTAATTTTTTATATTTATTTTTTTAAAAATAATTTTACTTTGTTTATATATATTTTTCTAATATGTTACGGTTTATTTTTTACCAAGAATATAGATGAAATAATAATTTTATCTTTTACTCGATATATTTACAAATTTATTTATTAAATAATAGAATATAATGTATATTTCATTTATTTTAAAATAATAAATAAAATTTATTTTATTTTAAAATAAATGAGATAAATAGTATTTTTGTTTACTTTACAAATTGTGAAGTGATATCTCACCACACTTCACCTATTGGATGGATGAGATGTGTAATGTACATCCTTAAATGAGGTGTACAAGTAGCATCGTTTTTGAGCAATGCTACATGTACAAGTAGCATTTTCCTTTTTTTTTTCTTTTATTTTGTCAGTGACATTAATTAGTAAGCAGCAACGTGGAGGGCGCGAGATCCGAGATGGTGCGCACTTGAGCGGTTGCTTTCCGCGGTCTCTCGCTCGCTCGCTCGCTCGCTCTGCCCCTGCGCTTTACACGTGTCCCTCCAGCAGCAACAGTAGCAGCAGCAGCAGCAGCAGTCGCGGCACGTGCAGAGTCACGTTCCCTGGCGGATCTCTCGGATCCTTGTTGGGTCTCGCGCCGCGTACGTGTCTCCCTCCCAACCCGTGCTGTGTCCCGTGACGTAGATCCGTGGCCTGTAGCTATTTGCGCCTCTCCACGCAGGTGACTTTTGTTTCGCCCAAAATAAATTTTAAATTTAAGCCAAATTTATATTAACTATTATTATTATTATTATTATTATTATTATTATTATTATTATAGTATTGATAGCACAAGATATTCAGTATTATTAAAAATCAATTTCTTAAATTATATTATTTTTTTAATTATTTACTAAATTTAAAGGATCAACTATCATTTTATTCGTGCTATCGATAATATAATAGCCTAGTTCATATAAATATATCAAATATAATTATATTTTTATAAAATTTAATTTTTTATATTTATTTATTTAAAAATTTTAAATTATTTATGTATGTCTCTCTGCTTTATTACGTTTAACTTATTATTTATTTTTTAACATAATATAAATTAAATATTAATATTATCCTTACAAATATGCCTCTTCAAAAATTTCAACCGTTAAAAAAATTCCTAGGTTATGTATAATATCTGAAATGATAAAATGATAAATTATCTCGCTCACTAATCAATATTAATTATTTAATATATAGTTAATTATATTTTTCTAAAGTTGCGTTTGGTTCGTATATAAGGAAGAATTATTTATTTTAAAAATATATATAAATTCAAAAATGAGCAGAAACTAATATAATTTTTTGTTTGAATGAGTATTAGCGTTGTATGAGATATAAGAAAAATTATATTTGATTTGATAAAATATAATAAAAAAAATAAAAGGGAGAAATTTTTTGTAATTGACGAAATTACGTTTTAAAAACCTATTTAAAAAAATTTTAATTATAATTTATATTATTTAAATTCAGCTTTTAGCTTTTCTATATAAAAAATTTAATTTATTAAAAAAATTAATTTTTGTAAAAAATTTATAAATTTATAAATTTGTATAAATTTAAAAATTTATATAAAAAATTTAAAAATATAAAATTTGTATAAATTTTTAAATTTATTAAAAATTGAAATATAAAATTTATAAAATTTAAAAATTTTATAAATTCATAAATTTAAAAATTATAAAAATTTAAATTTAAAGTTTTTTAATAAATGTGTAAAAATTGGTGGTAACCCACCCTCCAAATTTTATTGTCCTGATCCCCCTCTTGTTCCCAGTCAAATAAAGCCTAATGTATATTGAAGGGAGGGATATATATATATATATATATATATATATATATATATATATATATATATATATATATATATATATATATATAATTTAGAATTTTTGAATGTATAAATATAAAAATTGTTAGGATATATCTGCTATTTTATTGGTCTATAGAGAGGGATATAAAATTAACCTTAAAATAAAATTTAGATATAAATTATTTTTTCTTCGTTTTTTATTTCTATAGTTATAGAACTTTAGTTCCTTTATATTTTTTATTTGTTTGTTAGAAAATAATTATTATTAAAATTATAATATAAATAATAAATAACTTAATAAATAAAAAATATAATATAATTATATTCTAATCTAAAATAATTAAAGTAAAATTTTTTATACATAAATTATAATAATACAATAATAAAATTGTAGAGTAAAAAAAATATTACTACTTAACTAATTAATTTTCATGTAAATGTACAAACTAAATACTAAAACTTAAATAATTAATTTTAATTATATTTTAAATATGCAGATTAAATAAAATTTATGGTAAGTTGTGTGTTTGGTCATCAAACTATGAGAAGGATCACGCCTAGGTCTTTAAATATTAATTTATTATAAGTTTTAGTTTAAAATTTTTATATATAATTATTATAATTAAATTTTATAATTTAATTTAGTTGATTAAATATTAATATTAATATTTTAATTATTATTGCATTATTAATTGATTATAATACTTGAACAACACTTGTGCAATAATAAATTACAAATATTTAGCAAACTAAATTTAAATTATAAAATTTAATTGTAATAATTTCAAAATTTTGAGCCAAAAATTATAATTAATTAAAATTTAAGGATCGAAATGTCCCCTCACTGGTAATCTGAGAATCAAACATGCAAAAATTTTAAAATAATTTTGCTTCAAAGATGAAGTATTAGCCTTCCTGTGCAAATAGTTTTATTTTTAAATTATTTTAGATGATAAGATATTCAAATCGACAATTAATAAATTAATTTTATTAGATGTGTTGTATGCTATTGCAAGTATCTAAAAATTAAATTTTATAATTTTTTTCATATTATTTGTCTAGTAAATAAATAGCCTTAAATTTGTATACAAGAACTTTTTTATTAAATTTTAATTATTTTATACCGTAAAACTTATAAATATATAACATCGACAATTTAAATTTATAATTTTAATAATTTTATAGTACAAGATAAATGATATTGAAATGCCCGTGAATGATATATAGGCTAGTTTCTTAAGAATATGTAGCAAAAGATTAAAATTAGTACGAATATTGTTATTGATTCATTCACGTACATTAATTCAGGTCTGTTTGATAATTACAGAAAAAAAAAAAATTTATATTTTATTATAATAAATTAGTATAAAATTTTAAATATAGTGGAATATTTTACACTATTTTTTTATATTTAGATAAAATATTATATTTTTACAGAATTGAAACAATGGCTAAAATTTTTAATAATACAATAATATGCAAAAATTTTAAAAATTAAAAAAAAATTACTTTGAATGGATGCTAATCATGTAAATGAAATATATATATATAAAATTTTATAAAAAAAAAATGGATGTAAAATTAGGGTGTAAAAGAAATTTTTGTAGACTTAATTAGGGCACATGTATAAAGAAGGAGAAGAATGAGAAGGAGAAAGAGGAGGAGAAAGAAACCAGAAAGAAATACTTGAGACATTATATGAGAAGGGAAGTTGACGAAAATGAAGAGGCGACGAAAACAGCGAAGAACGGAAAGAGGCGAAATGCGAAAGAGAGCAACGGAGAAGAAAGGGGAAAAAAAATTTCGCCTGCCAAAGCTTTTTTTTTTTTTTTCTCAAAAATATTTTAAAAAATTTATAATACGTTGTATTCTTTTTACTTTATTGGGTTATCTATACGGACTAATTAATAAAAAAATAATTTTTTTAAAAAAAATAAAATAAAATGACCCAAAATTCATAATATCATTAAAGTCGATATATATGAATTCTATTTTTTCAAAAATATCTGTCTAAAGGTAAAATATCTACTCAAGTTTCTTATTAAAAAATGTTAGTTGAAAAGTATTTTCAAGAGAAGAGTTTATTTAAAATAAAGATAGTAAACATACGAGAGATTACATAGCAAAACCTTTTTTTTTTTAAGAGAAATATAGCAAGTTATTCATTTTATTCAACTGAAAACTGAATTAGGCAATAAAAGTGGGACAACGAAAATCTCTGAAAAAAAAAAAAAAAAAAAAATCCTTTTGGACATCTCAAGCTATTCCCGACTACAACGCCACAACGTCTCGCACAGCACCACAAACGTCTCAAGCTACCCCGACCACAGTGTCACAACGTCTCTAACCCAATGCACAGCGCGAAGGGGATCACTGTTAACCTGCTGGAAGATAGCTTTATTTCTAATATTCCAGAGCACCCACCAGTGCGCTACACGGTGGTTAGAGACCTATTCACGTCTGAAGTTCTCTTCCCATCCGTCTGATTCTCCCACACCTTTCAGACGTTGTTTCCAAACGCCCGAATATCCACGACCCAGTCTCCAACTCCGAACAAGAACCGAGAATACACACATCCTGTGAAGAGGTGGTCTGCCGTCTTCAAATGAAACCCACAAAGCACACAGAGATTATTTTCACACCAATTTTTGTTAAGAAGATTATCAATCGTTGGGAATCGGTTCTTTAGGGCGATCCAGATAAAAATTTTAATCTTAATTAAACGGCAAACGCAGACTCTAGATAGAGAAGAAAGCATGATCGCGTAAGCCCCCGTCGATGAGGAAAGTGTATAAAAATAATCTTATTGTTCCACCTCTACAAAACTTTTACTCACAACAAAACTATGATGATGATTCCAGTACGAAATCTCTATTGTCTACATATAAATTCATCAATAATAGAGAAGTTTAAAATAATAAGAGAAAAAATAATTCTTGGCAAGCAAAATAGAAAAAAAAAATTAAATACACCAAATCACGGTTTATAATGTGGATTTCTTTTTGTTATATGCAGAATTTCGATGGAGTTTTTTAAATTATTATTTGAGCTCGAAAGTAGAATATCAATAAATATGAGTTTATTACTAATTTATTTTTCGAAGAATATATTATAGGAGTTTACTATTAATTTATTCTTTAGAGGACTTGTGTGTGAATAAGTTTTACTTGCAATACTTTCAATTATAGCATAAATTTTTTGTTTTGCAAAAAAAAAAAAAAAATATAATATAAAACATAACAAAAAAAAAAAAAAAAACTTAAATGATACAATCGGAAAGGAATAGTAGTATGCTTTATATGAAAAATATAATGATACTTTAATTTGTCCTATTTGGTTTAGCTAATTTTTGCTTTACTTTCGAATAATTCAAAAAATTATTCTTAATTATTCTGTAATTTAATTTTTATTTACATTAATAAAATTTATTATTAAATAGAATGGCAAAGTTAAAAAATAACCACATAATAGTTTTTGACAAAATATAAATGAGATAAATCTGATGATATTTTAAGTGTATTTTTTTAAGTCACAGAATAGCTAAGTGAGAACGAGTTATACCAGCGAAGAGCAAATTAAAGTTTATTCGAAATATATTGCGCGAACATATGAATCACATAACATGTATGCCGCTCCACCAAAAAAATAGTATTTGTTGATCAAACCACATTTTTTCATGCATGAGAGTCACATGAAAGTGAATTTTACAAAGCCAAACTGATCAAAATGTTGGAAAACACATTTCTCATTACAACTTCATGAAAACCTAAGGTTGCGTTTGGCAATCGATATAAGAGGAATAAGGAGGTTATTTCTTCTTTTATATCTAAATAGTATTTAAGTGTGGGGATTCTTCCATACCAGATTATTCCGGTATAAGGGTAGAATAGCTGTTCCATCCCACAGGTAGAACAGCTGTTTCACCTGTTGCTTATTATTATTATTTTTTTAATTAAAATTTTTTAAATTATAAGATATTTAAATTTATAAAATTTTAAATTATTTTATTTTATTTTATAAATTTTAATTCCTTTTATTATTTTTATTCCGCTTTAACTTACCAAACACAATTTTTCTTATTCCGGTACAATTCTTATACTCAACCAAATACAAAATTATTATAATTCTTGCTTATACCTGAACTTATACCTATTCTCGGAATAATCAATTTTCGCTTATATCCGAACCAAACACAGTCTAAATGTATTTACGAAGATTTTTTTATTTTTTTATTTTTTTATTTTTTAAACTATCAAAATAGTGAGACCTATATTACAGTACCCTTGAATCGCTGGAGCTAGCCCATTAGGCGTTAATTAAATAATGTCATGATCAACTAAGACTACAAAATCTCGATTAGGTATCATTCGAATTTAATTGACTATTAGACATGCATATACTAAGTACAAAATATGCAGATTTATTAAAACAATTAAATCTCAAATTATATTTATATATATATATATATATATATAACAAAAGATAAAAATATGTATATATGTTCAATTATCAATTAATATCATTATGCTGAAAGAAGAGTTGTGAACTTATTTTCTTTTAATTATCTTCATAGTATATCTGGGTACTCTATAATTGGCTCCCTATATAGTTTGTTACGATAAAATTTTAAGTACGTGCATAACCGAATCAAAAATACTTACTTGTTCGCATGGTTGTCATGTGTGTAGTTTGATAACTTGTGACAAAAGAGATGATTATGAGATTAGGGGCCATATATTTACAGAATGAGAAGGTCACTCTTCCCCAGAGATGTTACAAAGGCCATGAAGTTTAAGGCCTAAACTGAAGAAGATCAACAAGCTGTTGATGAAAAGCTCTCACTAATTAAAAGCTTAATCTCAAGAGCATGATCTTATCAATCCCAGATTATACAGAAACTTCTCTGACCTAGACCTTATCATGTTTCCGAAAGAAGAACTCCCACTATCCTTCGTCGTCGGCGATTTCGACTTGAGATCATCTCTAACATGGAGAATTTTTTCCCCGATTTGATTTCTCACCGCCTCGATTGTTTGGCTCTCGACTGGACCTCCTGTTGCATCCATGACATAGAACACATTCACTGCTTGAGCTCCCCTCGTAGAGACTTCCGCGTGAGTCACAGAAAGTCCGTTTTCTCGGAAGATTCGAGTCACGTCTGATAAGAGCCCGAACCGGTCTTCGCAGCAAAGCTCGAGCCTTACGCCCTAAAATGTGAAAACATGATAAAATTTAGCATCCAAGTTAGGAGAAAGAGTGGAGCATGCATGAATATCCGATTCAACAGTTACGTAAGTAGCTTGAAATTTAAGCGGTTAGAAAACGATATTTATATATTATATATTCAACAAGTATATACCTCGGTGTTTCTCCTTTCGATTGCGGCTTCTAAGGAATGGACTAATCGACGCCCCTCCGCTTCGGAGATTATGGGGCTTTCGTCGAGGTGTCTGATATAGAATTCCTACAGTGTGAGGAGCAGAGAGTAGTTGGCGGTTCTAAGAAAACCGATCACATTTAAGGGAACATATATATACACCGCCATACTCCGTATCAAATAATGACATATAGCTCATGAAACCAATTAAAATGGAGGAAGAACAATCAGATTACGAATTCGAGGACGAACCTGATAAGCTTCTGGCCCTTCAGCTATAACAGTTCCGTGGGATACCACATACTCCATATCAGTGAGAGTACAAACAGCATCAAATAGCAGCTTCGGACGGTCGTTGCACGTTACATTCACGACCGTATACCCTTTCTCAATGCAGCTCTCGACCGTCACGACCGTCTTATTTGTCTCACTCCGCTCCTCTTCTTCCTCATCCGAACCTTTGCGACCCCCCAGCACGTAATCCCGATCGGCACACATCAGTTGATGAAGCCGTCTTTCTATGTGGGTCACTTCTTTGGAAATAGCTGTCCTCGCACTCCTTTTATCTCCGCTACCTTTCAAAACAAATCTTAGAAGCCTCTTCATCGTGTTAAGCCGGTCCGGGTCGTCGATTGGGGTTCCGGTCGATTCGTCGGTTAGATAAATTACAGAAGCCATTCGCAAATTATGGGTCCACACCTCGGCCCCCACCACATTGCACTTGAGGTTCATGAGGACTGCAAAAATCTCCGAGAGAAGCCCCGGCCTATCTTGGCCTACAAGTTCGATACAAGTATATTCCGTCGTAGCTTGAATACTGACCGATCTTGTAGCAGATCGAAGGGTAAATGCTTTCGCTCCTAACGACTACAAATTTTAAGAGATTGCAAGGAATTGAATTGTGACGCCCAATAATCCCACATCGAATCAAATAGAAAAAATGATTCTGATTGAAAATATAAGAGGTCATGCACGCACTCTAGTAATAATAACTAGGCTAATGATCAGCGAATATTCGCTCGCAGTCGCAGAAACAATAAGCAAATAGTAGATAGGGATTCAAATTCTCTGATCTAAAATCCTACTCTTTTGCAAGTTCAAATGACTATGAATTCAAGAGCAAATATAACAGTGTAATGCAAACATTTCACCTCTTCGATTCGATCGATGACTTCGCTGTCGTAAATTTTATTCCCTTCCTGATCTACAACATGGAACACTGAAAAAAAGAAAGAAAAGAGAAAATGAAATTAAGTAAATAAAAGAGAGAGAAAAGTGTATCAAACTATATAAGTAATGAAAAGGACAACATAAGGCTAACTCACTCACCATCCATGAACCACTCCCCATCAGAGGAAATGTAAGCTCTTCTTATAGTAAGCTTCAGATCAGTCAAAACCTGCACAACTTCTAACAAGCTCCCAAACTTATTAACACTATCCACCTGCATCAGAACCAATAACAAAAAAAAAAAAAAAAAAAAAAAAAAAAAAAAAAAAAAAAAAAAAAAACAATGAATCAAAACACTGATCATAGAGCTCTAAAGTACCACCCAAAAGAACAAGATAAAGGACCTTCACCAAAGTGGCTGCCATGTCTGAGGTGTTATCCACAGTAACCCTGAAGAAAACCCAAAAAAAGGTTTATTTAGGGGGGTTATGAAACCATATAACTCCAAAAGCCAAAATAGGAATGAATAGAACAGGGATCTAATGAAGAAACTCACCTTGGTGGGTTCATTTTGATTACCAGCTTCTCATACTCATCTTCAACTTCAGTGTGAGGAGACCCACAACCCATCATGGTCAAAGCCAAATACCCTAGTTTGTGAATCAGTGGGCTTTAGTTGAAGAACAGGAAGGGAGGAACAGAGAGATGTGAGAATCTGGGTTGGGTAAAGATTCCTCCTTTAGCTGTCTTCTTTGGTGTACTTTTTTATTTTTATTTTTATTTTTCTCTGATAACTTCTCCCTCTTATGTTTTCTCTCTCTCTCTCTCTCTCTCTCTCTCTCTCTCTTTATATATGGCCATGTGGTCATGGGGATGGACAATGCCATTTTTTTCCAACATATGTAGTACTTGTTTGTTGGGTGCCTTGTGATTGTTGGTGTCCCTTCACCAGGGCTGAGAGGTTTTTTTTCTTTATTTATTTTTTTTTATGAAAAAATTACTAAAATTCTAAAAAAAAGTTTATAATTTTTTTCTAATCTAAAAATATAAGTTTACACAATTATATAGTGTACCAAAATTATGATGTTGGTAAAAGTATCGATCACTTTGTATTTGTAAGTTTTTCACCGTTAAATCTATCTATTTAATCAATTTCACTTCTTAGATCAAATTATTTCACCAATCACTTACTAAATCCTAGGGACCTACTATCATCCTAACCGCCCATTCTATTCTTTTAAAAGCACCAATTCATTGATGTTTATAGAATTTTGGCCATTGGATAAAAGGATGTACGGTTAGGTTGGGTTTAGTGGTTAGGAGGTACAATAATATGATTTAAACGATGAAATTAGTCAAAGAAATAGATCTAATAATAAAAAATTTATAAGCACATGATACTTAGTACTTTTACAAGTACCATAGCCAAAGCACATGATACTTAGTACTTTTATAAATTTATAAGCACATTATCTTGTATTTTACACATGATACTTAGTACTTTTACAAATTTATAAGCACATTATCTTGTATAAGCACATGATACTTAGTACTTGTACAAATTTATAAGCACATTATCTTGTATTTTTAAAAGCATATAAGTTATATATTTTAGATTAAGCCTAACGGAGCTGACCGTCGATTCGGAAGTCCTAATATTGAAAATAATTTGGAATCACAAAGAGCTTCATATTTCTAAAAACACACAAATTCTATTATATATATATATATATATATATATATATATATATATATATATATATATATATAGTTCGGCTACTATGCTATTAATAGCACCAACTATTTAGCGCTATCAAGTTTTCTACCCTTAGATCAACCTCTTTGATTATTTTCATCCGTTGGATTTTTATTATTTTTCCAACTACCCATTAAATCCAAGGACCGACTATCATTTCAACCACACATTTTTTAATTCAACGATTAAAAATTTAATAACATCAATAATTTGAGATTATTAATAATATTTTAGTCTAGCTATATATATACTAAAAATTGTGTTTGTTATTTTAGATTGTGATTTGAATGGTAACTCACAAATGAGATAGCAAGTGGTCTAATATATTTGGGTAGGAAAAGGGGTGGTCCTCCAACCTTATCCTCCACCCTTCCCAAAGTGATCTTGTGAGTAGGTATCTCATGTGGGTCAAGTGGGTATGTAGTTTTGTAGTTTTTATCTCCACTATCTTTTTTCTTTTTTCTTTTTTCTTTTTTAATACACATCCCCCCCTCCCCTCTCTCTCTCTCTCTCTTGAATGTGAGATTCTCATTTGAATTAGCAACCTCTAGAATCCTACAATGGCAATTCTCCTACATATGCATGCTTCATTGGTCCATTTGCTGTACACTAATAAAGAAGAACTTTTAAGGAGGAGAGCATATTTTGAGTGGGGCAAAGGGGATATGGTTGTAAAGAGCATATACACAATTATCCACTAGATATATATCCTTGTTGGAGATTCTTAAGATATTTTAGGGGATGGGCTCATTGTTTTGGAGCTTTTGAAAGAATGACTCACTATTTGCATCCTATTTTGGAAAAAAGTAAACCTTAATTGAGATCCAACAACTCATTTGTCAATCTAATAATTATTTTGGTTTTTTTTTTTCCACTGTCACCAAAGTTTTTTTTTAAACAGTCCTACTTAAATATTATATTCATGTAGAGGTAAACTCGTAATTTTCTTAAGTACATGGAGCCCCTAATAACTGTCAACTGTTTAAGCACAATCTATATAGATAGATACTAGCAAATGAACAGCCCCTTGCAGAAATATTAATTGCACAAGCAAGTAAAACAAAATTATTATTTTATGTTTGGAGATAAATTAATGCCCAATCCTGTTTCAAGATCCAACAAAATAGCAGTCACACTGTTTTTGGATTATTAAAACCTACAATTTAAACAGAGAGCAACTGTGTTCCTAGTCACCTTGAATTCAAAATGAGCAATAATTGAGAAGCATTAATTTGCATAGATATCCCTATAAAACGCGGAAATCGTATGTTTGTCCCCTGAAGTTGTTAATTCTCAAACGTATTCCTCTAGTTAATAAATTTCGGTGGTTTACAAATTTGTTCCTACTAGTTAACTGCTCCTTTATTTTGTTCAAAATTTTCTATAAAGGTTCACGCCATTTAGTATGCAGCATTTTTGCAACATAAGGACAGTGATATGATTTGATCAATCGAATCTTTTCAAAGTCCAATATACAATTTCACTATTTTGCAGGGATATGCAGTCAATTTTTCCATAAAGAGAGAGAGAGAGAGAGAGAGAGAGAGAGAGAGAGAGACTAACAAAGATTCCTATTGGAATCTCCTGTTTGCGTTTCTGAAACTGTCCTCACACTTACACTGTCACAAAAAATTGTCCTTTATAACTGAAGCTCACGCACAAACAAAATACAACAAAATAGCAACAGTGTTGGCCTAATAAAACCAATTACGCGGTGTAATAAAAAAAGAAAAGGAGATCATGTGCTTACTCTGAAAAATGAAAAGATATGTTTAATTAATGTTCATATTCCGCAGCATCACTATTTAATTAAGCATCAAACTGATCAACTTGTAACCACTACTTAAGATTCTTTAAATAGAATACATTATAAAAGACAACAAAGAAACAAACAAACATTATTGTTTTTTGTTTTGAGTAAAATCATATGCAGTATTTATTATTATTATTATTATTATTTTGATAGAGACATAGTATACATCCTTTTGTTAATACTATGAATGAATAATATACATCTTTTTTTTTGTCAAATTTTCTTGCTTATCAAAATGCAATGTTTAGGCGCAAATACAATCTTACCAGATTAGAACAACATTCCGGGAAAAGTGATTCACCTGACAATCAACAATGTACATAATCTGGTAATAATGCAAATAACCTTACGAAATAGGGTTGCAAAATTCTGGAATATTAATCCATAATATAACACTAAAGTAAATAATAGAAAGCCTAAAAAGCTTCTGATCTTTCTTATCTTAATCTAGGAGTACACAGGAAAAAAGTTAACAGGTGTTGAAGGATTAAACCCTTGAGGTTCCCAGTTTCCGCTCAAAGAGGCGGCGCAGGAGATAGACCTGGAGAACACTCGCTCCAATCAGCACGGCCGACTCGAAAAGTGCCTTGTGAATTGTCCTGCGGCTCATCCCTTCATTTACTGCAAAAAGAAAAAGGAAAAAAGAAGTTTTTTTTTTTTTTTTTTTTTTTGGATAATTACTACATGGTTTTAAGGAGAGTACATAGAGACCAGTTGCACTAGCAATCCTCAATATGTCATCACAGTTTAAGTTTTTCCCCCTTAATTTGGTTCTTAACCTTTGCCATCAGGTTCAAACTTATCCCTTCATTTAAATTCATCCAACAAATTGGATAGAAGTATCAACATAATTGTAATCTAATTGCCATGTAATCGACATTTTGACTAATCATATGGCAGTTACGTTGGCATTTCTATTAATGGGAAAACTTAATGGAAAGGGTAAGATTGAGATGGAATACAAAGGTGTTGTTAAAAAATGGATAAAGGACTTGACTGAAACCCCACAAAAGGAAGGGAGTCCTCTGATGTACTACACCCAATATTAGGATAACTTAGTTATTCGAGACTGAAGATGTAGAGATAGAACAGATTGAGTCTTATGAACTACATTCAATTCGACCACCATGTCGTTCCCACAAATCCAAATGATAAAGAAACAAGTTTTAATCTGGTTTGATACATAATGCAGTTTATAACACAAGAAAAATACGAAAAAATAATAAGTATAATATAATTGGCAAAATATAAATGATGGAGATGCCTGATTTGAAGGGAATAAGAGATGTATTGTGAAGAGATTACGGAGGAGTGAAGTGCTTTAGATGTAGTTAGATGAATCTAGAATGTTACCCATTGGGTTAGATAAATGCACGGATGGTTAAAGGACGTTGTCTATACGACATGTGGCAAAACAACAAGCCGTATATGGGAGTGAATGAGTTATCTAAATATTGTATCAGTCATAGACAACAGGCAACAATGTTTTATGCGTGTAAGCTCTATGATAGCACACTCACTAATGGGTGGAAAAAGTAAATAAACTTACATATAGCTTGGCGGTCCGTCTGAGCTTCCAACCAGTGCTGCTCAAACTGAATGTTGTAAAGAGCTTCATCGAGCTTCGCAATTTGTTCCAGCAAAGGGGCAAAGTGCTCTGCACACATAATTATGCAAAAATATAGAAAAATAAAGGAATCATGTTCTGCTCTTCTCTAAGCAAGTGAAGAGAACAAAAAAAAGGGAAAAGAGAAGACTCGCCATCTTTAGCATGCTGGTCAAAGTACGAAAAATGGCTCATATGCACATCAAAGTCTATGGTTTCATGATATGGGGATTTGTTGGTGAAGCAGAAACGGTGGAGACCTCTTCGCTGGACCATAAATTCAAACTTGTCACTGGTCTTGTCTCGAGAATCATGAATTTGGCCGCCGGAAGGATCTTTTACCTGGTAATATTAAAGCAACCAAGGAATCAGAGGACAAGATGGTATAGCTGGCTTTATTTTTCAAGATAGCCCAAAAGACAAATTTTAGGGTAAGAAAAAAGAACAAAATGCTCACAGATGAAGAGTTGAATTACTTTGATGCAGAAACCACTAATTACAATAGTTACTTTAAAGATAGTTACAAATAAAAAGGGAAAATATGATATATGTAATGTAACTACCATATTAAAATAACAATTTGACATGAAGGAGCTAACTCTGGCTACTTACATGCCTTAAAAATCACAACATAAACAGTTTTCATACTTCAACTTAACTAGTCTGCATGTCCAAAGATGAAGGGGTCTATCTTGGATTACTTGGGCCTAAATTGCAAACAAGGTAAAAAATAATAGCTGCCCTCAGACTTTGTTGCTTTTGTGGAAAGCCATCATGCATGTGAACCAAAAACCACCTAACAGGTATTTGCTATTAGGTCAAGAGTACAGAAAAAAAATAAAAAGAATTCAACTTAATGACGTTAAGACCATGATCACAGTTAGTATTCTATGTCATTCAATCATGATAACCGCTACTCTCCATACCATCACACACCAAACGTAAAGTGAACTTAAACTGCACAAGTGGTTGGCATGGTTCATGATGTACTACTAACACTAAAAAGACTTTACTTTTCACTACAGGAATTTATCTTCGAAAACCAGATATTGCTATGAATTGAGTGCACTGGCCAAGTACATCTTATCTGTGAATCAAAAATTTGAGAATTATTTAAATGACCTAGTATTTACAAAAATATTCACAAGAGAGACTGATAAACACAGTAAAATCTATAAAATGCATGCTAGAACACACTCAGAAGCTACATAAAAAAGAGTGCTAATGGTCTAACTTGGTGCTATATGAAGAGAACTATTTTCAATGGAGAATAAACAATCTTCAATATTAATTTCTCATACAACATGACAATTTAATAAAACAACCCATCACTTGACCATAATTAAGACATTCCATATCACGAATGCAATCATACATAGAAAAAATATTAACACATTAACAACGTACCACAAGATCAACACCATCATCACTATAGTGCCATGGAGTGTCCGCCTTGATCACGACAAAGGACACATGAACTGTATCCCCTTCATATTGAGCTTCATGAGAAAAGCATTCTTCCCTATCTATCACAAACCTAATCCCAAAAGCCGGTGAAAAACAAAGCAAGAAAGATAAAAGTAATAAATGGCTGAATCTCCGAAAAAGCCCCTCCATAACTGCAATTCAAGAGTATCAAAAGTGAGCAAATTCAGCCATACACAAGAAGCGAAAGAAATTCAGTACGTATAAGAATCTCTACCACAGCGTTGAATTACAAAGATCCTTTACATGATTAGAGTCTAAAGCAATTCAAGACTGCTCAAGAAAGGAATTTGAGATAATCTGAGAATTAAAATAATGCCATTCTACAAAACTGATAAGCACTTTGGTGGATTTTGATTTTTGAAATACTAACACTTCTTTCTCCCAAAGTACAAGAGCCCTAATTCCTAATTATTACATTCCAGATTGGCGAAAATTGCAAATACATACACCAAGACGATCAATGAAACAACAAAAACAACAAAGGCAGAAAAATAACCCTAGAATTTTTTTTTTATAGAAAGTCAAGGCAGAAATCACAAAGACGCTCTACATGTTCGGAGCCTAAGACACTTAAAGACTACTGTTCAAGAATTTGAGCCATACAAGCATTCCATTCTAGTAAACCAACAAGTTTTTTTCGTGGATTTTGAAATTCTAATATTCATATCTCCCAATATTCAACAACCCTAATTCCCAATTAATACAGGTGAGATCCACAAAAGTTGCAAATAGATACACCACAAAAATCAATAACACAAGAATAAAACAGCAAAGGAAAATAATAATAATAATAATACAGTATTTACACAAATCTCTACAAATCAGTTCTGAATCACTGTAATAGCACAACTGATTAGAGTTCAGCTACAATTCCAAACACTAAATAAAGGATTTTGACATGATCAGGTGCAATATGAGCGCGTTAATTCAACAAATCCAAGAAGTGCCTCGAGTGTATAATGACTCTTTGGAAACCCTAACATCTATCGTTCATACAACAAACATAGAAACGCAAATCTGCACCAAAAATTCCTCTATCAAGGCCTAGAACAAAACCATAAATTGCAAATTATAAACGGCTAAGACCATCAAAATTGCTAAAAGATCCACAACAATAGTAATCCCAAAAACTCATACATTATTCAGCGAAATTATAGGAGAACGAAAAAGGAGTAATCAATGGAGATACGAATAAAAGTTCACGAGATCGATTTGGATCTCTAACCTCGCTTCCGATACTTGTGGGATCGATTCGTCGACGATCGATTTGGGAGCTTCGGAGATGGGAGAAGCGAAGGAGGGGGAGAGAGAGAGAGAGAGAGAATGGTGTTTGTGTTCTCCGGACGCTCGCATAAATATTTTCTATGCGGGTTGATGCAAATCTAGCCGTCCGATTCGTTGGACCGTGGGACATCACTTAATCCAACGTGGCACAATTCTATTTGCTGAGTCAGTACAGCATAAGCCGACGTGTCAGTGGGCCCAGCATGTTCTACTGGGCCAGGCCGGACCGAGCCGGACTTGTCAACCCATTATGGCCCAGAAATTTCACGTGTTCACAATTGTATGGAGACCCCCTAAACTATAGGATGTTTTAGGCTAGGCCCCTAAAAATTTCCTTTTTTTTTTTTTCTTTTTTTTTTTTTAAACTCGAGTGATTCTAGTCAATTTAATCAGAAAATTTTTAAATGCAATTGTGGTTCCTTTAAATTTAACAGCTTTGATCACAATTATGTACTAAAACTATAGGCTGTATTAAAATAACTGCCAAATTAGGCAACAAGGTTAAACTAAAAGGAAAAAACAAAATTGGGTGGTGGCAATAGAAAAAAAATAAACTAGAGGGGTCAATTTCAAAAAAGCACATAGAGGAATGGTTCGAGTACAAAGTACATGATCATCAAATAGATTTCTTATTAATACCATGCATGTCATTTGCTTTAAAAGTAGATTTTTGATGATTTACTCCTGTAATGCTACAATACCTTCTTCCATTTAGAACCAAATCGGGCAGTATTTGAAAGCGAATCATAGAGAGATCAATAAGAATAGGATTTGCAATTTTGCTTTCTTTCTCACTACTTCATTTGGTATTAGAGTAGGAGGTCCTGACGGGCTCCTTGTGACGCCCCACTTTCCAGGGGGTCACCCATCCTAGAACTACTCTAGCTCTAGCACGCTTAACTCTCATAACCTCTTGGATCTTGCTACCATCCAAAATGCTATAGCCGGGTTAGAGATTTAGTCCTATTATATCATTTATATAGAGAACTAATCCAAATTCCGAGGGTGTCACATTCTTCCCCCCTTTAAGCCCTGACGTCCACGTCAGGCTCAAGCACACTCACAAGCACCAGGCGATGTGAGACGCTCAAGCACACTCACAAGCACCAGGCGATGTGAGACTCGTCTCGCTAGCCTTAGCCGACCTTGTGAGGAGCTGCACTCCACTCACAACGGTCATTAGCCGGGGAGCCTCGCTCTACCCGCTATATAACCCTGGCTCAGCCGAGATTCATCTCACATTTCCGGCTGGTGAATGGTTCTGATACCAACTGTGACGCCCCACTTCCCAGGGGGTCACCCATCCTAGAACTACTCTAGCTCTAGCACGCTTAACTCTCATAACCTCTTGGATCTTGCTACCATCCAAAATGCTATAGCCGGGTTAGAGATTTAGTCCTATTATATCATTTATATAGAGGACTAATCCAAATTCCGGGGGTGTCACACTCCTTGTCGACGCTCCAGCTCCAAACATCGATGTGAATGGAGGATCTAACTTACGACCCACTGAATCTCGAAACCTAATACGTGTCGAGAGTTTCAAGCCAGTTGAGAGACTAGCGTTTGACGGATCGAACTTGAGTGGATCTCCGAAGTCGTTGCTACCTACGGATTTCGACTCGATTGAGCGATTGGTTCCTGGAGGTCCAGATCCGATTGAACCTCCGGAACCGGCGGCTGTTAGCCTGAATCAAGTAGACTCTCTAGATCCAATAGCAATTGAGGATGTCAATTCAGTAGAAGAGTCTCCATAAGAGAGTAAGTAACTGAATGGCCCACTATACTATCAATAATAATAATACGAAATATTTAGTGCTATTAAATTTTTGTTGTTAAATTTATCTCTTTGATTTTATCTGTTAGATTATATTATTCAATACGCAGTACGCATCTAATAAAGCTATGTACAGTTACCACTTACCAACACATCAAGGACCATCAAAAATGAAACAAAAAAAAATCCTACGTGTGGGATTCAAATTAAGCTTTTTTGTTTTGAAAATGAGTTCAAATCTGTGACACTCAGATGGCCCAAACACACAGCTATACACCTGAGACTGTACATCAACAAAAAAAAATCTTTCTAACATTAAAGAAGCAAATTCTTCAAATGAAATTAAAGGTTTCTTTATATATCTGGGCCGGAAAAGCTTACTTTAGTTTTTCGCCAAGGATGTAATCAGTATTCAAACTTAAAAGCAGCTGAAAAATTAAAATTTTTAATATAGTAAGATGAAAAGTTTTAATGTTAACTGTTAACAAGAAAATATCGAAAGTCTAAAGCTTGATATCCTTTATTTGTTAAATGTATAATTATGTTTCCGATTCGACGATAATTTTGCGATGCAATAAATTTAAAAAAAATATTTTGAAAAAAAAAAAAAAAAAAAAAGCTACAATGGCCTTATATAGAGATGAGAGATGTAGTGGTGGAACAAGTCTAATCAGTTGATTTAGATATTTAAATTATCGTAAGGCTGCGTTTGGTTCGGATATAAGCGAAAATTGGTTATTTCGGAGATAGGTATAAGTTCAGATACAAACAAGAATTATAATAATTTTGTGTTTTGTTGAGTATACAGGTTGTACCGAAATAAGAAAAATTATATTTGGTAAGTTAAAGAAAAATAAAAATAATAGATGGGATTAAAATTTATAAAATAAAATAAAAAAATTTAAAATTTTATAAATTTAAATATCTTATAATTTAAAAAATTTTAATTAAAAAAAAAATAATAAGCAACATGTGAAACAGCTATTCTACCTTATCCCTCCTTATATGGGTTGCCAAAGGAGGCCTAAAGATATAGTTTGAAGTTTTCCTTTTTCGACTCTTTGGATATAATGTCAGTAATATTTCGTTGGCAGTTTTTACCAACATTTGATAGTATATCGGGGACGGCAAAAACTTAATAAGAGCATTAAAACTGAGTGGTTGGGTGGGAAAGTACTGAAGCATAGCTATAGGCTATAGCTTATCAGAGGCAGGCTTATTTATGAAGTGTGGCACACCATTGAAAGCTTGAGCACAAGCATTGTCCCTGTAGTGTCAACTCTCACCTGCCCCTATCTGAAAACAATAAATGATCAAATTATACACCACAAACACTGCACATTCAAGTTTGTGCACCCACATTCAATGGCGAATTTAACCCTGCATGAGAGGGAAATGCCATGTTACACTATCTTTTCTATTTATTTTTATTTGAGAAAAAAAAATAGTATGCTAATCGCTTTATTTATAAAGTAAATAAATTAGACTACAATAATAGAATAATTAAGTCTCAGAAAAATAAGAACAAATAAATAAAATAATAATAATAATACTGAATCACCGCGAATTATAGCTAATTAATTAGAGTTTGTAAAAACTGAATCACAGCGAATCCGAAAAAGTGATGTTTTTTGAGCATCGATTGCACTAAAAATTAAGGATGTATACACTGAAGCACTATCTTTCTTATTAAGGACCATTAACTGTATGTATACACTGGAAATTAATTGAAAGCAGGGGACCTTAAGCACTCAATGTGGAATTGGGCTCCTTAACAAATTAATGCCCCATTATTAGGACATGGAATTAAAGATGTAGAACCAGATCACATGGATACCATTGCCTCACATTTATTTTCTCTTTGTGACTGTTTGGTTACTAGAGTTTTTTTTTTTTTTTTTTTTTTTTTTTTTTTTGAATTTATAAAAGTATTAAATTTATAATTATACTTATTCCACTTTTTTTATTTACTTTTACTGAAAATTATCACATTTCTTTTTTTTTTTTTTTTTTTTTTCTTCTTTGATTAACTTAGGCATGCAAAAACCAATAATGACAATTTGAAAAAGTTGAATTACAGTATATTTTTAATTTACAGTGTATCAAATAATGAAAATAAGTATTTATAGTCGAAAAGTAACTCCGCGCCCTTCATTTTCTATGAAACAAATAAGTCCTAACTTAAAAAGTATTGTCTTAAAGAGACTAACATCCTGTTATATAGCGAAAGATCAGGTTGAGTTAGGCCGAATTATGTTCGAAGTGGCATGAAGTTGGTTGGGACGAATCACAATCGAGACCGTGAGTACGCTTTAGATGAATTAGATGCATATTTTTAATAACTAAAAAACCTTTGAATTAATGATTACCGTCTATGATTTGACATTTAATATTGGAGTCGGAATTTACGAATTTGATTTTTACATGCTGCGAATTTATACAAATTTTTAAAAAAGTGATTGTTAGCTAAAGAGGCCAGCCAACATTTGAAAACCTAGCCGACTCACAATCAAGTAGCACCAACAACCCGACAAAAAGGTCTAAAATGATGCTTCTATATTTTGAGCTCTCAAAAATTTCATTTTTACCTTTTTGGGGATAAAAGTTTCAAAATTTTGTGTTTGATAAACCTTGTGTTACATATAACTATAGTTGAAAACAAAAAATAGGAATAAAATAAAACATTCCCTAACTCCAAAAGAAGTAGCCAAACAAACGTGTTCATTTTCTGGCCTGGGAGGAAAATTGAAAATTTTCTTTTTTCGTGGTGAGAAAAAGTTAAAGAAAAGTTTCGTGATAAAATTAGTGGCAGTTTTAATTTCAGAGAGGTATATTTAAGCCTAGAGATTGGTCCTTTGAGAATTCTAAAATTTAGGTTTTATAAATTGTTTCCTTTTGAAAAAGAATATAAACATTTGCTAAATTGGAATGCTCCAAATAAAAGGTGTAGTTTGGCATGATATGAAGGGGACCGGCCGTGGGGTTACCGAGCACACCTCAACCCACACAGCACACGAGCGCAGCGGAAACAGAATCTTTCGTAGATGAAAGTAGGCGAAAACGATTGTAGAAAATAAGCACGAGAATAACTAAAGAACAATGTGTCAACCTACGTCCACGGGCAAGACCACTTCAATGCGTTATTCAATTAATCCACGGCACAAAAGTACAAGGAGTAAAATTGGATTACAAGAAACTATTTCACGGAGGCTCTTCACGTTTTTCCTCTCAATTAGAATTTTTCAATGAAGCCATAAAAAATAAAAGATGAATCGCAAGAGTTAATATAACTCTAAAAACCTAATTCTAATAGGAAACGATCTCCACCGTCCATCCGAGATTTTAAATCACTTCTAGTTTTCGTTCATATTCTCTTAAGAATTATCTTTAAGATATTCCTAAATCATCCCTAATCTTTAGGAACAAGATTGGATCAAATCCATATGGACTCGAAACATAATTTTACATAATCCAACATGATAATTACTGATTCTAGTAAAAATATATCAATAAAACTTTTTAAATCGTTCGAAAAAATAAACGAGCACTTATGTAGATGCTCTAACTAGATAGGCATGTTAAAAAGCAATAATTCAATAAAATGAAAATGGTCAGATTTGGATGGTAAAAGTTAAAGAGTTGTATCATTGTCCATGGATATATATATATATATATATATATATATAGTTTGTATCTTTAGTTGCTCTATTAAAAAATGATTGATCTAATTATAAATAGCTCAGAAATAATCTTAACATTTTCGTTCACACACATATTAAAAATCAGAATAATGTTAACAATTCATACATCTCATTAAGACCAAATACTGATATCTTAGGCCAATGCATCCAATTAGCCTAACGGGCCTACATAATTAATGCATGTGTACGTGTTTAAAGAGGAGATGGGTATCTTTACCAAGAGGTTAGAGGTTTGAGAAGTTTGTAAATTATTTCTAAAAAAATGATACTTCACTCTTGATTTTCTTGTGTGGTAGATTAGCAGAAGCTTGAAAAAAAAAAAAAAAAAAAAGAAAAAAAAAAAAAAAGGAGAGGACAAATTTGATGCCCTCTCTTATTTACATGTCATCATCTATGCCATAAATAACTATAATTAATATCTTTATTCCCACCTACTCAACATTAAACACAATCTCACAAAAGTCTCATTAAAACCATCCACTACCACCAACCTAATCCAACTTCTTATCCCACACCCTCATTTAATTAGAAAAAACTATTAACTATTTTATACATCACATATAATCTATAACACATAATATATATATAAATATATATATATATAAAGAGAGAGACGGGAATACTACTTAATAGCACAAATTTTTAATTATTGGATTAAAAGATATGTGGTTGAGGTTATAGTAGGTCACTTGAGTTTAATGGGAGGTTAGAAAAATAGTAAAATATAACAGATAAAAATGATCAAAAATAGATTGCATCTAATAGCATAGTAGAAATATATATATATAGAGCCTAATGCACCTCCAAGTGGGTTTACATCCTACGATGACTAACTTATCGACTAAGTGACAGGTAGTTAGAATGGAGTAGAATATACATCCCACTTGGTATGTATATATATATATATATATATATATATATATATATATGAGCCTGGCTTCTCTACAAGAATTCTAGTTAGTGCTCAAGCTTAGTAGAGGTAGGTAGCTAGCTAGCCATGTTGGGTGCTCACCACCACACCTTTCTGTCTCGCTTTATTTTCTGTGTCGTTTTGTTGTTCTCCGTGAAGTTCGCCTTGAGCGACGACTCCACCTCCTCCTCGCCGTCGCCTCTGCAGGCCAAGTGCGGGGAGGAGTTTGCGAAGCTGACCAACTGCCTCGACTACGCGACCGCGAAGGCGGACGCGCCGTCGGGGGAGTGCTGCAGCGCCGTGGGGGCAATGCGGAAAGCCGACCCGGCCTGCCTGTGCTACGTCATCCAGCAGACGCACTCCGGCACGTCCAGCTCCAAGAGCCTCGGCCTGCAGTTCGAACGCCTCCTCGCGCTCCCGACCGCCTGCAAGCTCCTCAACTCCAGCGTGGCTGACTGCCCGAGTATGTTCACCTTTACTTATCTGAATAACAATTTGAATTGCGTGCCTGCAGATGCAATAACATATTTATATATATATATATATATATATATATATATATATATATATATATATATATATATATATATATATATATATATATATAACTGATCGCGCGTATTTAGTTAAAAGCTTAATATGTAGTTGATATTTTAAATTATAAATTTAAAATTTAACTAGTTATTTTATTATTTTATATTTTTAACTACATTTATTTTTTTAAAAAATAAATTAATTAAAAAGAAAGATTTGCTGTAAATTAATTTGGACCTAATAACTGCCCCCAACAAAAATACAAAAAACCACCCAATTTTATTTTGGATAAATTATATACACTTTTATCCTCAAACAACAACGAGTCCTGCTAAACTTTAATTTATTATAATTTTTGTTTTAAATTTTTTGAGATGATGCATTTAAATTTCACAATCCAATTTAGTTGAATAAATATTGATAAATTGTTGATACAGAAATAATATAAAAATAGTGTGATTGATGATGTGATAATAATTATAATATAATATTATTTTTTTATTAATAATTTGTCAGTATTTTAAAAATTAAATTAAATTATGAAATTTAATTATAGCTATACAGAAAGTTTGAGTAAAAAATTATAATAAATTAAAATTTACGTAAAATATCATACACAGCACCAAAAGTGTAATTTACCCTTTTATTTTCATTTGACTCAAAAATTTTAAAGCACTTTAGAGCTTCTCTCTTTCGGTCCTCAAAAAAGAGAGAGAAAACCCTCATCCTCTTATTAGTAATATATTTTTTTTTTTTGAGAAAATTTCATTTTAAAAGACTAATTTGTTTTTGCAAATTTTACATTTATTCTAAAATTTTAAATTGAATACAAAAGACAAATAAAATTATGAATCTTCTAGAATTTATATATTCAAATAGTTATAATTTTTATATAATCAATTTTTGACGTAAAATGATATATAATATTGAGAAATGCTATGTCACAATCAATAGAGTTTAGCCCATACATTTTGAATTTTAGTAAAAAAAAATAAAAAATAAAAATAAAAATGATAAAACTTTTGCATAAACTTGGCCTTTAGATGCATGCCCAAGTTATAAGATTATAACCCAAATGTGTTGCAAATTAACCAAACATTTCCCTTTTATTTTAAGCACTCTAAAGTATTTATTAGCATGCTCAATTATTTTTCATGCAATAAAAATAAAATATTAATTTAGAGCTTCTGCTTTTAGCAAAAGTATTAAAATTATTGTTTGTAAATGTGTAGCAATTATTTTTTAAGCCTACATTTGGGATTGCGAAAAAAATGCGTTATGTACAGTAAAAAATAAATATAATAGAAAAAATATTTAATTTGTTTCCATAAAAGATCACCTAATGTAGATCGATCCCAATAATTTTTTTTGAGAATTAATCAGAAGTTTGACCTTCAATAATTCTACTCAGATTCCAATTAGTCATAAGTATTATTTTGATTTTATATGATTTCTCATTTTTATCAGGTTTTTTTTTTTTTTTTTTTTTTTTTTTTTTTTTTTTTTTTTTTTTTTTTTTTTTAACAAAACTATTCTTTCATACTAATATAAGATCGCGCAAGAGAAATAATCTTAGTAGAAAAGAACTATTTGCTGTTTATATCAAGATAACCAAATTTGGTCACATTATTAATCCGAGGTACATGATAGTATTTTATGAGAAAATTATTATTATTAAGTGATATATATATCAAGCTAACTAAAATTAATTTAGTAATCTCACCTTTGTTATTACATTTTTTTTTTTGGTTTTAAGAACATTGATATTGAATGCTTATTAATGAGATGTACCCTCTTGTTGTTTCTTTATGTGGCAGGGCTTCTGAATCTCACCCCAAGCTCTCCTGACTATTCTATTTTTACAAACCCTAGCAAAGGTAAATTTTACTCTTTCCCAAACTCATCCTCTTCTATTACTATTATTCGGGTAAATTCAACAAAAGTGCAATTTGATAACCTATATTTGTACGGCATACTTAAGTGTAATTTGATGTTGTTATCATTGGATCGTCCGCACTAACTACTAATTCAAAAATTTTGAATTATTAAAAATATGTAATTTTTATTTATTTAAAATATGTAGATACAGTACGTATTTGCGAATCTCGATGTGACTCAGCCCAGCCAGCCTTTCGTCCTCTCTCTACATGTCTTGATTGTGACTCGATCCAATCAGTCTCTCTTCCTCACTTTCAGTGGCTGCACAAATTTGCAATATGCGAAAATTAAATCCGTGACTTCTATCTTTAATACTATTTATCGGATCGTTGGGCTAACTAGTAATCTAAAAAACTTGAACTATTAGAAATATATAATTAATTCATTTAAATCATAAAGATACAATGACCACGAATCTCGATTGTAATTTGGCTCAACTAGTCTCCTTTTACTTCGAACATGATTGGTCCAACCCAACTTTCTGTCATTTTGAACGTGATTTAGTACCCTCCCGCCACAGGGTAGGACGCTAACACCTTCAAGCCAACCGTTATTCAAGTTTTAGATCGGAACTATTTAGTCATTTTTGTTAAATTTCAGTTTGAATTAGATACCTTGTTGATCTAAAAAAAACTCAACTTGAATCTGTTAGAATTTGAGTTTGGAACTTGGGTTAAGATTTTGGATTGAGTTTAGGTCAAAATCAATTGACCCAAACATAATCAGAACTCGATTCAAATCCTAATTTTAAGTTTTATATATATATATATATATATAGAGAGAGAGAGAGAGAGAGAGAGAGAGAGAGAGTAGAGCTTATATGCTTTCAAAAATATAAGCGTAATTATATTTGTGAATTTTTTATTATTAGATTTATATTGAGATTTGTGTTATTGTAAAGTTAACTAAAAAGTAAAAAAAAAAATAATAACACAAATTTCAATGTAAATCTAATGATAAAAAAATTACAAATATATTTAAATTTGTGCTTTTAAAAGTATATAATAAGCCCTTCTCTCTCTCTAGATCTCTCTCTCTCTCTCTCTCTCTCTATATATATATATATAGTAAAGCTTATATATATTATTAAAAGTAAATTGTACTTTCTCATTCTCCTCTTAATTGTCCTTACAATAACATGAATTTCAATATAAATTCTATAATAAATAATTTATAAGTATGAATAAATTTATACTTTTGAAATATATATAAGATTTACTACACACGTCGCATGCATGATTCTCTCTAGAAGTATATCCCACTGTTAAAATTAATGACCCTTTTCGGCTCCAATGGAGTTTTTGTACAGAATTGCTATCTTATATATGTAAAGAAGATCGAATTTACAACCTTTATTTTACGTTAAAATTATCCCAAAACTTCCTATAGCCGCCGGCGCAACAAATTTCGTGCAACCCTGTATTCTTATGCGCTGGTCGATTTTGCTGCTCATCTTAGGTTGGATTTACTAGAGCGGTCAGATCGGGCAAGCATATGCACACAAAGCTGTAGGAAACTCGCACAGAGAGTTTTTGTACTCTCAATGTGGCTTCAAATTGATATCATGCACATACTAAATTAATTCCTTCAACTTATTATACATGTTTGAATGCTTCTGCAGTTACACCCACGAGCAGCAGCTCAGACACTACATCTGAAGGTGTTATTCATCAGATAAGCCTTGATCTTGCTTGCATTGCCAGTGCCATAATTAGTGCTATCTTTGTATCCATCTATTAAGGTAGGGTTTTTAAGGAATTGGAGCAATTATTTGTCGTTTTTTCTTTTAGCTATGTTGTAATTTTATGTGGATTATTTGATGCTTGAGGCTTTAGTGGTGTAATGATCGAGTACTTGCTATAATTTTACCACTACTTTCTCTCATGGCATGAACTCTTTTTCCTACTGGTTTCAAGAAGAATTAATGATAATAAGGATGAACCACTGCATGCTTTCACTTACATTAATTTTGTTATTTCTGCTTCTATTTAGAACTACGTACCGTTACACGTAATAAAATGTATGTAAATTTAAAAAGTCTAGAATTAATATCTGTTGTAGTAGAAAACAAAATTATGATTTTGACCCTCAAAATCCAACGGATCTTCTATTCTAATAGTGACTGAGTTATTTAATAAAATATTATTATTATATTTTATTATTTTAAATAATACTATTCACACAGTACTTAATTTATTAATTGGTATACATTATACGAGAGCAAAGAGGGCTCGCGTAAGCATTAATAGGCCATGCATGGGCCAATCTTTGGCCACATTTAATACATCGCTGCTAATCTTCTAATGTTGCTTAATTTCTTTTTATTTTTGATGAGATAAACCCAAGATTACATGGCGAATCAAACACTAACTAGATTCATAAGCATAGTATCTTGGTAGGTAGTGTTATATCTATAATTAAACAATGATTCCATAAGGTAGATTCATCGAGGTATATATTCAGAAGCGAATACCATCATATACGCCATGCCTAAGCAATGTACATACCTCTTAAGCCTTTTCAAGTCTTTTAACACAAACTCGCCTTTGCCGCTTCGCGCTTATGCCAGTTAGCTATTTATTTATTGATTAAAATGGCATGTCCCATGATAATAGACTCAGAAAAGAAATAAATTGAATTGGCTAAGTTCAATAAGTTAAGTGGGATTGTGATTTATAATAAACTTAACGGTAAGAGATTCAATAATAAACCCAACGCATTCTACAGATACGTGCTTTTGAAATAGTTGATTAGCATTTACAATTCACAATGCCAACCATGCTAACCAAGGGTTCAAAATTAAAATCTATTCACGCAAAATTTGTCATCGAATAAAACGCGTTTTGGAGGTGATCTTCCTCCATATATTCCTACACGAGGAATCAATTTTTTGTGTGGACCATGCTTTTGCTTCAAAAGTTATTCCCCTTCTGGGAGGATATGTAGATTTGGTTCTTTGAATGGTGGGTTGCATTTGCCTCTCCATCACTGCCTTTAGCTGTACACCATACTCACAGCTAATCATTGACACTCTTAGCTGTGTTTGATAGCAACACATTAACACTCCAACAATTCAGATGCAGTAAACTTGTATTGGATGTTGATTAATTCTTTCTCTCATTTGATTGAAACGTGTACGCGCAATCACACTTAATTCACCTCACAACAAGATTTTACAATTAGATTGATCTTTGAGCTTACACGGTATTCGCACCATCATAAATCTGGGCGAGCTTCGTGCTCTAAGATTGTTCTTTGATTCCTTTCTTATATCTCTCTGAGGATAGACACTAACCTAACTATGCAGTTTAAATGAATTAAACTTACATTAACAAAAATGTAGGGTGAATTGGTAGAATTTAATTAGATTAGAATAAACTAATAAAATATTTGAAAAAAATAATGTATAATCATGTGAGTAATTATAAATTATAATATGGAATTCAAATTAACTAATCACTCCGCACATCCAGTGACGGTCACATTCAAATAGACCCATCAATCAATCGACCCAACAAAAACGCGCATCAAATTATAATTTAAGGGAGCTTTTTTAAACCAAATAAATCAGATAAACTGTTCAAACTAATTAACCCAACTGCAGAATTGGTTCAATTAATATTGCTTTCATGTAGATTGTCATGGAAACAGTGGGAGTGCATGTGCTTCCCTTAAACACCTGAAGTTTATTTTAACAACATGAATCCAAATCAACACCCAAAAAAGTAAAGAAAAAAACAAAAGAAAAAAAGATAAGAATCCAAATCCAATCTCCCTCTCTCTCTCTACACTTTACAGATCAAAAGATGCACCTTATTTAAGATATATGTCATGCTTTGAAACTTTGCTTTGGAATGTTGCTTCACATGGCATAGTGGTGGAACCACTAAGAAGCCCTAAGTTTTTTTTTAAAAAAAGCCCCACTCAAATACCAACTAATTGAATAAAGCTAAAAGCATGGAGTAGAATCCACTCAAAAATAATGAAACAATAGGAACTCATTCCAACTCATTGAGCCATAAAAATTGGGGAAAAAAAAAAAAAAATTGGATACTTGTCCACGTGTCGAGTTCCTATTGAACCGGCATTTCGCAATCAGTGCCTCAAATTAGGGGCTATATAGGCTTTGGATTCAGTGTGAGCCTACCTAATTTTTACACTACACATGCTCTTTTAGAACCTTCTCTTCTTTCATTCCCTCCCTATATATTTGTATTCTCTCCTCTCTATCCCCTTCCCACTATACTATTTCTCTCACTCAAAATCATTTTATCTCTTAGTGCAAAGGAGAGATACATTAGATATATATACAGATGGGGCTAATCAGGAGAAGTTTGTTCATAATGTCGGTGTTATCGATGATGAGTGCGAAGAGGCGAGGCGGAGCTATCGTCGAACTTCTACCGATCGACATGCCCGAATGTGGAGAAGATCGTAAGGCAAGCGGTGACGAAGAAGATTAGCCAAACCGTCGTCACCATCCCCGCCACTCTTCGGCTCTTCTTCCATGATTGCTTTGTGGAGGTAAACAGCTCTCAAACAAAAAATTTCATTAGAATTTGTGATGTTATTTAATTTAATCTCGATCGCATGCAATTCACTCATAACATCCTAATGTGTTTTCATATTCGAACGTATATATTCGTATGTATTCGTAATTTTCGGTCCCATATATGTTACTCACAAGATACAATTATTTTCTTGTGAAAATTTTTGTCATTCCAAGTACACGTACGAGTTTACACATGCATGATTAATACTTAATTTATTTTTCTCAGTAAAATTGTGAAAAATAATGAATGTTTTAATTAAATTGATCTAATTAATTAGGTTTAAAAGAATATTTCGTAACATGCATGCACTATCGACAAGAGCTAATCGGGTGGTGCATGTGCAGGGTTTAATGCGTCCAATTTTGACTTCACATTAATCGATGTCGTGTCACGGCCTAACGCTAATTAATTATCCCTTGTTTGTGTGCACCCACTTCGCCTTAAAAAACCCTACCTAATTTGACCCTTCTTAGCCACCATTTTTTTTTTTTCACAATATAATTAATTATCCCTTGTTTGTGTGCGCGCCCACTAGGGTTTTGCTAGGATTGAGAGGGGAGTTTTAGCATTCGATGGATTTTAATGTTTTTTAGTCATATTAATCGAACAAAAAATGTTATTAATATAATGAATCCAGATCATATTAAAGAAAATTATTTGGCAAATAAAAAAGTTCATTGCTTTTGCTGTCGTAGGATTCGAAAATAAATTAAGATATAAATAGATTATATATTGAAGCAGTTTAATGTCCGATAATAACACTCTTTTTTTCTTCCATTATAGAAGTTGCTCATGCGCTGTCAATTATAAAGAGTAATAATACAACAATAATTTCTATTTTGTTATCATAATGAAAAAATTTAGTTCTTATTTTTAGCGTGTGTAGTGTGTGTGTGTGTTACACAACATGCAACTTTTTATTCAGCATATCCAATCTCGACTTGTAGGGCTGTGATGCATCAGTTATGATCGCATCCCCGAGAAACGATGCAGAGAAGGACGCGCCGGACAACCTCTCCCTCGCTGGCGACGGATTCGACACGGTCATCAAGGCTAAGGCGGCCGTCGAAGCCCAGTGCCCTGGAGTGGTCTCCTGTGCCGACATCGTTATGATTGCCGCCAGAGACGTCGTCGTACTCGTAAGTTGTTTTTGTATTCTGATACCATAAAAAGTTATCGATTTTTTTTAAAAAAAAATTAAGTTGCTAGAAAATAGTGTTAATATTTCAATTTTTTTCTTTCCAGTCAGGCGGTCCAAACTTTACTATTGAGTTGGGACGACGTGACGGGCTGATTTCCCAGGCTAGTCGGGTCGCAGGAAAGCTCCCGGGACCAGACTTCAATCTGGATGCCCTGACAGCCTTATTCCAAAAAAACAACCTAACTTTGTTTGACATGATCACACTCTCCGGCGCCCACACAGTGGGCTTCGCGCACTGCAGTCGCTTCACCAACCGCCTGTATCAATTCGGTTCATCGTCATCTGTCGACCCGACGATAAACCCGACCTACGCCCGAGAGCTGATGCAGGCATGCCCTACAAATGTTGGCCCGACTATCGCAGTTAACATGGACCCTGTCACCCCGATCACGTTCGACAACGTCTATTACACAAACCTAGCAGCCGGTTTAGGACTTTTCACCTCCGACGAGGTGTTGTATGCCGACGGGCGGTCACAGCAAGTTGTTAAGGGATTCGCGGGCGATCAGAGGAGCTTCTTTGCGGCATTTGCAAAGTCGATGGTCAAGCTCGGGAGGGTCGGGGTGAAGACCGGCAGGCAGGGGCAGATTAGACGAGACTGCACAGCCTTCAACTGAAGGCATGCATACAATTGAACGTCACATGTACAGATAATTCTTGAGCTGTTTTTTCTTTTTTGCGTCTTTCGATATCATTCCTATTCTTTTTATAGAAACATAAAGGTACTAAATTACACCTAAAATTTGCAATGTCATTTAAATTTATGTTTCATTCTCGAAATGGGTTCGATCCGTGCCGAGGCCCATGAAGTTGAGGCTTTTGAGCCCATTTCCATTGGGCTTCAATAATCTTCTTGGCCCATTGTTAAATTGGCCCCAACGTAGAATAAGTGCTTGCTCGCCGTTACTTTTGAGTGTAATGCTATTTGACGAAATGCTTCTATAGTTCTTCGAAAACTTTTCTCTACAATAATAAAAAGACGTAATCAACTCAATTATTAGTCTTAGCCATATAATGCAGTGCTGCTACTGCTAATAATATCGAGGATGTCAAATCAGTAGTTTATCTTTTAGAGTTCGCATCTCGTTTGGCGTGCCGACTCACTTAGCAACTATCACATGTAGAAGTTTGGCCGATCTATCAATATCATCACATTAAAGACCATCAAAGGACCACCATTACAGACGCTGGTATACTGATTTACTGATATATCACGCACAAATTAATTTAATTTTATGCATCAAAAGGTGCGTAGAAATATTTTTCATGCGAAAGAAACATAGGAGCGAGAATAACTAGGCTGCTTTCAATCATTGAAGACTCCGTGATTACTGCAGTGGTAGAAAGATTCCATTGAAATGCGGGGTTGAGAACCGTCGTGATCAATCAATTTACATGACAGTCAACTATAAGACAATAAACAGAAAGCAAAAACGAATATGATAATTAATATGAATAAATGCAAAAGAGTTTTTACCATGTGAAGGTAAAGTTTAATTAATTTGAACTCTTTTCCATATTATGGAACTGCAGATTTTTTTTTTTTTAATGCAAATTTTAAAAATAACTAAAATCGGAAAGTAGTCAAAAGTCAAAAGTCAACAAGAATCAATTAAAAGGAGCAAGAATAAGATTAGAGAGGCTACATCAAAATGGGCTAGCTACAGGCCCGTTCCGGTTTGGGTTCGGATCGGATTCGGATTCGGGCTAAGACGGAAACGGTTTGATTTGGTTATGAGCCGGGATAAATGATTAAAACCGTAGTGAGAACCAAGAACCGCGAATGGGGTTCGAACTCGATTTCGACACTTGATTGATTTCCCTAAACCAATATCATGCATTCGCGAAATCTTACTTGAAAATTAATCAACTACATGATATGAATTAAGTTTCTTATGATGAATATATATAGGCAAAACATGCCTAGCTAGGAGATCAAATTAAATAGAAAGGATTTTCCTTAATTTTATGTTATTGATGATTTTGAATTTTGTTTTAATTTTTGATATAATTAAAGCAAATATGAAGCTAACAACGAAAACGAAACATCCTAAGTAAATTTGCTAACTCCGTTTGGAACGGGGATTGCTTAGGGGATCGATAAGGGATCCCCTTTATCCTCCCAAACACATCAGGAACTACAAAAATAATTTGTTCCAGTACTTTTGGTATAAGTGAGAAATACTGTTCCTACAGTAAAATCTCACTATATTTTCTTTTTCAAAATTACTCATACTATATTTTTCTTTCCAAAATTACTCCTAACACGCTTCCCGGGGCACAGCTCTTTCCTTGCGTTGCTTTCCGAGGCGACATCTTCTTCTCCCCTTGGTTTGGATTTTATCTCATTTATTTTTTTTTGAATAATATGATGAATAATTTATTTTTTTGAATAAAAATATGATGAATAATTTTTTTTTTTTTTTTTTTTTTTTTAAAATAGATCAAATAAAATGTTAAATTAAATATTATTTTCATGAAATATAATTTGATTTTGATTTTGATTTGGATTTTATTTCATTTTTTATAAGACTTTAATCTATTAATTAAAAGGAAGAAATTAAAATTTAACAAGCTTTATTACATAATAAAGTTTGAGGGCAAAAATGTCATTTAACCCAACTAAATTCTTTATTTCTCTTATTTCTCATTATCATACCAAACACAAAATCTCTTATTCCTGAAACCATCCCAAATATTTTTTTATACTAATTCCGTACTTTATATTTATTCCTGATATAACTAGTATTATTTTATTCTATTACCAAACGGATTTAAGTGTTTAAAGAGGTTCGGGAGGGGAAAAAAAAAGTTGAGATATTTTGGCTCAAAAGAAAGTCCAAAAGAGAGAATAAGCTTCTAGTTTCTAAATTGCATGTCTACTTTGAGAAATAAGGATACTGATACAAGCAAATTTAGTCTTAGTTTAGAATTGCCCGTTTTATAAGTAGTAGAAGCGTCAAATTCTAACTTTTTAGTGGCTTGTAAACTCATTTCTCGTATTCTGCTAGACTTTTAATTGGTTAATATTTTATCAAACATTATTATTATTGAAAGATAAAAATAAACAGTTCAAATCTTTTTACTTTTTTTTTTTTTTTTTTTTTTTTTTTTTTTTTTTATAGGAACTCTACTAAATTCAAACAAGCTTTAACTTAGCGACTTTGAATCACAATATCCAACTAACCATACATATACCTAACACAGTTAGCTAATGACGTAATTAATGATTGATGCGAAGATTCTAAATTCAAATTTTATATTTTTAGCTGAATTTATTTTTCAAAAAAAAATAATAATAATAATAATTAACGAAGCAGAAAACTTATTATTTCTCTCTCTCTCTCTCTCTCTCTCAAAAAAGAAGAAGAAGAAGAAATCATAATATTCAAAATGACAAAAAACATAGTATTAATTATTAATTTCTTGGCATTATAAATGATAAAATAAGATGAGATCAAAGAAGGATTCCTCAAGGGGGGCAGGGTGGGGATACAAATTAGTGTTACTTAATAACGGCTGTTTGTCCCCCAACGCCATGTGGTGTCCCCTCCATGGATTCCGGATGAGACAAAGTACATTAAAAAATAGGATCTATATGTGACAAATATTAAAATTTTATTATATAATTAATTGGGAAATTAATCAATTTCCCATCTTAAATTATTCCAACCTCGAAAACCTTTCCCATTGTGATATAAGATTTTAAGTAATATCCCTTCTCTTTTCTCTTGCGAATTCCAAAAATATTTACTAAATATTATTGAAAAATAAAACATAATTTTATTTTACAATATATTGAATATCTTAAAAAATTTAATATTTTATAAAAATATTATTTTGTTTTTTATTTTGAATTGTTAATTTTAAAAAATATACTCTGTTTTAAAATTAAACTTTAAATACAAAAATTTAAAATTTAAAATTTTATAATATTAATTTTAAGTTTTAAACATAAAATTTTATTATTTTAAAATAATAAATTTTAATTTTAAAATATTAAATTTTAATTTTACAATTTAGAATTTTAAAATTTTAAATTTTATTTTTAAATTTTAAAATTTTTCAGTTTTAAATTTTAAATTTTAAATTTCAATTATTTTTTTAAAAATAAAATTTTAAATTTAAAAGTTTAAAATTTAAAATTTTAAATTTTAAATTTTAAATTTTTTAAATTTAAATTTAAAATTTAAAAGTTTTAAAGAGGGGCGAAATGCGAAAGAGGATGAAGGAGAAGTTGTATGCAAAATAGAAAATTTTTTTTAGCCAATCTAACCCTTTTTTTTTTTTTCAAAAATATTTCGAAATATCAATAATACGCTATATTTTTTTTATGTTGTTGAGCCATCCAAACGGACTAACTAATAAAAAAATAATATCTTTTGAAATATAAAATAAAATAATCTAAAACTCTGACCACGAGGTTCCAAAATGGTCAGCTTAAACTTTCGGTGACTAAGAGTTGTTTAATAATACATGCACCACAGAATAACATTTGTTTTCTTTATATTGATCTTAATTTTAATGGGTTATTCATTTTCGAATTTGTAAATTTAATCCTATAGGCTATGTATGACCTCTCTCTCTCTCTCTCTCTCTCTCTCTATATATATATATATATATATAGTTCAGCTACTATATTATTAAAATCACCAAATATTTCCTGTTATCAAGATTTCTACCAATAAATTTAATTTTTTGATATTTTTATTTTTTTTAATTATACTATTTTACTAATCATCTACTAAATTTCAGAGAATTTATTATTAATTACATCTTATTTTCACTAGTTGATTTATAGCACATTGATTTTAGTTCTATTATATATATATATATATTCAATAGTTTATAATTATATAGTATATATGATATATATATATATATATATATATATACCTTCTCTTCAAATTAAATAATAAAGAGCGGGATGTCCTAAATTACAATCCTACTAATTTATTTAATTTTTAAAAACATCTCTATAGATTATTATTTCAATGTTTCTATCGGTTTCTTATTACAAGTCAAAAACTCTGATGCGGCATAAGCATTAGAAGATAAACAAATATTGGACACAAATGGTGGAAGAAGTCAAATTAATTAATTTTTTGTTTTTTGTATTAGCACTTGTTACCTTCTAATTAATTAACTGTGAACTAAACAAGAATTAAGGAATAAAGTCTCCTTGGATCGATAGGTAGAGCTTTGACTAATTAATTAAACACATCAATAACTTGTAAACAATTAATGAGTTTGATTGACATTGATTTAAAAAAACTAAATAAAATAAAATTGGCATAATTTTCATTTTCTTGACATTTTCAAATCCTTTCTTGTTGACGTCCCGGAGTACGTCATCCTTTTGAATTAAATCTCACGTTCCGTGTCTTAGTTGATATTTTACTGTATCCCTTTTATAATAAGTTCTTAGACTCATTATTTTTTCTTTTTAATTCGATGTGCGTAAATTTAGGACTTTGGTGTTCATGAATCTAATGTGTACGTATTTGCATGTTGTTAGGAGGTGGTGGGGTCTCCAAAGAGAAAATTAATAAAATGGCTTATTAGAGTAGAGTGGTGCCCTAACATTAGCATCATTTTGGACCAATCACATGAAAAGTAAGTGAATGGTAGGTTAACACTTGTTGGGTTACTTCTTTACCTTTATCTTAGTTTAATAACAGATGATAGGGGAGAGGGTAAGTGCTTTTCTAACCTAATAAGTTTAATGTCCTTATCTTTAGGTGGCTTGTCTCTTTTCCTTAGTACATGTGGTAGGAGCTTATTATAAGCCATGAAGAAGAGTTCCCCTCAAAACCTGTTGAGAAAATTGTTTGGTACCATCAAAGTTTAGTGGTTCAAATACTTAAGCTACATTAATATACAGGTATAGCATGTACACTTTTGACTTTTCTAGGGACAAACCATTGTTGGAAAAAAATTCCATTGGAGGAAGAGTTGACCCATGCCATGCATTCAAGATGTTAGATTTATTTCACTCCATCCCACCATTCTCTCTCTCTCTCTCTCTCTCTCTCTCTCTCTCTTATGTTTCATTTATTATAGAGAAGTGTGCTCTATGACAAATGCCACATGGTGACATATAAGTATCATAATATAATAAAAAGGTTAATTACTTAATTATACACTCATCATTACCTCCCCATCTTAGTTTATCGAATTTTTTACTTTAGTTTGTGATTTTTCCTGCAATTAAGTTCCTAATATCTATTTAATGTTTCACTCAAATCAAATCTCTGCAGTTTAAAAATATATAAATTAATTTGGATAAAAATCATCATGTCAGTATTAGAATCGATTTATTTTTTTTCTCTTCAATATATACAATTAAAATGCGATCCATTGCTAAATCTGATTAGCCATCAAATTTAAATTAATTACCCAAATTTTGTAACCCAATTGCATTAATATATATATATATATATATATATAGAGCCAAATCAAATATATATGTGGAACACGCGATACAAATAATAGTTCATAAATTTATGTAGAAGATCAAAACGAGGCCGTATATTTGCCCGCACGTATACATGCGTGGTACTCGTGATGTGCCTCTCATACGTACGTCAACAAATATCCTTCTATTAAATGAAGCCGTGTGTCATGTATACCACTGAATATATATACACATCAATCTAGTACATTAATTAACACCTAGTATCTTTCCTTTTAAAATATAATGTATATTATAATTATTATATGTATGTACGTTATATATATATATATATATAGAGAGAGAGAGAGAGAGAGAGAGAGGAGTTACCAAAAGAGAGTAGAAATCATATTAGTGCTTGTATTTTTATCAATCTATTACTAATTCATCTCTTACTCATTCTTTTCTTCCAATTAACCCAATAAATGTACATTAACCATTTTAGTGGTCCTCTAGGAGATTATGACTATTTCACCAAGCAAGAAACTAAAGAGAGAGGAGGATCACTAATGCTAAAACACATATCTTTATTTTAGGAGAAAAAGTTATGAAATATGAAGGAATTTAGACTGTTAAAAAAACTCTATACTTTTTATGAAGTCCAAAAAAAATAATAGCTTTATGATTAATTTAGATTTCTTGTACTCAAGAGTAAAATTTCTTATTTTAAATTAAAATATGTTTAGGATTTTTGTTAGTCAATTGGAGTTTATTAATATTTCTATTAAAATTTATAAATTTATCGCTCGTTGATTTGAAGTTTAAATGAAAATTGGTTTTCGTGGATAGGATAAGTTAGGTAAATTAAGAATTCTAGTAATTTCTCTCTCTCTCTCTCTCTCTCTAAATTGTAACTCTATATATAAATATATATATTATAAGGTGAAGAGAGATAAGAAGAGATAGAGAGAGATTAGAAGATTTATACTATAAAATAAAAAATTTAAAATTTTATAAATTTAAATATCTTATAATTTAAAAAAATTTTAATTAAAAATTATACTATTTCACCAACAACCCACTAAACACTAGGGGGATCACTATCATGCTAATCGCGCATTTCTTTATTCAAGAACGAAAAAGTTATGAGTACAAAGTAGTTTATACTCATAAGAAAACTCTATACTATATATGAGTCCAGCTACTATATTTTTATGATCAGTATAGATTTCTTCATACTCATAAATTTTCAGATGTTGGATGAAGGAATGTGCAGTTAGGATTGTAGGAGTTCCCTAGGGTTTATACTATTTCACCAACAATGTATACACTAAACTCTAGGGAATCACTATCATCCTAACTGCACATTCTTTCATTCAAGCGCTGAAAATTTATGAGTACGAAGGAATCTATACTTATAAAAGTATAGCAGCTGGACTCATATATAGCGTAGGGCTACTATACTCTTATGAGTATAAACTTCTATATACTTATAATTTTTTCGTTTTGGATAAAGAAATATTAATTGAGATTTAATATGAGTGATTGGATGTTTTAATCATAACTTTTGTAGTCATCACTTTTGTTAATATCATGTTTTAATCACTGTGCATGGTGTAGAGTGATTAATTGGATGGTTAATTGGGATTTAATATGAACCTACAAAATTTTTGCTGAATTAATTAAGATTTAAAGTAGAGATAAAATTAGACCAGCTCACGGAGATGCGCGTAGATGATACCATGGATGGACAAGGTACAAATAATAATTTCTATTTAATAGTCAAATGCCTAAATAAGTGGGTATCTTATGTCCATGCAATTCCATAAATAGAACCGCACGTATTCCACAACAGTTGACCACTATTGATCATAAAAACATAATAAGGAACTAATGGAAACTTTGGATCATTTGAAAATGTTAATTTTACTTGTTTTTTTATCAGATCAATTTTTGAGATAACTTTGTTTCGGAACGGGCCAGTCATATATAATTATCTACTGAATTTTTTTAAAAAAAATTATGAATTTAATTTTTATATTTAATTATTGTGTACGTAAATGAGAGTGTTAATTAATTTTAAATATTTTTTTATCACAGATTCAATTATAAGTTAGAAAAGGAATGGTGAACATGTGTATATACAATAACTTTTTGAAGCAATCAAATAAGTAAATCAATGTGTCAAGAGAGAATAAAATTAAAATTCTAAAGATTGGCTTCTTGTTTCCAAATGTTCCAAAAGTTGAACGGCATGATTTCTAATATTTCTATACGTACATGTATGGCGCAACTATAAAATTTCAATACTTATGTACGAACCGAAAGAAAATTTTAAGTCTTTTCCTAATTTCTAACCAACAAAAATGCAAGAAATTATAATATATGGGCATCAATCACAAAGCATTAATTCCATTAATATTTAAATTCGGAGCATATATATATATATATATATATATATATATATATATATATAATCTGATGTTATCGATAGCACCAAACACATAGTGCTATTAAGTTTTAGGTCATTAGATTTACTGTTTTAATCATTTTCATCCGTTCAATCATACTATTTTTTCAATCACTCACTAAACGCTAGGGGTCCATTTATCATCCTAACTGTCCATTCCTTCATCCAAGGGCCAAAAAATCTAATAATACTAACGACTTGGTGCTATTAATAGTATAATAGCCTGCCTAGCTCTCTTTCTTTTACTCTATATATATATATATATAGAATTAGGCTAGAATACTATCGATAGCACCAATTCATTGGTGCTATCAAGTTTTTAGCCGTTGGATGAAAAAATATGCGGTTGGGATTATAGTGGGCCCCTAGGGTTTACTAGGTGGTTGGTTGAATAGTAAAAATCTTAGGGGACCACTATAATCCCAACCGCATATCTTTTCATCCAACGGCTGAAAACTTGATAGCACCAATTGTTTGGTGCTATCGATAGTATTCTAGTCGCACTATATATATATATCCTAACCGCACATTCTTTCATCTAAGGGCGAAGATGTTTTGACTACGAAGATTTATATATATATATATATATATATATATATATATATATATATATATATATATAGCGTAGGATTACTATACTATTATGAGTATAAACATCTTTGTAGTCATAACTTTTTCGCCCTTAGATGAAAGAATGTGCGGTTAGGATGATAGTGGCCCCCCTAGAGTTTACTAGGTTGTTGGTGAAATAGTATAAATCCTAAAAACTATTATAATCCTAACCGCACATTCCTTCATCCAAGAGATAAAAACTTATGAGTACGAAAGGATTTTATTAATAATAGTATAGTAGCCGGACTATATATATATATATATATATATATATATATATATATATATATATATATATATATATATATATATATATATGAGTAGAGCTTATATATTTTCAAAAGTATAAGCCCAACTATACTTGTGAAATTCTTATTATTGAATTTGTATTGAGATTTATGTTATTATAAAGTCAACTAAAGAGAGAGAAAGAAAAGGTAAATAACACAAATCTCAATGCAGATCCAATAGTAAAAAATTCACAAGTATATTTGAATTTGTACTTTTGAAAATATATAAGCCTTACTATATATAGAGAGAGAGAGAGAGAGAGTAGAGTTTATATGCTTTTAAAAGCACAAATCCATCCATATTTGTAAATTTTTTATCATTAAATTTGTATTGGAATTTGTGCTTTTTACTTTATCTTTCTCTCTTTTTAGTTGACTTTACAAAAATAAAAATCCCAATACAAATCTAATGGTAAAAAATTCACAACTATGGATGGACCTGTACTTTTAAAAATATATAAGCTCTTCTCTCTCTCTCTCTCTCTCTCTCTCTCTCTCTCTCTCTCTCTCTCTCTATCTATATATATATATATATATATATATATATATATACATACACACACACACACACACACACACACACTCCGGTTAGTATATTTGTACAAGCACCAACGTGTAAATTTTCTACCGTTAGATCTACTCCTTTGACTAATTTCATTACTTAGCTAGATTATTCTATTCCACCAACCACTCACTTAACTCAAGAGGCCCACTATCATCCAAACCACATATCTTTTCATCTCGGGGCTAAAAATCTACAAGCACCAATGACTTTGTACTTTTAAAAGTATAGGAGCTCAATTTATATATATATATATATATATATATATATATATATATATATATATATATATATATATATATATGTATATGTATATATATATATATATATATATATATATGTATATATGTATATATATATATATGTATATATATATATATGTATATGTATATATATATATATATATATGGTATATATATATATATATATGTATATATATATATATATATATGGCTATATATATATATATATATATATATATATATATATATATATATATATATATATATATATATATATATATATATATATATATATATATATATATATATATATATATATGCTATGCTGGAATACTATTAATAGTACAAAGTTATTGGTGCTATTAAGTTTTTAACCGTTGAATTAAAAGATGTGTGGTTGAGATGATAGTGGGCCTCTTGGGTTTAATAGGTGGCTGGAGAAATAGTAAAATCTAACGGATGAAAATAATTATTGATCTAAGGGTATATATACTGTCGATATATATATATATATATATATATAGTAGAGCTTATATACTTTCAAAAGTACAAGCCCAAATACGTTTGTGAATTTTTTACCATTAGATTTGTATTGAGATTTGTACTATTGTACTTTCTCTTTCTGTTTCTTTAGTTAACTTTATAATAACACAAATCTCAATACAAATTCAATGATAAAAAATTTACAAGCATAGTTGGGCTTTTGTTTTTAAAAATATATAAGCTCTACACTATATATATATATATATATATATATATATATATATATATAGAGAGAGAGAGAGAGAGAGAGAGAGAGTGAGGTTAGTATGCTTGTTTAAGCACGTTCAATTGATACTTGTAAGTTTTTATTGTTAGATCTATCCCTTTGACTAATTTCATCTTTTAGATCATTCTATTCCATCAACTACTCACTTAACTCAAGAGGCCTACTATCATCCTAACCACACATTTTTTCATCCAAGAGTTAAAAATCTACCAACACCAATGATCAACTTGATATTTTTACAAATATAAAAGTTCAATTATATATATATATATATAGAGAGAGAGAGAGAGAGAGAGAGAGAGAGAGAAGGGGGGGGGGCTACTATACTATCAATATATCAAATATTTGTAATATTATGTTTTTCGTCATTAGATTAATCAATTTGACCATTCTTTTACTAATTTTTATATTTTAGATCATACTATTTTACTAACCATCTACTAAATTAGGAGATAACTATCATTTTAATGGCACATTTTTTTATTGAAAAATTAAAAATTTAGTAGAACCAATGATTTAGTGCTATTAATAGAATAACCTAATTCTATATATATATATATATATATATAAATCCTCACAAATTCATTGATAAATGATCCTATGCATCATGTATTCTAAATGAGATCGTATCATTTAATGCATCAACCAAAGGAAAATATATAATAGAATACTTTTACTAGCTACTAATTAAATCTTTTGTACATAGGACAAGAATAAGAGAGAGTATCTACAGGGGGATCGCAAAATACTTCTCTTTAGATTGTCTAAATCCAAATACTTCTCTTTAGATTGTCTAAATCAATGCACAAAAAAAATGTTGTACGTACGTACGTACAAACAAGTATATATGTGTACACCATATCAAAATTTATATGCACATTTATTAATGTATTCTATATGAATAAAATGTCTACAAAAACAAGTACTCTCTAGAGTGTATCAGCATTAATTAATAAAATGGAGTACAAGATATACGGTCGTTGTCTCAAGGAAATATATAAACCTTTCAAATTAAGAGGAAATAAGATGTCAACTTTTCACATCTCCAATTTATGCATGCATGGTAAGTTATATATTTCCATTGTGGGGCATGTATACTCCAATTCTTTTTCACTTTTTACTATTACACCTTCAATTTACACGTAAAAGATGATTAAAATATATGGTTTTAATTAATTTTCTTATCATGGCTGCAGGGTTGTTTTTTAATTAGAAAAATTTAGGTACGTAGTGTTGTGAATTATTACTGCATATGCATATAAAAATTATTGTAATGTTTTATATTTTTCTTCTGATATCTTAAATGATGTTAATTTTGTGCGATAAGAATCTTCTTTTGCTATTATTTTATGAAATCCTTTTGCTATTTTATTGCTCGAGATCTACATGATTTTTTTTAAAAATTTGTGGTGCATATTGAGAGTTCTTTTTATTGTTTCATCCTATTTGATTAATATATACACTTCGATCAACCTCAGGAAAAAAAACTACAATATGAAACAAAAAAATAAGATTTTTTTTTTCTCTGCAATCGGTGGAATGAATTTTTAGAAGTTGCAAATGGAAGAAGAAAGGAATTTAAGTGTTTTGAATCTTTCGTCATTTAATTTTAATAGTTTTTAATCAAATTTTGGAAAAATAAATATAAAAACACTTGTGAATTAGGTTTATTATTTATTTTACATTTGTTCATACTATAGAAAACTGAAAACTCATAAAATTTCGTTGGTGAAAATTGGTGGGAAAAAAAATATATGCATTTTAAAAGGTAAGAAATATTAGACTAAGATCATCTGACAATTAATGTATTTAAAATCCTTCGGGAATGTACTGTATACACGACGCGAAAACTACTAAAATAGATCAAAACTCGACACTGCACAAGTTTATTTAATCCAAAAACAAAACAAATTGAGTAAAAGTAAATTATGTTTTTTAAATATCTGGTATCGCATTTTGGACATTTAGGCACTATGGGAGGCCCTTAAAACTAAATTTTAGTGTTCTTCGTCTTCTTAGGCGCATGCCCGATATGGCTTTGAGAACTCAGGCGAAATCGCATGTCAGATTCGTACGGCATTCGCCTTTCTTTACGAAGTGAGCAAGTTTGCCTCTCTACTTACTAGTTCGGACTACTCGCCCTAAGACTAAGTATAAGATAGAGAGAGTTTGAGAAATGTTGTAGTATATTGATTGAGAATAGAGAATACAATTAATTTTCTAAGGAGTACGTGAGGGTGGAGGCCACAAGTGTATATTGGCCACTCGCCGCCTAGAGAGCTAAGAAAAAAGTGCCAAAATGGCATGAAATTATAGCCAAAACGGGAGGCTACAAGCTCCCATGAGACTACACTTATTGCTACTTTTAGAAATCCTAAAAGGCTTTTGACTTTTCGACATCCGCACAAGCAGTTTGAGATTCGTAGAGATGCTTCTAAAAGATTTCGACAAAACCTCCAGCAGCGATCTTCTTTGCAGTTTGAGTGATTACAAAGGAGAAATCATAGGAAAAATTTATGTCCGTGACAACCACTCCCACCTAACGCGCAAATGCCCTCATCGCGCATCGAGCCAGTCCCAGTTCTCGTAGCTTTGCTTGTACTCCATCGTGCCTTCGCGCCCGCATGGCCTTGAGCCTTGCTACTACAGTCCACCTTTGTTTTCGCATTAGCCCCTAGTGCTTTGCTCGTTTGAGCACAAGTACTTGCGAGTCCCCTGCTCGAAGAATTTTGTAGTTATATATGCCCAAACCATCGAGTGTGCCTATTCTCCGTGACATGCACGCGCACGCGGTCGAGCTACAGGACTCCTACAAGTCCCCTTGGGTTTTTTCTTGACTTTGTGCTTGACAGAGCAACCTACCCCTCAATTGGGCGCTAGTTGCTCTAGCACCTCTTGAGACTTGGCAATCTCACTTTTGCTCAGGTCTTCCTCATTGTTGGGAATCTGGTACTTGCTCCGGTACCAGATTTTGTGAATTCTCAATTCACTCCGGTATCACAATCCACTCCGGTACCACTTAGTGTTGAAATTTTGCAACGAAAGTGTCAAATCAGATTTTTATCATAAATCGGTCTCCTCAATAAAAATTAGAACCAATACAACCACAAAAGAGAAGAAAAACTAAAACAGAAAATATGTGGGTGAAATAAGATTCATTAACTAAGAGAAGAACTACTCCAACTCATCTTTTGCAATAAAATAGTTTCAACCCGATCCCTCATTCTGAATTTCTTTCGTCTTCTATAAACCTAGAAGACTTCTCTCTTTGAACGCACCCGTATGTGCATCCAAAATGATGGATACCTTGGTCATGCCATATGAATGCGGCTAAATCCTAGCCCCCACCATATCATATGGGTGTGGTTAAATTCTACCACAACTATGGATGTGGCTAAACCCTATCACCACCGTGGGTGTGACTAAATCCTACCACCACCACCAAATAATAGCACCTATACTATGCTTATAACTTACATCAAAAGCTATCTAAATCCTAATCACAATAGATTTCTACTAATATTTAAATATTAATCAACTTATCTCCAACAGATTTAAATATTAATCTTAATCTAACTAGAATTTAACTACAAATCTAATTAAATCCCAACACTCTCTAGATTTTTATGATTGACAACCAACTAATACTACACCTCCTTGTAAAATTATAAGATTGTCAGAATTTGGTCCTTTATCGGCTCCCCTAACACATCGAAACCATATAGAGGGCCGGTTCATACATGAAGCTAAGCGTCTACAAATATGCACTACATATCAAGACAACCAATCCACAAAGTTTGGGCTTAGGGGTTTTATTTTTCTCACAAATAACAAAATCAAATCAAATCAAACTTTGTAGATTTAATTTATCACATAAGAGCTATAAGATGTGCAAATATCATATAATTATATCCACCCTAGAAAAAATCTGCCATTAACACTGACAAGCATGCAAGAATAGCTCTAAAGAACGACAACTTCATATCTACGCATGAAAACAACCTAGTATATCTCTGATACCAATGCAGAACGTAATGGAGATATTCGTTTGTACTTTTTTTATGGAAGTGACTTATGCTAGAAATATATATATTGATTGAGAGTAGAGAATACAACTAATTTCCAAAGGAGTGAGGTTGGAGGCCATAAATATATATATTGGCCACTCGATGCTCAGAGAGCTAAGAAAAAAGTGCCAAGTGGTATAAAATTATAATCCAAAAGGAGAGGCTACAAGCTCTCAAGAGACTACACTTATTGCTACTTTTAGAAATCCTAAAAGACTCTTGACCTTTCGACATCTGCACCTGCAATCTCGAGATTCACAGAGATGCTTCTAGAAGATTTCGTCAAAACCTTCAGCAGTGATCTTCTTTGGAGTTTGAGTGATTACAAAGGAGAAATCAGAGAAAAAATTTATGCCCGTGACAACCTATCCTACCTAACACGCAAATGCCCTCATCGCGCATCGAGCCAGTCCCAGTCCGTGTAGCATTACTTGTACTCTATCGTGCCTTCGCGCCCGCGAGGCCTCAAGCCTTGCTACCGTAGTGTTGGCTATTTATTTATGGGTTAAAAATAGGTCCAACTTCCTGCCCGTGACAATAGGCCCAGGAGACTAATAAGTTGAGTTGGGTGTGCCCAATAAGTTGAGTGGAGCTGCGGTCCACAATAGACCTAACGGCAAGAGGCCCAACAATAGACCAAACGTCCAGGTGGGTTGAGTCCGGTCGAGACCCGTGGGCGCTGTGTCTGTACGCTTTAAGTGAATTGGTTGCGTATTTCTAACAGCTTGAGCTTTTGGGATTAATGGTTAGCGCCAACGATCCGACACGTAGTTCGCCTTTGCTTCTGCATCAGCCCTTAGTGCGTTACTCATCTGAGCACAAGTACCTGCGAGTCCGTTGCGAGAAGAATTTTGTTGTTATGCCTAACCGTCGAGTGCACCTATTCTCCACGACATGCAGGCGCACGCGGCCAAGTTGCGGGACTCCTACTAGTCCCCTCGAGTTCTTTCTTGACTTTGTGCTTGACAGAGCGACCCACCTCTCAATTGGGCGCTAGTTGCTCTGGCACCTTCTTAGACTTGGCAACCTTGCTCTCGCTCATGTCTTCCTACTCTAGATCCTCATAGTAGACAATCCCTTTACACTTCACCTCCTCGTAAAACTGTATGACCGTCGGAATTTGGTCCTTTATCGACTCCTCCCGACACATCAGAACCATACAGAGTCCGATTCATCCATGAAGCGAAGCACCTACAAATATGCACTACATATCAAGTTTGGGCTTAAGGTTTTGCTTTTCTCACAAATAACAAAATCAAATAAAATCAAATTTTATAGATTTAATCTATCACATAACAGTTATAAGATGTGCAAATATCATGCAATTATATCAATCCTAGAAAAATCCGCCATTAACACCAACAAGCATGCAAAAATAGATCTAAACAATAGCAAAAGAGCTAGCACGAAATCAACCTAGCATGTCTCTGATGCCAATGTAGAACACAAAGGAGGTATTCGTTAGTACTTTTTTACGGAAGAAATTACTTGCTCTAGAACACGATAAGTTTCGGATCGTAAAAATTAATTTATGTTTCTTCGGATTGTCCACGAACATCTTCTAATGCTCCAAATTCGTATTAAATCAAGTTATTAATGAGCTAGATATATAATCCACAATTTAAGACCCTTTAGAAAAATCGGTTAATACGTGAGAAATGTGATTTATTTCTTTTACAAGATAGTACTCTAATTTTTTTTATGAATTTTTAGATATTTTTCTATTATTTTTTGTTCTCTTCTTTATGAGAGAATGGGCAGTACTTTTAACAACCTAACAGATAAGTAAAAAATTAAACCAAATCGATTTATGCATACTTTTTTAATATACCAAAATATATATTTTTATAATTAAATTTTAAAATTAAAAATTAAATTAAATTAAATTTAGTTCAATTAGATAATATAATAATTATCGGATAGAGTGTAATCACGGGCGCATCCCATTCGGTTTTACCGAATGCCAGCCGGCACAATATTCAAATTGACATGGCCAAAGCGGACGTTAAAAAAAAAGTTACAACAAAATTGAACCGGACGAGAACCGACCACTAATATTTTATTGTGTTTTTTCTTTTTTTTTACTTGGATTGTGGTCCCGAAATTTATCTCAGCAATTTTATAAGAGCAAAAAAAAAAAAAAAAAAAAAAAAAAAAAACAATTATTTTTGGAGTTTCTCCTATTTTTAAATTTTTAGTTCTCTCTAAGCCTAACATTAAGCCTAATTAGTCAAATCAACTCCCAACAATAAAATTATATTATATGTAATAAACAAGCACCATATAAATAACTAAACAATATTGTCTAACCTAAACATTTTTACACACTTCTTTGAGAAAGCTTTTACAATATTTAATCATATTCATATATATATATATATAGAGAGAGAGAGAGAGAGAGAGAGAGAGAGAGAGAGAGAGAGAGCTAGCTGGAATGCTATTAATAATTAATACTATTAAATTTTTAATTATTAAATTAAAAAATATATGGTTGAAATAATAGTAGACCATTTAGATTTAATGAGTGGTTGAAAAAATAATAAAATCTAACGGATAAAAATGATTAAAGAGATTGATCTAAGAGTAAAAAATTTGATAACACCAAATAGCACCAAATATTTGGTGCTATCGATAGCATAGTAGTCGAACTCTCTCTCTCTCTCTCTCTCTCTCTCTCTCTCTCTATATATATATATATATATATAGTTTATATACTTTCAAAAACACAAGACAATCATACTTATAAATTTTTTATCATTAAATTTGTATTGGAATTTATATTTTTTACTTTATTTTTTCCTTTCTTTAGTTGACTTTATCTTTTTTATTTTATCTTTCTCTCTTTTTTTAGTTGAGTTTACAAAAGCACTAATCCCAATACAAATCTAATAGTATAAAATTTACAAATATGAATTATCTTATATTTTTAAAAATATATATATATATAGTTCGGCTACTGTGCTTGTACAAGCACTAAGCAATTAGTGCTTGTAAGTTTTCTACCGTTAGATCTAATCGTTTGATTAATTCTATCTCTTAGATAATACTATTTCAATAACCACCAACTAAACCTAAGGAGCCCACCATCATCCTTAAGTGCACATTCCTATATCCAAAGATAAAAAAACTCACAAACACAAATAATTTAATACTTTTTAAAAACTTAATTTTATATATATACATTAGATGGTGATGTTATTAATTTAGTAAGAGTTTTCAGCCTTGACCATCCATTCCATACTAATCAAATAGCAATCAAGCAATTGCCGCAGCAGAAGGTGCTCATCTCCGATCATGCGATGACCCGCCCGCGCGCATTGAAAGTTCATTCATCATTTATTCTATGGTTAATTGTTTGCAAAAATTGTACTAAAGTATTTGTTTGAGGATTAATCTCAGTGTGACAATAAAAGTTTATATATATATATATATATATATATATATATATATATATATATATATATATATATATATATATATGTTTCTTTTTTTTTTTTTTTTTTTTCTTTTTTTTTTTTCTAAGATACTATACTGATATGGGGTAGAGTCATACAAATACTCTATTATACATGATTCAATGTTACATTACATCATCATCATCATCATCACTCTCTCTCTCTCTCTCTCTCTCTCTCTCTCTCTTATGTTACACTCTCCTATGGTAACACTAATAAATAAATTGTGAAAAATAATCCAACTTAATGGGCTAGAGTTGTGTGCTTTCATAAGTTAAGTACACTGGGGCTATCAAATTAGTTTAAATATTGAAACTTTTAAATCAACGATTATTTTTTTATTTTTTTATTTTTTTTTAGATTTGTTCTAGAGTATTTAAATTATCTACTAAATAAATTTTACGAATTTTTCGTATTTTTTGTCTAGTAATCGAAAAGCTTCAAAATTGACAATTTTAATTATCGTAGTAAGCCATCTGTAAATTTAACGGTGTGAAAATATTCAAATCACGTAAAATTTTAATTAAATTTTTTTTTATACTATATAGAATAATATCAAAATCTCTAATCTAAAATTTCAATACCGTATCATTACTTTGTATAAAATTTTTATTTTTAACTGTTGATTTTGAACTCCACTAATTATTAGATAAATAATATTAAAACATTATAAAAATTATTTTTTAAATATTTTAAAAACTTTAAATTAAATTTAACATAGACTATAATTGATTCGAAAGTTTCAACATTAAAAACAACTTGATAATACAAAAATCTCTGTGCTTCTAAAAGCATATAATCCATACTCTCAACTTAATTGCCGAATGAGATGACTATCTGGGGTATATATAAGTATACACCTCTTTAGTGGTGTATATCTTATACCCCACCCCATTCTGCGGTGGAATGAATTTTATTCGTCACTGGATGTGATGAGTAGAATAATATCTATTTCAGAATGAGATGGGGTGTAGAATATACACTCCTAAAAAAATGTACACCTAGCATCTCTCGACTCATGAGATCCTAATAAGAGCAAATTTTCAAAGAAGCTCCCTGTTGGCCTTTTTGTCTAGAAGCTTTGAGTTCCCCATTTAATCATCAACTAAAAAAAAGAAAAGAATTAAATAACCTTTTAAAAGGGAGATTAAATAAATTAAAAAGGGTGATCTCTTCTCAACTAATTAAGCATCACCAAAGCCTAAGCTGTCTAAAGGTGATATCAATTAATAACAATTTTTAATATAAAATAATATCTTTGTTTTATCAACACACTATACATAAAGATGATGTGAATAGAGAATAATGAGCAATGCTACATTCATCTCAAAAGGTTTCCAAAAATATATATAAATATATAAATTTTTAATATTTTTTATCACGTAGTAGTTTTTTTTTAATTCTCATCCATTTTTATGTGATAAAATATTATGATTTTTCCTCTTTTCTCCTCTCTATTCAATAATTACGATTTTTTCTTTTTCATCATCTTTATTCAACTGATATAATTTTTTTTCTTTCCTTCTTTTTAATTATCTTATAATTTTTTTCTTCTTTATCCTCGTCAACGTCATAACTTTTTTCTTCCATTCTCTTTATTCAATAAGGATGAAACCCACTTTATAATTTTGGGTTAATTGCATACAGACCCCTACGAACATGTCGAATAGCAAATATATTCTACAAAATTCAACTTTTCATATTTATCCCTTCAAAAATTCTAAGTTGTTTATATCTACCACTCTGGTTTATTACCGTTTGGAAACTGTTTATATTTTAACAGAATAGATGTGAAATAACTTTATTACCCTTTTAACAGAATAGATGTGAAATGATTTTATTACCCTTACAAATATATCCCTCCAAAAGTAATACTTTTATACTTGTTGCAAAAATGTCCCTCTCCAAAAATCCCAACGATCGTCTCCTTCCTAGCTTCGACCTTGCTTCGACATGGACGCGGACGGGAGCCTCACGCAGTTGGACGGGAGCCTCACGCAGCTGGAGCTCGCGGCGCTGCTCCGCTCCCTGGGGCTGAAGCCCCGGGGGACACGATCCACGCGCTCCTCTCCGGCATGGACGCGAACGGGAACGGCGCGGTCGAGTTTGAGGAGCTCGCCGCGGCGATCGCGCCGCTGATGATGCAGCGGGCCCTGGTGGACCAGGCGCATCTCCTCGAGGTGTTCTGCGCCTTCGACCGCGACGAAAACGGCTACATCTCCGCCGCGCCTTCGACCGCGACGGAAACGACTACATCTCCGCCGCCGAGCTCGCTCGCTCCATGGCCCGGATGGGCCAGCCCCTCTCCTTCGTCGAGCTCACCCAGATGAGCTCACCCAAATAATTAACTAATTAACTAATTAACTAATTATTTATTAAATTAATTAAATAATTAAATAATTAACTAATATTTTATCTAATTAATTAAATAATATATTAAATAATTATAATATACAAAAGGTAAAAAGGTAAATTTATTTTTTCCTATGGTTAACTTAACTTTTCTAACAGAGATGGACGGTAGGGATAGATATGAATAACGGTGGATTTTTGAAGGATAAATATGAAAAGTTGAATTTTGTAGGGATATATTTGCTATTCTACATGTTTGCAGAGAACTGTATGTAATTAACCCTATAATTTTATTCCTCTCACATTTAAAATTTAGAAAAAGAACAAGCAAATTTTTCAAACCTTAATCCACGCCAATCCGACCAATCAACTCGACCCTCCTCGCTTTAGAGCGGAGCGTGTTAAGAATGCAGTGCGAGAAGTTGACAACTAACAAACTGTGAAAGAAGGGCTAAATATATATATATAGGGTAATGCTACCCATACACTCCAAAATGGGGTGTATGATGCACACCCCATCCATTTAAGGGTGGGGTGAATTTTACTGGTCACATCGAAGTGACCAGTAAAATTCACCCTCGATGTGACCAGTAAAATTCACCCCACCCTAAAATGAGTGGTGTGTAAGATATACACCCCCAAGGAGGTGTATATTTATATATACCCATTATATTTTTCCCAAAAAAAAAAATTTGCTGGCAACTATTTGATGAACAACTTGGCTAGAAAGAAACAATACTATTTTTCAGAAGAAAAGCGGCAATATTTCTATTCGGTGAAAACACTAATAATGGTTAACATCTATTTCATATCTCCTCCCTTTTTTTTTTTCTCTTTTTCTTAGTTTTTTTTCCCCTTTCACTATCTTTTCTCTCAGCTAGTAAATTTGGGATTAATTTATAATTCATGTTCGAATAAACAGGTCAGTTTAGACGACTATTTAGTTAGCATATTATAAAATTTGACTCAATAATTATATTTTAAGGTATCCCTCTTGTGTTGTTGTGTCTGTACGGATACTACTCTGATATATATATACCTAAAGTGCAATAAATACAATGAACTTTGCATTCATAAATCATAAGCTTAAGCCTTGGGATTCATCTGGATCTGAACTTCTACCTTATCCCTCAGAGTAGGGATTTTTTTTTTTTTTTTTTTTTTTTTTTTTTTGGATAATGCTCTGAGTGCTCTTGAATGTTCCTCAAAATATTGCTTATTAGCCAGTAATTGCACATGACAACTAGTGATATGTCTATTTGTTTTTCATAATTTATATTTTAACTAGTGTAATGTTCAGTAAGTCTCATGATATTCCTGATGAGTTGGCAACTGTATAGATGTATAATTTCTGGCCCATCAATGATGTTAGTGTAGTAAACCGCTCAATGCGGCGGATAGATAATAAAAATAATAGATAGAACGGATAGATAATAAAAAAAAGTAAAATATATTAATAAAATATATTTTATAAATTTTTAAATATATAAAAGTGAAAAGAAAAATTATATCAAATTAATAATAAATTAATCCAAATATATAACCAATATATATATATTTAAACTTAACAATTAAAAATAAATAAAAATAGATGAAACTTAAAATGCGAGTTATCGAAAGTTTTTTTTTTGTCGCCTTGAGTCTTATTTGGCCTAAACATTCTATATTGTTCCATATAGGACAGTACCCGATGGTTCACAAGCGGCTGACTATTTATTCCATAAAGGCTTATTTGACCCAATCGTACCACGTAATCCTTTAAAAGGTGTTCTAAGTGAGTTATTTCAGCTCCATGGTTTCTTTCCCTTGAATCAAAATTCAAAAAATTAAAGTATAGCACTAGATTCAGTTATTTTGTTTGTAGCGAACAAGTATTCATGGAAACTTAAGATTAAGATGCTCCGGAATGGAAATGAGGGAATGTCCACAATACCTGAATTTAGTCAAATCCAATTTGAGGGATCACTATCACTCCAATTTTTCTCCATATCATTTAGAAGGGGTTCATCATTTCCACTGGTATGGCCAATAGCATCAAGACTTCCCATTGATTTACTTAAACCATACCTATGTTCTAACTTTAACTTCTCGTTAGACAACATCGAAGACGTAGCAAGTATACAAAAAAAATCTTCATTTCGATGAAGTTTTTTTTAATTTTCATATTCTCGTGATACGTTCGTATCACCTCTTAATCCACCGTCCTAAGGAAGTTAAATAGAGATTTAATAGTTTAGAGTTGGAATAGATTTGAGTATGATTTTACAGTCTCCTGAAGCTGAGCTTGAATAATAATAAATTTGAGAGCTTATTAGATAATAATTTGGATCCAGTTTTGGTATGACAATAAATATATATACCTTTGCAAATATCTAAATTAGGCAAATTTTTCTTTAAGGCTGGTACGGTGCATTTCCCTTAAAACAGAAATATTTGTGCGTGTGCGCGCAACATGTCATATTAAATCATGCAAAAATATTTGACATGGTACACATGCAAATCTTACACCATATTAATATATAATTTCACATATTTGCAAGAATATTTATAAATTAATATTTTTTATATGTACATCAAATATCTAATTATTATTCTATTGATTTATTAAATTAAAGATGATAATTCAGCTCATAGTTCATAAGTAAGCTCGGGTTTAAGCTCGAGCTTCAATCTCATTTAATTAGTGGTCACAAATTAAAATTTTTAATTTAATATTTTTGACTTATTTAATGAACGGACAAATATAAATTGATTCATAATTTATTCGCACTGATATTTTTAGAATTTGTATCTAATAAAAAGTTTTTTTTTTTTTTTGTTAAAAAAATTTATTTATTGTACTAAAGACGACGAATAAATAGGAGATACGATAACAACTAGAGAATTCCGTGATGCGAGTTGACATCGAATGTGATCGATTGCGATCGGACGCTTCTCGTACTCCGCATCACATGTACGATCACCACACCCTCCCCACCCCCACCCGTGTATTAGCACAGGGATACGGGATACGCCTCCTCACGAAGTAATGACGCGCGGTAACCTCACCCACCCCTCTCCTCCTCCTCCTACATTTACGCCTCCGGTACACCTGTGGTAGATGGACGGTCCTCACGTGCCGGCGTGGAGATATCAGGTACGTACACGTGGACGCGGTCCGATCACGGGGGACGACCGAGATATAACGAAATAATAAATTTCAAATTTTTTATTTTTTCAAAAAAATAATAATTAAATTTTTAATAAAGTGAAGTGTATATATATATATATATATATATATATATATATATTAAAAGGGTTATTAATTAGATGGATACAGTGATTCGGAAATTACTGTACTTCTGACAGGAGGCGTATCGGTGTGCCGACAGTACAGCCCGGCATAGTGAGCCCGCACGCCTCGGCACAAATTTTCCAATTTTCTTTTTTATTTATTTATTTATTTATTTGTTGACATTATTGTGACGCGTACGTTGTTGTACGTTGATTGCACGAAACCTATCGATTGACACAAATTTTTTTAATTTTTATCGGTAAATTAATTTATTCGAGCATATATGAGTACTGATATGACATACGAAATATATGAAAAAATATTTTACAGAATAATTAAAATATTAGTATTTATTTTTATGAATTAAAATATTTTTTTTTATTTGAATTCAAAATTAAACTTAAATTTGAATGTTTTTCTCATTCAGCTAAACTTGAAAGACTGATATCTATACAATTATAAATGGGAGCCAGAATGATTATGCGATTTTGGTGCATCTTTTGAAATGAAGAGACCGTTCAACCTTCAAAATCTCTAAAAATAAATATATTTTTATTTGAAAAGAAAGTAGACAATTTTTTTTTTTTTTTTTTTTTTTTTTTTTTTTTTTTGATGATTATCAATGAAATTGCAATCTAAGTCGGCTTAGGAAGAATGGGTTGGGTCGAATTTGTCAGAACTCGACCTGGCCATTAAAAACCAATTACTGTCTGCTCTAGCTAGCCTGGTCCAAAATGATCAGAACTGGCAAACCTTTGGTTGGTTGAAATTACAAAAAAATTAGAGCTCAGACCGAGTCAGCTAAAGAAATTAAAAAGAGCTTTGCTAGGTAGGTGTACACCCTCTTAAGGGTGTACATCCTACACCCCACTCCATTCTGGAGTGACCAATAAAATTCATTCTACTCCAGAATGAAATGGGGTGTAAGATATACACCCCTAAAGGAGTGTATACTTATACATTCCCAATTAAAAATTAGCTAGAGATCTATCCAGATTTTTGTTTATTTATTTATTTTTAAATTTTCAGGACTTGAAATTGTTTTATATATGAATCTCAGTAAATTTTTAGTTTAATTTAATTTTTTTTATATAATTCAAATTCATGTCTTGTCATGAGCCTACCAAAAAATTCCGAATTTATACGTGAGAAAAATATTAAGAGCAAAATAAAAATATTATTTTCTGGTTTCTAGATATATAGTTGTTTCACATACTTTAATAATACTTTATTCGACGTTTAAATTATATTTTTTTTAAAATAAAATAAATTATTTTATACGTGAAATATGTTATTTTATCAAATTATAAATGTTAACTGATTTTAAGAAATGTGCAAATCAAAAACAGGATGAAAGTGGTTAGCATAAACTCCAAATCCGACACCAAAATCGATAGAATGCAAATATGGATATCAAAATTTAGCATTCATATTCAAATTCCAATCAAATAAATGATTTTTTTAAAAAAATGAATGCGAATATAAATATGGTAGTATCTTAATGAAAATTCGGTTGTATTAGACGGTTTTCTCTTACGAGATACGAGGATGTTAATTTATATTGTGAGGAGTAAAGTGATTTTAAATTGTATGCTTTGTTATTATAAAATTTATATTAAAATTATACTAATATTTATTAAAATATTAAATTATGTAAAATAAAATATACGTATACGAAGCTCGAAAACTCTTAATTACATTACATATTTTATTTAGTGCTAATTTTAGTTTATATTTATATATAAATATTAATATAAATTATTATTTGAATAATATTAGAATATAAATCTGACTCTTTTCTGAATCTAAATATGTTTTTACATATTTGCATTTCCTTCTATCACATTTAACAAAAAAAAAAGAAGAAAAAAGAAAGTGTACCAGAAAAATTATTATCAGGGAATATATAATTTTGGTATGTAAATGGGTCCTGTGAAAGGACTTAAGTCAATATATCAGAAAACATAGGAACTGTCCATAGAGTCTAAGCTGTAGACTAATGACTTAGATTCCCCAAAGCAATCCAAGAAGAGAAAAATCACAAACTCATCAGTGTCACACTGGCCAAGAATCACAAACTCAGCAGTGTCACACTGGCCAAGAATATCCCTTCTCATGTAGAGAGAAGATAGACAGCAATGCACAAGTCTCTCTCTACACTCTCTCTCTCTCTAAACACTAATAAAAAGAGTCCCACATTCTGGTGTGTGCTCCAAAAACCTCAATATAAGCTGTGTCAAATGGTGGAGCTTTACAATGGGCCCACACCTTATCATTCCTCATCCATCTCACAACTTAGCTATCAGAATACACCAAAAGCAACTATTATATATCTCACAAGACCAAAATGCCCAGCTCATCCACAATGGCCCTTTAAAGCAGGAGAGTTAGTTCCCTTTCACCTCTCTCTCTCTCTCTCATCAAATGCTCTCTCTCTCTCTCACACAGTGAACATAACACCTCCCCTCTTTCACCTACTACTACTCTTTTGGGCAAAAAACCCCCCCACCTTAGCTGAGGCCCCACACCCACACCCTCCATTGTCCTTGTGAACAGGAGGCAGGGCCCCTACCCTGTTTTAGTGTAGTAGATTATATATGGAAATAAAAAGGCCCCATTTTTAGGCCCCCCCTTCCTCATAAGAATAAGAATAGGGCCAAAGCACCCCCTCACACAAGAACCACAGAGACACTTGCGTGTGGGGCTTGTCCTCTTCTTTGGTTGGGGATGGTGAGGAGGAGAAGAAGCCATTTCTTCTGAGTGTGGAGGATTTGTTTATTGTGGATTTACCATATCCTCTGTTTCTTTTCCTTTCTTTTCTTTTCTCCCTTTTGTTTTGTATTCTTATTTTCTTATCCTGTTTACTTTGGGAGTGGGGGGTGGGGTGGGGTGTTAGATAATGGCCTTGGCATTAAGATAGATATCTTTGCATCATTCTCCTCCTCTCCAAGTGCCCATGAATGGGGACTTTGTTTCCTTCATCACCCTCTCACTGTTTGATCCACAGGAGGTTGAGATCCAGTGATTTGAGCTCTCATTTTGCAGATTCCTCAAATGGGTCCTTTCTAGATCAGCTTGGTTTGTGATCCCTCCTTTGCTTTCCGGTCCAAGTTTGGATCTTTTGGATGTTTTTTTTTTTTTTTTTTTTGCTGGCTTTTACCAACTGGGTTTTTTGGCATGGGGGGATGAATCTATGAAGCAGGGGAAGCAGATGCTAAAAGGTTCTCCTTTTTTTTTCTTCTTCTTCTTTTAAAATCTCTGGGTTGGATTTTTAGCTCCACTTGATTGGTTTGTGGTTCATTCACTGTGTTAGATTTATAGGCTAAAAAGGAGGATCTTTTAATCCTTTTGATGTGTTGGTCTTGTATATGGAACTATTCACCCCATCCATCCTATTTCTCCCTTTTTTAAGACCTTTGAAATAGTGTGCTTCTCATGCCCTACTTTAAGATAGAAGCAACTGTTTGAGAAGAAGAACCCTTTCTTGCATTGAAGGCCACAGTTCAACCCTACTCCTCTCTCTCTCTCTCTCTCTCTCTCTCTCTCTCTCTCTCTCCCCCTAATTTTGATGGTATTTTGGTGGGATTTTCCCAAGTTTCCCATGACTTGGTTCATTGATGCTGAGGTAATGGAGGAAAAGGCTAGATTGCTTAGAAACAAGAGAAACCTCTCATTTAGGTGTTGCAGGAATCATCTCTACAGCCATTACTTTGGGTCTAAGAAGGTGAGGGAAACATGGTGGAGGAAGCTTCTCCTCTTGTGGGTTGTGGGTTGGGTGTTGTGTTCCTTGTGGATCTTCATGTTCATGAGCTCCCATGCTAATGAGAAGAGGAGAGAAACCCTAGCCAACATGTGCGACGAGCGCGCGCGGATGCTTCAGGACCAGTTCAATGTGAGCATGAACCATCTTCAAGCCCTAGCAATCCTGGTCTCTACCTTCCACCATTCCAAACAGCCCTCTGCTGTTGATCAGGTAATCTCCCTCTCTCTCTTTCTCTCTCTCTTCTCTCTCTTCCACAGTGTTGCAATTTAGCTCTTTTATTTTTCTTAATGTTGTGGACTTAAATAAGATCGATTATATGTTTGCTTTTGAAATCTAATTGAGATCAAATAGAAAATTGTTGTCTACTCCAGAAAGCATAAGCTTATTTAAACGGGCCGCCGTTTGGCTAACTAAAAGTTTGGGGCTTTCGTTGTTGCGAGAAACTAAAATGAGCTTTTGAGTCCTGAAAGCAGAAGCTTTAATTCTTCTTCTAACAATTCTAGTCAAATAGAACTTTTCTAGAAGCTTCTACAATTCGAGAAATCCGACGACCTGGTTGCTGACAATCATTTTTCTGCAGATGACTTTTGCGAGATATGCGGAAAGGACGGCTTTTGAGAGGCCGCTGACGAGCGGAGTAGCCTATGCCGTGAAGGTGTTGCATTCTGAGAGGGAGCAATTTGAGAAGCAACAAGGGTGGACTATAAAGAAGATGTACTCGTCAAAGCAATCCCGCAACCGCGTGATCCAAGAGATATCGCCCCCCGCAGAGGAGTATGCTCCTGTTATTTTTGCTCAAGATGCCTACAAACATGTGGTTTCTTTGGATATGCTGACCGGAAAGGTAAATACCCGATGGATTAGATTTTTCATGTTCTCTTGATGCCAATTTCTTGTTATGATTATTGATTTCTACTCCATTTCAATCTTTCTCCACATGTATCTCAGTAGTTATTATTGTTTTCTTCTAATTTGATATACATTCCTAATTGATAAAGTGCCAATTCTCTTTTAGGTGTCTCTTTGTTCTTTTGACTTGTAACTTCGTTGTTTATAACTTTGTGTTTTATATCGTTTATTTTTCAAATAGGTCTTACCTTTAATCTCATCATGTCCGATGTCAATTTATCAACGTCTACTTTATGCAGGAAGATCGCGAGAACATATTACGAGCAAGAGAATTGGGGAAAGGTGTCTTAACTGCTCCTCTACAACTAGTAAAATCGAACCGCTTAGGGGTCATTCTTACGTACGCAGTGTACAAACCCGATCTCCCTTCCAATGCAACTCCAGCAGAACGTATTCAAGCCGCCATAGGGTGAGTTTTCCAACTTTCTATGCTTTAAACATTTTTACAAAAATATTCAGTTCATTTCAATACAAATATTACATCTCTCTTCTCTATTATCTTAAACAGGTACTTGGGTGGGATTTTCGACATAGAATCATTGGTCGATAAGTTGCTCCATCAACTTGCATGCAATCAATCCATCATAGTCGACGTGTATGATACTACCAACGGGAAGATCAGCATGTACGGTTCGAATGAGACTGCTAGCGGTTTGTATCATAAAAGCATGCTTAATTTTGGCGATCCGTTAAGAAAGCACGAGATGCATTGCAGGTAAATCCTTTACTAGTGAAACCGTGCTTTGTAGTTAGTTTTATATGGAGAGGATGTTTGGTTGGAGAAATTTCAAAAATTGGAGAAGGCAAATGAAATTTTTTTTTGTTTTTTGTGCAAAATGATCGTGAAGAAACGAAGAACCTCACAAGATTTTATTTAAATGATAGGTTCAAGCAAAAGCCGCCCTGGCCGTGGCTCGCAATAACAACATCAATCGGAGCTCTTGTCATTGCATTACTCATCGGCTATATATTCCACGCCACCGTCAACCGCATTGCGAAAGTCGAAGACGATTATCGCGAGATGATGGAGCTCAAGAAACGGGCAGAGGCGGCCGATGTTGCCAAATCCCAGGTACTTGATTTGATTTTCACCTTCGAGTTTTATAAGATTTATACATCTAACACGCACACAATTCTTTGTAGTTCTTGGCAACTGTTTCTCACGAGATCAGGACTCCGATGAATGGCGTTCTAGGTGACGATTTCAAACTTGATATGAATGACCTAATTGATACATCTCGACCTACATAAAATGGTCTTACTAATAATTTGTAATTTTTGGCAGGGATGCTACAAATGCTTACGGATACGAATTTGGATACAACTCAACAAGATTATGTGAGAACTGCTCAAGCTAGCGGAAAAGCTTTGGTGTCGCTTATCAACGAGGTCCTTGATCAAGCAAAGATCGAATCAGGTAAGCTCGAGCTCGAGGCAGTCCCGTTTGATCTCCGAGTCGTTTTGGATGACATCCTGTCACTCTTCTGCGGAAAGGCCCAAGAGAAAGAATTAGAGGTGCGTTAGAAATTTCAATTTTTTTTCCTTTCGATTGTCTACAAATATCGTGATTTTTGGGATTTTCACATCACCCCCTGAAATTTAAGACCTGCAAGTGATAGATATATCGTAAACGAAACACTGAAGAAGAGGGATAAGAGGTGATGAAATGTTTTAGTAAAATCACAATATTTATGGGGAAGTTGTTGCAATTTAGCCTATTGTTTTATTCGTCTTCTAACTTCATTCAATTCCTTTTCGCCGTTCTGTGGAATATTGCTTTTCAATATTCTGGGGAATTAGTTGGCTGCCTATGTCTCCGAGCAAGTTCCGGAAACTCTCATTGGTGACCCGGGAAGAATTAGGCAAATCATCACAAATCTAATTGGAAATTCAATCAAAGTAAGTAATCCTTTCTTAGTCTGAACTATGTAAAACTGAAAGCTGTTCTACCAAATTGTCCAAGAAGTTCATTCCACTCCGATTTCTTGTTGACAGTTCACGGAAAAAGGGCACATCTACTTGACCGTTCATCTCCTCGAAGAGGTAATGAGCTCGTTAGAAGTGGAAACAGAAGCTCAACCGATGAGCACCGTAAGTGGCTTCCCGGTGGCAGATAGAAGGAAAAGCTGGGAGAGGTTTAAGATATTCAATAAAGAGTTTTCTACGTCCGAGAAGCCTTTCCTGACAACCTCTTCTGACCAAATAAACCTCATCATCTCCGTCGAGGACACCGGAGCGGGGATCCCTTTTGAAGCCCAATCTCGCGTGTTCACCCCGTTTATGCAAGTAGGACCCTCGATTTCTCGTATACACGGGGGAACCGGGATCGGGCTAAGCATCAGCAAATGCTTGGTTAATCTCATGAAGGGAGAGATCGGATTTGTGAGTAAGCCTCAAGTGGGCTCCACTTTCACATTCACGGCGGTACTTTCGAGAGCTAAGGTGAATTCGAATGAGTATAAATCATTCGAGTTTCAAGGTTTAACTGCATTAGTGGTCGATCACAGGCCGGCTCGTGCAAAGGTTACTAAGTACCACCTTGAAAGACTCGGAATTCATGTGGACTTCTCCACAAATTTCAGTCTAGTCCTTCCGAAAATAACAAGTGGCAATTTGGGTTTGAAAATAGTGCTCGTCGACAAGGAAACCTGGTTAAAGGAGTCGAGTCAGTGGCCTATTTTCATAAACAAATTTAGGGTAGGAGGGCAATTAGACATTCCGAAACTGTTTATATTGGCAAATTCTTTGAGCCCGATAAAGAGTAGCTCACTTCGTAGTAATGGATGCAATTATACTATAATAATGAAGCCGCTACGAGCATGCATGCTTCAAGTGTCCCTACGACGAGCTTTAGGTGGTGGAGATAGCGAAAATAATAGAAGCGGAGGGCTTTCCAGTAATTCACTGTGCGGCCTTCTCCATGGGAGGAAAATTTTGGTCGTGGACGACAATATCGTGAATATTAGAGTGGCGGCGGGTGCTTTGAAGAAATACGGGGCTGACGTAACTTGTGCAGATAGCGGGAAAAAGGCGATCGCGGTGCTGACTCCGCCGCACGATTTTGATGCCTGTTTCATGGATATTCAAATGCCAGAGATGGATGGGTAAATACCGTATATTACTTTATATTGTGTTGTTCTATTTTATATATGTAATTTCATCCTTTGATCATCATATTGTAAAAACTGATGAAGTAAAACCACCCTTTTATTGATATCGTGAATTTTTTTCCTTTTAATTTTATGTCGCTTTATTTCAACGCAGTTAACAATATAGGATGTAAATTTTTAGCTTTTATCAAAGTAGTTGTAATTGCATGTTTATCAGATTAACCATAAGAATATATATATGTATATAACTTGCCTCTTCATTTTCTTTATTTTATTGCAGATTTGAAGCTACAAGAAGGATAAGGGAGATGGAAACTACTCTTGATGATCGGTTACAACACAAAGAAGTTTCATTAGAGGCTTGTGGCAATAAATTGCACTGGCACATTCCTATATTGGCCATGACAGCCGATGTGATCCAGGCCACACACGAGGAGTGCTTACGTTGTGGAATGGATGGCTATGTGTCGAAGCCGTTCGAAGGAGAACAGTTGTACAGAGAAGTCGTTCGCTTTTTCAATATCACGGTGAAAAAATTAAGTCAGTAGATTATATACATACTGAAAGCATGTTGGCACGAGATTCGTCTATTGCATCTTTCCCGATCCGGTTGTATATACAGCTTTTTCGAAAGGTAAGCAACTTGATCTTTATCCTCCTGAGTTCTATATGGTATGGGGCGATAACTCGTGAATATATTCATAAAATTGTCCAGTATTAATGCCGACTACTGGATAAACATACAGAGTTTATTTTAGATAATTAAGCTGTGAGAACTCAATCAGGGATCTAAATTTTCATTTCTTAAGTAGTTTGGAGTTTCTTTTTCCGCACTAGACTAGACACTTGTTTTTTGTTGGTTTAAATATTATCCAATCCTATTTCGCATTCAAGTGGATTGTGTGAATTCATTTGTGTAATATCGATTATCTTTATCAGGGATCAATTTCCGAGACGAGAAGTACTTTTTTTCCTGCTTGCTAGCTTACTCGGCAGGCACACTAGATGCAGCACAATATCACAAAATTAAGAAATCTCAACAGACCGAAATCAGCGGTTGCAAGATTTGCTGGAAGCACTTTTTCAGGGAGAAAAATTTCGACCTCATCACCGATATCGCCACCTTGTAAATCTTTTTTTGGTTTTCAGTAGCAATATATGTGAGTGTACAGAGAGTGCAATCATTTTTTTTTCCCCCTTTATTTGTTGAAATGTGAGATAAATAGTTGTTCTTAGATCAACAAAGAATCATGGATGCAAGTTATTAGTGATTTAGATAATGAAACAGAGAAAAAGGGTTTATCCCTACCATCCTTTTATGTCATTTTATTTATGTAGAAGTTTTTGCCTGCAGATTGTGCTTTTCTGGTTGTATTGAAAAGAATCGGTATCTGATCATTAAAAAGTTAGCTAGATATAGCTTTTTAGTTGAAAATATGTTTTCCTCAGTTTCTGATGTTTCTGACACACTGAGATCACAACTTTTTCTTTAGGGAACATTCAGGGTTGATAATCTTATTTGGATAAAGAAGTGATTGTATCCAACACTAGATATGATTTTGCTCCCTCGAAAGATAAATGTTGCATGAAAAGTAAGTCAAAAAGGTTTGGTCATACATGAAGAGTACATTGCAGACTAGTTAGGAATGATTTTGTTTATCTAGAAGATACCAAGTTGCTTTGCTTGCTTGGTCATACTTCTGCTTCTTTTTTTTTCTTCATACACGACCATTTTTAAACTGCCATGGCAAGGAAGTTGAAATGATATTCTGAATTATAAATACAAGCTTCCAATTTCAACTCAAGCTCAGGACACAAACATATAACTAACTTAAAATTTGCTGGAGCATTGCAGGTTATCTATCCTCTTTTGCTGACAAATTAATGCACTATTGAGTACATTAGTTAGAATGCTTTGAGTTCTGACACTTGTGATTGCACACTTAAATGAGTGTTTTTTGTTTCCTTCATTAAAACTCTCTTTCACCTCTAACTAGAAGGTAAAATGATTTTGCCTCACTGACAAGGGTTTTGTGAAATTTAGTACAGACTTCATTAATAGATCAAACCCCAACGGCAGAATCGTCGAGTTTCATAAGATCTTCACAGAAGTTGTTGTGGGCTTTGCTGAGCTCTAACTTGGAATATGTATCAAGAGTTGCCTTCTTACTCAATGGGTGTGTAGCTTTTGGGAATCTCATTCTGAAGATATGATTCTGATTGTTAAAATTAATTTTTTTAATTTTCGAGACCCAAAATTAAAAACAGCTAAAATTTGCTTTTTGAAATATGATTCTACTTTTGGATTCGAATTTTATATTTAAATTTTCAAATTTTAACTTTTAAATTTTAAATTTTAGGCCTAACAGGCCCTAACACTCTGAATTATTTGTTTAGTTGTCTGCTTCTCTGGGTTTCTTTTACTGACCTTTATTGTGTCTTAACTCATCTGAAATCAATGATGCCACATTTACTATTATGTTTTTTGTTACTTTTTGGCTGTATGCTCACTTGTTTAAAGCCATTAATTCTATCTGCTGACAAACAGTCAATATAGCAGCAGGAACATTTAAGCCCTTAATAGACACATGGAAATCTTAACATTTCAGCAGAACAAGAAGTGTAATCTTTTCTGATTTTCTCTCAGAATTCACCATGTACGTTCTATTTGTTTTCTTAGAGCTTTCCTGCTCTTTCTGCGGAAAAAAAAAAAAAAAAAAAAAAAAAAAAAAAAACACATTATAAAGCTAGGGATGATGTAATTGTATCTCATTTCTGTTTTAGACCATACTAGATTAGTACTAATTTTTAGAAACCATCTTTGTGTAGTATGAGGATATGAGTTGAAAATTGGTTGTAATCAGATTTGCAAGACAGATGAGCAAACATAAGTGACAGTGGAACAACTCAGTAGAGTAGTAGACTATCATTGCAGTTCATTCCTCAACTCTTTTTTTTTCCTATTTTCTCTGAAATATATACTATGTTGAAACAATTTTTTTTTTTTTTTTTACTTTTTACCCTGTGAAATCCATGATGCTACATCTACTATCGAAAGAATTTTGTGTTCCTGTTTATTACAAACTCAACTGTTTATATAACCGAACAACGGCCAACAATATCGAAATTATCAAATCACAAAATCAGATTTCGTGTTTGCAGTGAGAGATTTAAAATCTGTGCAATTTACATTTCCATGTATGTGCCACCAGCACGATTATTATTCTAAATAGGAATATATTTATACACAGTCTGGAATGCTGAATCTCCCAAGTTTTTTCAGTGGGGTGTGATTTCAACAACAAGAAGGCTGTAATCGAAAAAAAAAAAGGCAAGCAATCATCTATCTATCAACCTGATCTCTTGAGGTAAGCCATAACACCAAGGCCCGCAACTAGTGCTGCTCCAGCGGCTACCGCACTGTATGCCGATGCCCATGCATCCTTGCGCGCATATTCGACGCTTCCTGACCCACCACCACTCCTTCGCCTCCCGGATCCCATGTAGTCTAAGTGCAATCTTAAACTCTGAAAGAGGTCAGACAAAGTTTATTAGAATTGAGCAAATACAGCTCACAAAAAACTAAAAGTATTCAAAGGAAGATAGTCAGCATGGAAGATTATACTTAGCTACTCACTAATCCGCGAGCCATTTGCTCTTGAAAATAATGACGATTACGTGAACTTGATTTAATGTCATAAATAAAGTGTTAATGTGTTAACTTAAAATAATCCAAGGAAAAGAGTGCTAATGTGCTATCATTGTCGTAAGGAATCATTGCTAACAGAATATGCTTTTAAAATGTCTACTGAAAAAAAAAAAAAAAAAAAAAAACTCTCTTAATCACAGCAAGAAAGAATCAAGACAAATAACATAATACGGGGCGCATGACTAGAGTGAATCACTTAGTTGACTTGCTGATTTTAGACTCCTAACATTTCAATGTAAATAAAATAGGAGAATAACGAGTTTAAATGCTACCTTCCAACCAATCTGCCGGGCATGATCCACTGCTGCAGCAAGGTCACTGTCCGACGAAAGAATCACCTTGTCGTGGTCCTCATCTTCGTACTAAGAAGCATCATCAAAAAAAAATATCAAGAAGTGACGCATTTAGTCATAATTCTAATAATTTGTCTGAGATGGGTTTTACAGTTAGTTAAATACCAGAATTTGGGGTAGATTATTCCTATCAATGTCATTGCCCACTCTCTGAAGGATGCAAGTTATCAAGTCTGCCAAACTCTGTGTCTCTGAAATACACAACAACAGAATAGGTGATTACATTTCTCATGATGAAAAATGATGTGAAAATTCTGTGAAAGTCTTAGGCTGAAATTTGACCAGATTTCATTTGCATCCTCAGAGTTTAAGTTCATTAATCTAGCATTGGAAAACTGATGCCACATCAGCATCATCCCAGCCAGGACAAGAAGTAGACTAACAAAAGGACTTAATTACTTAGCAGAACAAACTTTAGGGAGTAAATTGTCAAAACCCGGATATCTAAGGACATAACTAAAATCGGGATAAAATTTAAGGAACCAAATTAAAGTATTTAACCAAATTTTCTGTTAATCAGTAAAAGTTCTAAATGGGATAGCATACCGCAGTTAAATCTATGCATCCTGCCTTGTTTGTCCTGGAGCTTAAATCCAAAGGTACTCGATAAACCTGATGCTGGATAAAAGGCTGATCTTCCTGCCTCTGTGGCTTCAGATGCCACTTTCATGGATCCTTCACTGAAAATTGGTTAATTGAATAGCTTGTCAAAAATATGAAGAATCATCGTATCAAATAGATCAAGAGGATTCCAACCTTCGAGAATCATCGTCATCATCTACAGGTCCTATGGCCAAAGCTGAGTCCCAAAACTTCTGCATCATCGTGCTTGCTGCTTCGGTTTCGGATCCCCCGCTACTTCCAACCTTTATACATTATGAACATAAGAGTAATGAATTATTCAGCATTTTTGAATCTCTGTAAGAGTGCATAGGACCTTTGTTTACGGTTTGACCTTTATAGAAGAGAACATCGAACTCAGTTCTAATGTTTCTAAATCCTATGACGACATCAAAGTTTCCAATTATTATGAACCATCAAATAACTTAACTGAAGAATGCAGATATCGAACTCCCAACTAGACATAATGATGTGATTATGCAATAATATTGGCATTCAGGAGACGGGTGTTTCTAGTATCAAGGACCCAACAGTAACAGAATGACTATATGTATAGCTTCATTCAGATGGCGGGAAACTACTTAGGAGTTATAATAACATGACTTTAAAGGATGAGCTTGAAAGGAAAAATAAAAAGATAAACAAAGTTTGCAGGCATCATATACAAGCTACTAGTCATTAGTATATAATAGGCAATTTAAATTAGAGCTCGAAAGTCCAGACAGTAGCAGTGAATGATGGGAATTGATAAATGTACATCATCAACTTACAGTGGCTATCGCAGCATGAGTGATATGAAGAACATCAATAACTGTGACAATGTTCCGGTCTGTATAAAGCATACGAGTTATATAAGTGGCTAAAATGCAAATATACGAGAAAAAAAAGGGCAGATAAACTTGTTTGTATGTTTAACCAACCTCTGTCAACAACAGGAAAGTGCAGAAATTTCCCATCATGCATGGTGTGAAGAGCATCAAGAATCGGAGTGTCAACTGTCCCACATTCAGGGTTTGGCGTCATAACCTGTAAAAGTGTTTGACACATTACATGCTCTATCAACCACAAATTTTTCCTCAAGAAATAGACCAACATCTTTATCATGAATAAAAGAAGGTAAAATTTGTGGTTAATAAAGTTGAGAGAATTTTATTTCTAATATATACCTGTTAATTTACCATTCAGAGGTTCTATAATTAGCTAAATGCTGAAAATGTCATGGTTCAAACAAGCAATTAAATAGCTAACTCAAATTTGCTCTGCAAAGGATATGCAAGATGATGTAGCGCACTGATAAGAACGAAAAGAATAATTGTAATTCCTACATCAGTGGATAAGAACCTCTCACATCGACTTTCAGCCATCACATCATAGTGACAACAGGAGTTTATCATATAGCTACTAATTGCCAGCTAGAGTCCCAACTGATAATTATATAAAGATTTCCAAAAATTGGTAAGCCCATCTGGCAGGGAAATTACCTTCTCCACAGGAGTAGACTCAGGAGAGAGATTTTGTGCAATTACACGCATCAGTATATCTCTAGAACTGAGATGAAAGAAAGAGGAAAAAAAAAAGGATAGTAAAGACCAGACTTGGAACAGAGGTTAAACAAATGCTACATTTTACTGAAAAGGATTATCAATTGGAAAGCAAGGACTGCTTACGTAAGTATTCCTTTAGGCTTATTTTCAACTGTGACAACTGCTGAACTAATCTTCAGTTCGAGCATCTTCTTTGTTGCAGTTAACACTGAGTCGGTTGGTGAGACAGTAACAACCCTAAGATGCCACCATCAGAAAATCTTTGAAATTTTTATGTTTCAATCTTCTTTTTATATCATTCAAGGCTTATAATAGATTCCTATTAAGAGGATATTACCTACTTTGGATTCTCCGAAATAATTGTAGACAGAGAAGGCCTAAACATCTTCTCTCGAAGAGTTTCAATAAACGTGTTAGGACCTGGAAAGAATTTGGAAAGCATATAGGTAAGAAGTTCTTCAAGAAGCAGGCAAGCATAGTAAACTTTCAAATTAAGTTGAATAAAACTAATAGTAATAGTAACTTTCCTCGGAAAATATATAAGATTTCTACACACCAGAAATTGATGCACCCCAGTGCTTTTCCACCCCTTCAACAGCAGCTGCAATGGCTCTGCCCTTCTCAGCAGCTCTCTCCATGCGAGCAATAGCATCATAGAGACACTTTGCTATGTCGAGTAATGCAATGACTTCACCATTTTCTACAACCGGCAAATGTCTGAACTTCCCTGCAATTAAAATATTTGACTCAAGTTAAAATTTCAACTAGGGATAAATGCATCAGGTCCCCTTAAATGCACTTTTTACATGTGAACACCCAAACTTTCAAAAGCTGGGGAAAAAAAAACCGAAAAGCCTAAAGTCAACCAACCAAACGATCAGTTTTTCTGTTTGTTTTCTAACAGCCGTGACTCACATGAAAGGATATGACATAAACATTAGGGTTCGTATGGCAGCCAAGGGCTAGCTCTCATCATTGATAGACGGTAACGGGGCGTAGGTGGTTGACTGATTGAAATGGACATCGTTCAGGTCGTCTTTTCTTAACTTTTAAAAGTCTAGATAACCACATGCAATAGTAGGAAACTCGGGGGGTCCGATGCAGTTGTCTTTTTTTCACAAAGACAACTAGTATGTGCTAGTGTATTCAATCCCACAAACCTTGCACCATTTTCTGCAATGCTTCCACAGCTAATGTATCCGAAAGAACAAAGACAGGATTCCGGGTCATAGCCTTGGAAACTGGTGTTTCATCAAGCTTCAATTCACGGGCAATAACCCTTGTTGTTATATCCTTCATATCAGAAAAGTTAAAATCAATAATATGAACTTAAACAAACCAGTGTAAATTCAATTAAAGAGTAAAAGAAATATTTTAACCTTGTCTGTAAGGATACCACAAAGCAGTGCATTCGAATCAGTCAGCAACACAGCATCTACTCTTCGAGCAGCCATCCTGCGGCAAGCCTCATATACAGTTGTATTTTCAGGTATTGTTAAGGCCTTCGACAACCGCAGTCTCTTTACAGTTCTCTCGCCGGCCCTGTTTCCCAACACGGAGAATGAGGTATAAAAAATGCAAGAATTGCATCATAACATCCTTTAAGTATTCACTGATTGTACAAGTCTAGCATTCTATTATAGTTCCTAAGAATTTACAAAAGAAAAAGCTTCTGATAACCAAAACTAAATCATTAGCGTTGTCTCCAACCATAACGAAGGCCTTGTTTGGATGTATGGACATTTTATTCTGTATATTTATTCAATTTACTCAAAAAGCATATAGTAATTGGGAGATGAGGAGCGTGATCAAATGTCTAGTGGATACCATATCCAGACTTCAAGTCCTTTCTTTCGGAATAAGATAAATCACATCGTAAGCGAAATATGCTATCCTACAAGATCATGAACGTCGAGACATTTCAAGAAGCAAAAAATCAAATTCCTGACTTCCAGCTACACAAGAAAATCTTAATACCATATAAATTATCAACGGATATCTCATTCCGACGCCCAAACAAAGCCAAAGAATTACCTCTGAACAAGGACTTATCTAGCATAATATACTTAAGAGCTGTCGAACCATAGTGAAAAATTGCGAATTTTGGTTCACACAAATTTCAAATACTCTGCACTTCATAAGGCTATTCTCTACGTTATACCATCTCATAAACACCTACGATCGTATCGACTACTAATCCCTCCATTCATTGATCAAAACTTTTTATAAAATAATATAAACAAATCAGAAACATGCCCTTTCCCATTGTTGATAACTCGCTTATTACACTCTCAGTCCACAAAACAATATAAGCAGTAAGAACGAATTAAGCACAGCATAAATATACCAGAAACAGTAAGTTACTTTGTCATATCGAGCAGTTGCAAATTAATAAAGAATTAAGCGCACACAATCCAACGAAGAGATCCTAAAACCAAACACTAAATACCTAAACCCCGTACTAAAATCGAAAGCCTAAAAAACTAATTCAAAGAACTCGATCGAGAGTTGGGAGGAGGAAGGGGGGAAAAGATACAGAGATCGTACGGAGGGCGAGAGATAGAGGTCCTCCTCCCGCCATCGAAGGCCCTGCCGTTCTCCCCCAACTTCTTCCCAGAGAAGCTACTCCTCCTCGCCGCCCCTCCGCCGCGGTCCATCTCCGATCCCGACGATCGAAAAATCCCCCAAGAGAAGGAGCCCCACCACCTCGGCCCCCCCCCCCCCCCCCCGATCCTGAGCACGGCGGTGCCGCCTCCTCCGCCGCCGCCGCCGCCGCGGCGGATCCCGCGATCGCCGGCGAGGAAACGGAGAGGGCGAGAGAAGGATCGCTGTGGTGATAGGGCGCGCTCTCTCCCTCTCTCGCTCTCGCTATGGGTCTCAGCTTATTTCTACCTCCCATTTGGACGGACAAAACCTGGATCATGAACCTGGTTCACCACGTCATTCGTGAACCGGCCCTTTTGATTCGCTTCTTGAGAAATGAGTCTGAATGTACGGTGGATAACTCGCTGGTTCACGAATGAGGTGGTAAACAGTTTATGTGTACTTAGAAGCGAATCATAAACTTTCGTAGCCCAAAAAAATTGCCCATATGTTTCAATGACGAAGAAAATAGACTCCCGATTAAACGAACCAATAAAACCTTTCCACGTAAGCAACTTGAAGTGGGCCCACATTCTATATATCCATTCGTTGACTCGGGTGTATAAGTGGGTGTTGTTTCTTTTTTTTTTTTTTTTTCTTTTATTTTAATGATATAATATAATGCGGCTCCTACTAAAAAGGGTATTTTCGGGAGAAAGATCATTTACGGCCCCGACTGTTGGAGCGCCCATTCCGGTCCGAACGTTCGCATAGAAAGTTTTGTGAGGGAGTACGATCGCCCGTACAAGTGGATGTTAAGTGCTGTTGTGGCCGTATAGATTTGTGCGTTCCAGGGAGTTGACCTGTCCTTGGTTTCCATGCATGAATATAATTGTTTGAGTATTATTTTTAATTTATTTAAAAAATTTATATAATTATTTGATAAAGAAAATAATCAAATATTTTAAATATAATATCATATTTAAATTTTATATTATTTTTTTAAATAAGATAAATTATTTTATATGTAAATAATACTATTTTATTAACACATAGATAACAAAACTTAAAAAAAAAATTTAAAAAACAAACACCTTGTTTATAAGGCCAATTTGTATTAAAAATTCATTACTTTTGTTGTTTTTTTTTAACAAAAATAAATTTGGTCTAAATTTTTAAAAATTAATTAAAATATCTCTTTTCTCTTATTATTATTTTTTTCTTTACTTTAGATTTATTTTTTTCTCTCTTCATTTGTATCTCTCCTTCGCTTTTTCATGCTCACCATCTCGCTTCTACATCCTGTCATTCTTGCCCCGCGCGTCGTCCAAGCCACTGCCACCATACACCCCACTAGGCCGGCATCCCTCGATGTTGCATTCGCTCCCGCCACGCTTGCACCACATGAACGTGTATCTAATGAGTACAACATTGCAGGCGCGGGCATGGCAAGAACGAATTCGATAGGTAGCGCTCCGACGAAATCGATGACGGTGATGAAGGCGGCGACAGCAGAAATATATGTAAATTATAAAAAAAAAAAAAATATAAAATAAAATAAAATAAAATATTTTTTTTTATCATCATGTGTCAAAAATCAGAAAAAAAATAAGAAAAAAAATAAAAATTACACTTTTAAAATAAAATTATACTATTTTAAATGAAATTATTATAATATTTAAGATAAAAGTTTTGCCCTTTAGATAAAAATTTTACTGTTTAAGCGTAATGAAATAAAAATTATATATTTTAGACGAAAAATATATTTTTTAAAAATTATACTATTTGGTTGTTCAATTTGTCAGTTTTTACCATCTCGCTCCCACGTCCTGTCACCCTCAACGCCCTAAACGCCACTGCCCTCGCCCCCGCTATGAATCCAGTCGGAGTGCCACGCTTTTGGAGCCGAAAACAGAGACGGAGGGGATGGAAGGTAGCGGCTCCGGCACCGGTGGAGTTTTCCTAGGGCGGACTCGAGGGAGGAGAGGCTTGTGGCGGGAGATGGCGCGGACAAACTTCGAAGGGCAAAAAAAAAAAAAAAAAAAAAAAAAAAAAAAAAACGAATTAAAATAATTTAATAAATTTTATAAAAATTTAAATTGAATCTATAAAAATAAAAAAGGTGACCCCTTATGTAAAAACACAAAATTGATCTGTTTATAATAATAATAGTATATCATTTTTATAATAAAAAATAAAATAATAAATCTTATTAATTACTTTCTGTACTTTATTATTATTTAAAATAAATTTTAAAATTTTAAAATAATTATTAAATTTAGCTATAAAATTTTATGAAAACAATTGCGGGACGAGGGTTGAATCGAGATTGGGTGATGAGTAATGACGATGATTCAACCCGTCGTTACACGTGGCACTCACTCCCACGCCTCCCGTTGCCACCTCAAAACGGATGACGTCATCGCCAACGGCCGAGCGCGGCCAATATAGCCACCGCGCCCAGTTCCCACATTTCCAAACACGACCGCGCTGAACACTCCAACCTCTATCGATCTACACACAATTCTCAATCCCCACCACACACACACACACAAAAAAAGAAAAAAAAAAAAAAAAAAAAAAGGGAGGATGGAGAGGGCGGATTGGGCGCCTGTGGTGGTCGGGGTGGTTCGTGCTGCTGTCGCCGGGGCTACTGGTGGAGGTCCCCGGGTCGCGCCGCGCGGTCGACTTCGGCAGCCTCCGCACCAACGGCCCGGCCGTGGTCATCCACACCGTCCTCTTCTTTGCCCTCTACGCCCTCGCCGTCGTCGTCCTCCATCTCCACATCTACCCCTGATGATCATCCTCATCACTCATCACTACTATTTAACTCTACTGAGTTCTTGAGAGCGTAGACAGTTCGTATCTGCTACACGCATGAAGAAGTAAATTTACAGTAGACAACATATATTTGTGGCCTCTGTTTACTTTTAAATAGAAAGAATCATTAGTGATACTGAACACAGAGAATCAGGTATTTTATTAATTTTAACACAGCAGACAACAAAATTAATGTTTCCCACAAATTATATAAGCCAATGTAAGTATCAGGAAAAAGGACAAACAACAATTTGCATTGTGATTAAGGAAAAAGGAAAGGGGGATCAACACAAGCAAATTTTAGATTACTTTCACACACTTCGTGAAGGATACTTTCTATATTTACAAAGCTTACAATCAAGAGAATATAAGGTCCTTCAAAAGAGAGTATCGGACCGAGAAGGCGGTACATCATGTTAACTGTAATAAAGGTAAGAACAAAGAAAAAAAAAAAAAAAAAAAAAAAAAGGTGGAGGATTAAAAAGAGATAAAACAGGTATCAATTGATGCAGATGCAAAATGCTGGCGCGCTAATAAATTCGGGCCGCCTCAAGCTTTTCATTGGAAAGCTACTACTAGTCCTTGTATGCACATACATTTTAACTTGTTAGGAAGTCTGGAGAAGAGCTGCACTGAGAAAGAAGAAAAATCAAGGGTGGTCAATTCAATTTTAGTTGATAAAACTCTGAAGAGAGAAAGTGAAATTATAAACTTGATTAGATTTGTAGATGTATGAGAAATTTCTCTAGTGATTTATACTAAAAAAAAGTGAGCCGCCTAACGAAAAGATTCACTAATATGCCACAGATGATTACTAAATTATTTTTACTTGCCAGATAAGAAGAATTTGCGGAACTAAATAATTTTTTTTTTAAATGCATATATAAAAGATCAATCGATTAATAGAGCAACTAGAATAGCATAAGAAAATTCTAAAAGAAGCTTAGAATGTGAGAAATGAGTTCAGACAAGCTACTGATAAACCCAGGTAAGCAACTCATCTGAGTTTGATATCCATTCTGAATGTCTTTTCTAACTAGAATATTGTTTCGTTTATAACTAAAAGCTGGTCAAAAAATTTGAAATGTCATGAATAGCTAGCTCTCTCTATTTCTCTCTGTTCATTCACTGTTAACATTCGATTTTGTGATTTGATTATCTCTATCCACACCTTAGAAAGAAATCTAGCTAATAGCACTTACATTTCCTCTTACGCGCAACCTGTACAACATGAAATTTATAGCATACTCATAGATGAAGGAACTAAGCAGCATAAAACTTAAACAACCTTTCCATTTCGAATCAACACACGAAATTGACTAAACTATGAAAGGATGCAAGGAACTAAAGTTCTGATGAGCCATTGCAGGTAGTCAGCAAGTACAAATATTAAAGCAATTCGTACATATAGTAGGCGCAAATGGTAAAGAGAAAAAGTGATAGTTCCAAAAGTTTAATGCAAAAAAGCTGATAGGAAGCAGCAAAGCCTCCAAAATTTCCTTTGTCCTCTCAAGTTGCTATGGATTACAATGGACCAAATTATCAAGAAATTTAAGGACCATGAAAATTATGTCGAAGACCTCTTGGAGCAAAAATTATATAAGGTGCTCCTTATGGAAGATATTATAAAGAGGTATCGGATGTTCTTCATCCAACTAGTACTTTCAATTCCAGCCATCAAGCCATAACTTTTAATAAAAAATTATTTTTCGTATGAAAAAATAATCTAATTCAATGGAGGGTAGGCATTCAAAGTATTAGTTAGATGAAGGACATCTAACTCCTCCTTATAATAACTTATGTAAAGAGTACCCAAATAGAATTTTATTCCATATGTTGCCTTTGTTTCTATATTTCCAAATATCATCATGTTAATAACCTTATAAGCTTTATATTAAACTTATTACAAGTCTATCGATCTAAAAATGTTTAGATTAAATATAATTTAGACGAACTTGGACCTAGACTAGGGAACTTCTAAAAGCACCAACCTTGATGCTTGCATTTATTTTGGCAGTTGGATTTTCCATTGGGGTCGATGAAAAGCACATATGAATGTGCATAAAGATGCACACCCAACATGGTGCCCCACAAGCTTCATCATGGATCCAACAAGCACAAACGTGTAAGCATCAAGGACTTAGTGGTTTAATAAGACACTAAACCAACTCCTTAGTTTGACTGCATCTTCTAATTCTCAAGAAGAGAAATCTAAAGTGTTTACGAAGATCCCGCCAAATACAGCTAATGAGTCAGATTTCTAATGTGGCACTTAAGGTGTACACCAAGTTTGAAAAGCTCACCACAAGCTACCAGCTAGCTGCCACATTGCAAAAGCTCACTCATTTACTATACTTTGGGGAACACTCTTCCAGCAAACATATCAATACTTTTCAAGTGTATTCACCATATAATTCCTATGTTCCAAGTCTGTAAGTCAAAACCTTTCTCTGTTAGGATGATCAGCAGCCCTAAAATGAAGAGGACTGAGGTTGTCTATTTCATTAATTAAATAAGATTACCTAAAATAAAATCTATATGGATAGCTTCCCTTCCTATTAGATAGTCTAGTGCGATTGACTTCCAAGACGTGCAAAAAAAATTCTATATGAAATAAGTAGGAATACATCCAATTAAACCAAAACAGAGTACCATTCCGGCTGTCCTAAAGTATCCCCCCAAGTGCTATGAGTCCTACGCGGAAGGTGAATTAGAGCACCAAAAGTCTTAAAAGTTGAGCCACATCTCCACAACACATACTTTGTAGTCTTCCACTTATATAATTTAATCTAATAATATTAGTCAAAAAAAGTTTAATAAGCAGTAGAATTCTTTATGCCGTAGGCTTTTTATTTTGTGGGCCTTTTATATCTCTTGTCTCTACTTCTTCCTTTTTGAAAACTCTATCTATCTTTGATCTCTCTATATATGAATCACTGCCAAGAAAAGAATTTTTCGCTGCTAATTTTCCCTCACAACAAAAGGACAAATGCTTATGTCAAAAGCAATTCTGCAGCAACATTTTCAATATCCATTTTTGTTGCAGATATCAGCAGACCTAGAACAATACCCTAAACTATTCAGATATTAAAAGACAAGATTTTCATTAGCCACATAAAAACCATGTCCAAGTGATAAGAGTGAAGGTGAAACATCAAGAAATACATAAAAAATTCATCGACAGACTAATCACCAAAACTTTTTATTAGCCAATACTAGGAATAACTCAATTGTCCTCCTAATGCTGCCTTTAACGTAGCGGAAGAAAAACCTTAAAAACCCACATCTATGTATAACAAGACTCTACTTAAGTTTGTATTTGGCTTTTCATAAGGACCTACTGCTCATAAGCCAACAAAAGTGACATACTATGGTTGCATCCTCATTGCTATGCATTAAATACAGGGGAAGAACTTTCAAAAAGCCTGTGTTATCGTGCAAAATTCGCTTTGCAAAGCCCAATGTTCAAAGGTGGTGCACTTTGCAACCTTTTCCTATCGCCATTTCAAGCTTGAAACTACAAAGGCAATTTTGCCAAGACAAAATGCTAAGCTTTGAATCGCTAGCTAAAAAGCAAAAGAAGAGCTATCCCAAAGGAAAAATTATTGCCTGAACTTTGACCCACCACATAAGCCGTGGACCGCCCAGTTGATCTGCCCTCCATCCCATCTCTACTTTCAATCCCAGCAAACCATAGAGCTGTAACCGTTTTCAAATTTATAATTTTTTTTAAAATATGTTGAAGATTGAAAGTAGAGATGGTATAAATGGCAGATCACTAGGAGGTCCGCGCCTGACGAGGAGGACCATGTCCAGCCGATAATTTCTCTTCTCAATGGGAGTTATCTGAAGTTTTCAGACATGAACTACAAGGATCTTTGATCTGTTAGATCGGGTTATTCTAGAATAAACCAAAACCTTCCATTCCAACCAACCACTAAAATTGTGCCATCCTCTAGCTTTATCCCTAGTTACCTCCAAAAGTGTTACAATTTTAAGTGCATGTTCTTTTAATAACAACAAAGAAACATAAGCATTATTGAAGACCCATTAATTTTATAGATAAGGACAACCAAACAACTCCCCATAGAAAGGGACTTGCCTTGTACGCATTTGAACAGACCCCCCCCTAAGGGCTCTGACATTTCCACACGTAAAAGCAATGAGCTGCCAAGTTAGTCCAAATAAATTTTCCCTCATAAAAAGAAGATAATCCAATCTCTTTAAAAAGTATGTAGCGTCTAGCCATCTACAATAATAATAACCTAATAAACAAAGAAAACACAATGCAAGAAGTGCATTCACAACCTCCCACAAATCAGAGCAATATATTGATGAAATTTTGTCAACAAAAATTATGCCAATATATACACTACCATATTTTACCAAAAAAGCAACACACACAAAGAGCAACAAATATTTTCCTGCTACAGGGAAAAGCTCAAATTTTTTTCTTTTCTCAACAGCTCTACTTGAAGAGCTCTACAGGCCCACAAATAGATTCCTATTTCCCACCAGGAAATTACTAATAAGCAATTAATAAATAATACATGGCACCATCCGAGCAAAATAAATCTTATTAGGCGATCATCATCAAAAACTATCAATTAAGAGAAGAGAAGAACTAATAATAACCCTAATTCGAACGTAAAAAGGGTAACAGGGTGGGAGAAAAATAAGCTTTTCTCACCTTAAACTTCTTTTGGGGAGGAGGGCGAACTAGGGCAAAGAATCGCCCTCCCCATCCCGGAGATATTGGAGACGATCCCGACGAAGTAGAACACCATGAGGAGCCCCACGACCCAGGGCATGAGTATGAACCCGATCACGAACGTCACCGACCCGCACAGCATCAGCGCGAGCGAAGCCCCAAGCAGCAGCGACGCCACCCCCGCCGCCGACACCTGCTGAGGCCGCGGCCTCCTCGTCGGCGGCGGAAGTAGCGGCGGCGCCACCGCCGCCGCCACCGCAACGGACGAGGACGAGGGTGAGGAGGGCACTGCGAGGTGGGGGTAGCGGAGGATGGTGAAGAGGAGGGCGCAGAGCTCGTAGATGAGCCTCGATTGCTGGTCGTCGCCCCGCATCTTGGAGTTTCGAAAGGCCACAAGCCCTAACCCTAACCCTAACCCTAACCCTAACCCTAGGAGAGAGAGAGAGAGAGAGAGAGAGAGACAGAGAGAAGCGTACGAACAAGAGGAGAAGCGGAGGAGACAAAGAGAAAGAGAGGAGAGATAGCGGGGCCTTTTTGGAAAATCAAAATATTAGTAGTTTGAGGGGTGGGAATTAATGGAAAAGTGGATAGGACTGGGAACGAAGGAAAATGCTTAATAAGTTTACATTTCAAATAGAATGGAAATTAAATTACAGACGCAATTTTATTAAATTCGAAAACTTAAAAACTATTTTTTCCCAAGTAAAAATATAATAAATTAATTAAATATTATTATATTATTAAACAAAAAATATATATAATATATATTTTATTCATTCAAAAATAAAATATATTTTATCAATTATTTTAAAATTATCAATAAAATTTATTTTAATTCAAAATAGATAAATTATTGGATGAGCGTCAAACTCATGAGTAGATAGACATTTGGAACATGTTTTTCTCTCTCCTCCTCAGCATTTTTGCTTTTTTTTCTTTTTGGATTGGATAATGGATAATTCTTATACTATTCCAAAATTACACTACTTTTTTACCTGCTTATACTATTTATTTTATTAAATTTTATTATTTATATATTAATATTTAATTTTTTTTATTTTATATTGAGTATTATATATATTTATATTACATTAAATTTCATATATTATATATTTTTTCTTAAATTTTTATTGAAATTTATAGTATTATTCAAAATTATAAGTATATTGCTGGTATTATATTTTATTCATTGCATATGAATAAATTATATAAAATAAATTATTATCTAAAATAATTTTAATATGTGATATAAATTAAATTATTACATAAAATAATTTTATATAAAATATAATAATATAGATAACTTATTTTATTCTTTAAAATATATTTAGGCATTTTTCTAGACATTTTATCCAAATATTATTAAAAATATTTTTTTAGTAAAACAAGGTGATTTAAGAAATTTGAGAATTAAAATATTAATATATGAGGATTTAAAAAATAAAATGTTCACAAGAAAAGTAAAGAGACTGAATCTCAAAATTAGAATAGTACAGGACTATTCATACATTTTAACTCTTCTACTGTTCGGGTATCTGAAACGTGGGCCCCACAACGAAAAATGACACGACTATGACCACTTGGTCTACAACATGATACTAAACAGCGTGCACTAGAAACACCCAGTAAAATTTTGCCACGTGTTGTCTTGCTCGGGAAATCTAGTTAATAGATGACGTGGTGGATTTTGAATGGTCAAAAAAGTATGCGAACAAGGCGAGGGCACTAAGTTTATCCATTGGATTTTGCCTGAAGCGACAGCGAACCTTTTTTAATTAAAATTGCGGTGCGGACACCCGCATAAAAATGCTGTGGAGGAACTCGCGCTAATCCACCGTACACGTGTTCCGCAGAACTCGATCACAGCCCTTCGTGGCCGTAAAGTCGTTGTAGCGCAAAAAGGGCGCTTTTTGATATGATGGGCCGAGTCGAAGAAAGCGCAGGTGGGACCCACCTATGCAATTTTCACGGAAAAATGCATTGAAACCCTCCCAACTGTATATTATTTTAAACTAAGTCTTTCAAATTTAAAATTTTCACACAATGATGAAAGTACACAAAAAAATTTACTGAAATTTTAATTTGATTTACTGAAATTTCGTAACAAGTAATATTACAGGTACACCCGAAAATCAGATGTACGATATACATTTTATTTATTCTGAAATAAAATTTTATTTACAGATCATTTCGAAATGATTAATAAAATTTATTTTACTTTATATGATAGGATATAAGATGTACATTTAATTTTAAATATACAAAAATTATTTTTTTTTGTTAGGGTATCGTTACTTGTCCATAGATGATATGATAATTAAATCAGCTATCAACATTGGTACGTTGCTAAAAAATTATCCGATACAAGCTAAATTGATGTGTTTGAAACATTAGTTGTAATTTAACGATACCGTTACTTGCCCACGGAACAAAAAATATGAAAGAAAAAAAATATAGGTATAATTTTTTTAAAAAAAAGTATAAATCGATAATGCGCACTAGTGATTATTTGTAGCTATGATTATTACTCTATCAACTATGTATCATTAACTATAGTGTCATTACAAAATTACAATTACATTATATATTTATAATCAATAAATTGGTCAAATTTCAACTTCCTTGGTAATTTTGAAAAAAAAAACAATCTTTGGGCCTATAAATTCAAAATATTATTCAAGAAGATGGATTTGACGATCTACGAATGAATAATTATGCTCGTAAATTATGTGGTGCGAATAAAATTTATCCACAAAATGTTTAGTAATCATTATTCTTACCTATAATCACCAAGGGGTGGATTGGCGGATACGCGAGTTATTCATAAAATACTCTGAGATAAAATAATGGATGGCTTTAATACCTGGGACAAAAACCATAACGCTCATCATGAAAATTAGTTTCTTTCTTAAAGTGATCTCGAAAAATATACAAAATAGAATGTAAAAAATTTAATTTTTAAATATATATAAATTAAAAAATTTCTGTAAACAACTTAAAAATTTATATATAAAAAATATATATAAATTTTAAAATTTTTAAAAAATTTGTGCCACTAGCCAATACTTTGCAATCTAAGTAGGTACAAAATTTAAAATTGCTGTGGACATCTAGAGACATACCCCGCGGGTCGGGCCCACACTGCAACACATGCATGCAGGTCGTTGCTATTATTGTAGACATGTTTGACACTGAAACCGCAGATGATATGGTAATTGAATCAGTTACCGTATGGTACAGGCCAAATGAATGTGTTTGAAATATTGGTTATAAATTTAGCAGTTACCGTTACTTGCCCACTGTCTTAAAGAAACTCTTGTTATCGTCGCATAATCCGCAAGTTTTCAACATTTTAACAGAGTAGCACAAGCAGTGACTGAGCTTAAGAGAAGCCCGTGAATAAAAACACTAGATCCGAACTACTGCCATGAAAAGGGGAGTGTTTGGGAGGCCCCATAGGAGGGCAATCCCTCGCTGCCCCCGCCGTGGAACATGCCCTCGTAGTGGAGCTCGGCCTCGTTCTCGACGGCCAGGCACGAGTACCCGGTCGCCGACACGCCGTCCGGCACCTGCGAGCACGGAAACCGGTGCGGGACGCCGAACAGCGGGTTGCTCGACAGGAGAGGCTGGCCGATCGGGATCGGATCGTGATCCGGCTGTTGTGCAATCTGCGCTGTGCTATCAATGGCGTTCGACGGTTGCTGAGCGGGCGACGATGACAGAAGAGAGAGAGCACAATCAGAGAACATCTTGCTGCTCTCGGGGGGCGTGACGACGGTCTTGACGGGCGCCGGGCCGAGTTCTTGCAGGAAAGGGAATTGCCGTCTTTCCTTGTTGTTGTAATTCTCACTAAGGTGGAGATGGGGCCGATTCATATTCACATAAAAGGAAGTACTGTTTTCGGATTTCAGGAGTCCGGTCCAGCTCGGCTCGGATCTAACAGTCGGAAAAATGTGAGAGTATGATGACAATCTTGTTCCTGTATATAAAGCAAGAATGGATTTATCAGATATGTAAGAAATCTGCAAAATTCGACATGAGAAAGCTCTTAATCTAAGTAATCGATAAGTCTTCGAAACACCACACCATCTTAATCATGTAAGAGTAGCAGCAAAATATTCAAATTGAAACTCGACACGAGATTGATTTGACAAGTACAATATCGCGGTTTCAAACAAACTACAAATAAACAAGGCAGAGTAGTGCAGAGATAAAGACCTTGGTGGTGGTTGGCAAAGAAGCCCCCAGAGTTTACATGATCCAGCTGTGGCTTCCTTCGACGCTTGTTGTGCCCATCAAGCCTTTTCCTGCAGCTTCTTTTGACCTCATCAAACTCCCCAAGCAAGTGAAATCTGTCGGAAACGCAAACAACCACATTTATCAGAATGCTGGACTCTTTTGCTACAGAGTCATACCTGGTACTATGAGTGAGAACTCTCAATTTCAAAGTACTAATGAAAACCCAAAAACAGAAGACAAATTTAAGAACCTCGAAGCTGAAGATACAGATTTTTAACACAATGATTTGCGATTCACATCATCAACAGTATTTATCGTGAAGACCAGTACAGCTAAGAAGATAATTGTAAACTGAGATAAGTTGTTGTACGAACATAATTTTACGCTTCCTATGACTAATCTTTGTTCGAATAACGCGTCATGTATACTGATTGAATAATAAAAAAGGTCCAATAATGAGAATGTATTGTTATGGATATTGTCCATTATTTGATCTTCAGGAATTACAGGGCACTAATTGGATTTTTTCTATTTTGATTGCAATCAAACATGTTCATTCTTTTGACCCAATAAAGAAATTGGCAATGATTTTACGGGGGAGACAATTGCTAGGCGCTTACGTAGCAAGACATAAAGATTGCCACAATTTGGATATGGCGATACATCGAATTTAAAAATCTTAGGATTTGATATACTGGGAATATGAGATAATAAATATAAAGAAAATCATTTGATAACTACAGATCCTAAGTACAACGAGTAATACTAGTAAACAAAGGTATTCGAGTGTCAAGAAAGATAGTCGATCTGGCCAAATCTTAAGATTTATCAACCATGAACCGTGGTGCAGAAGTCATCCAAATGCACGACTGACATGAGTTAATATTCGCCAAGAAAAAATGTCAATCTGGCTACCCTCTCTCCCTCCCATATTCCTTGCGTACGCCTAACATATCAAGGCATTTTTTCTATATTCCTAAAACATCGGATACCCTTATCAAACATGTACAGGTGTGCCTCAACATCCAATATGTACACAGTAGCTAAAATCAAGTATCCGCACATCATAGCTCAATACAATTGTAAGGACCGTTACTTTGGAATGAGGATATAGTCGCATGAAAATTCTCACAAAAGGTAAAGCTGCAAATCCTGAGAATAAGACCGACATACACATGCCGAAAAGGAAATAAGAATAAAGTTATCTTTTTATACGGAGTAGGAACTGTCGATAGAGAGTTGGAACAGACGAGCAAAGTAAAGAAAGATGGTACAAAGCCACAAAGGAGATTGGCAGCTCCCAGTTATCGTGGATTGAGACCTTAGATTGCAACGTAAAGCAGAAAACATAAATTAAAGGAAAAAAAAAAAAAAAAAAAAAAAGAATGAATGAACAACAAAAAAGTTTCTCTCCGGCCGCACAATTGAGTAAAAAACTACAAAATGTTTATTTATTGATTTTTTCTTAAAAGGTCAAGATAATCTAGTTATGATGATGTATAAGCTCTTTTCAGATGACAATTTATTCCTTAAAGCAGCCGAAAGAAAAGTAAAACTTAGTGAATAATAACATATATCAATCACGGGGACCACATAAAGTGAAAAGCCCAACAAGCATTATAGTAGGATGCCGAGATCAGGAAAAAATTAACTATTATCAGTGCAGTGAATTTAATCTTGGTTATAAATTGATCAGCTTAATTTTGAAATTTTAAAAGTTTTGTTACGAAATTTTATGCCAATTTGAAGAGTTGACTATCTGGCTGGCTGAGCAACATATTCCCACATAAGCCACTGCCTGTACACATCATGTATTACCAGAAATTAGACTAACAGAAGACTAGAAAAAAAAAAAATATTCTAAATTTAGGCAAGGAGGATGAATTTTTCGATCTAGTTGAAGCATTCAGAAATATACGGCAAGCAAAATTAGGCTAAGTAGTTTCTACATCATTAGAAGTTCATATCCATCCAGTGGAAGAAAATAACAAAAGGCGTAGAAATTTAACTCTAGCAATATGAATCAGAGATCAAATAGCTAGAATAGCAGCGATATATATATATATATATTGCTTGAACAATCAATTATGGTAATCCAAATTGTTGAAGAGTTCTGTGTGTGAGTAGTTTATATACCTGCTGCACTGTTGGCAAAACCTCTGCTCTTTGCCGCCGACCGACACGACCGGAGTCTTCGAATGGGCCTCGCAGACCTTATGCCGCCGGTGATACTCGCGACACTTACTCAAATCGGCTTTGCAACCGTCCACCAAGCAGGAAGGGGTCGGGCCGGCGCTGCCGTGCGCCCGAGGCCTCTTCGGAGGGCCGGAGGACGAAGAAGAAGGCGGCGGCGGCGGCGCCATTGCGGCGGAAATAGAGGCCTTGGATTGGAATTTGAAATTGCAGGCTGGACCGAAATCCCCCGACCCGCCGCCGAGCTTCAGGTCGACGGAGCAGTCTGGGCGGCTGCCGCCCGATCGCTGCTGGGGGTTTTGGTTCAGCACCTCAGCCAAGTCCCAGGGGGGCATCTTTAGATCCCAATCCATGAAAGCAACACTATCTCTCACTCCAACTCTGTTGTTGCTCTCTCTCTCTCTCTCTCTCTCTCTCTCTCTCTCTATATATATATATATATATACAGTCACTCTCCTCACACACACCCTCACAAACACCTTCCTGTCTCTCTATCAATTACAAGTGCCTTTTCTCATACTTTTTTTTATTATTATTATTTTATTTTTTTTATTTAACCATATGAGAGAATCTCAGCCCAAGAACAGCATAACAAACCCTGAAATATGATAGGTAGCAAAAATCAAAGGAAAAGGACAGGGAGAATATGAGATTTTTAAAAGAGAGGGAAATAAAAAAAAAAAAAAATGATCAGTTCTTAGCCAACAACAACAAACCCACAAAAAAAGTTAACAGTCAGCACCCCATTCCAAGCAAAATCTCACCTTGATAAACCCCCCAGGGAGACAAAGAACAGAAAGACCCAGAAGAGAAAATGCAGCCAAAATGGGAGGAAAAGAATCAAAAAAAGGCTGAAATGGGCTTCCTAAAGGTAGGGGAAGTGAGCCACAAACCCACATCAGGAATAGCCCATCTTGGTCAGATTCAAGCAGTTAAAGTAGAGTTCAACAACAAAAGAAGGAAAGAAACTTTTTGACAGTAATAAAAAAACAATAATAATAAGAGTGAATAAAAAGATTAAAAAAAAAAAAACCCACAAGGTTAGGAACAGACAGAATCTGTGGTTGCAGAAACAGCTGCAGCAGCAGCAGCAGCAGGAGGAGACTCACAGACTATTATTTGGTTTGTAGCTTTCCAACCATTCAATTCCCTGACAGGGATTCCAAAGAGAACAATAAATGTGAAGGGGAAAAGGAGACTGGAGTGGGTAGTAAGTTCAGGCCCCCCCCTACCCTTTCTCAATATGCACTGTTGCACCTTTTATATTGTGTCTGTAATTTGAATAATGCTACATATATTTTGGGCACAGGTGAATGACTCATTGGCTTGTGCCACAATTATTGAGGTAGGGGTGGGGTTTAGTCACACTTTTCTTGGGTTCTCTTTTATTGGAGTGTCCCCCATTACTAACCTTAGTTTCAAAGGTAGTAATGCTGGATTAGAGACCTCTGTGAAACAATTATTTATCTTTAAAATTTTAAATTATTCAATTTTAATATAAAAAATATAATAATTGATAATATAAAACTTTTGTGGAAAATAAAAAAAAAAAAAAGTTTCTTATCATGGAAAACATAAGCTTCACATTAGAATTTGTGATTGCAAGATAAAACCATAGCATATTTTATTTTATTTTTTGAAAATAATATCATTACCAAGTGTACTTCAACCTACTCTGTAGAAGAGAGAGAGAGGGGTGGAGTAGGGGAGCTGGGAAGCAGGGTATCCTTGGAGTGACATATGAGATTGTTTTGTTGTCCTTTAATATTAGATCATAAAGTAATTATTTATATTCACAAGAGGAAAAAATGGCTAAGGTGCAGTAAAGTTACCAGTGAAATGGGGGCATAGAAGAGAGAAAATAAGGGGATTTGAGTGGCAAAAAGGGGCCAGGATGTGGTTGGTTTCAACTTTTCAGGAAAAGTTAAAATGTGTAGTTTTTTTTCTTTTTTTTTTTTTTTCTTTGGAGGTGAGAGAAGATGATGTCAATGTAGATTTTGGAAGTAGAAGATAAAAATGTAAATAAGATGAGTTTTTTTTTTTTTTTCCATTTTATAAGTAGAGTTCTTTGCTCTTTGTTCCAACAACAAAAAAAATATAGTTATTAATTTTCAACAAAAAATTTAAATATTATTATTTATTATTAAATAAATAATAATATTTTTTACTAATTTTATTATATTGTCCCATCACAAACTCAAAGGGCTTCTAATTAAATAAATACTGATTTTTTTACTAATTTTATTGTGTTGTCCCATCACAAACTCAATGAGCTTCTACTTTTAAAGATTAAAATATCAATTGAAGGAACAGGCTATAACAGAAGTATCAAACCTTTTAATATATTTAATACCTAATAAAATATTATTATAACGGACCTCGGCTCTCTCATAAATTTTAAATTATTATTATAAGCTCTTTCATAAATTTTATTGTGCGGATTCACAGGCAACAAAATTATATTATAATAATATTTTTAAAAAAAAAAATAGTGCGAATAAAAATATCGATATTTATAATTAGTGTCGTTATATATACAATCGTTAGAATGTATAGGAACACATTATATGAAGTGTTCTAAAAATATGTCCATATAATTTAATTTTAAATATAAATAAAATATAGATAAAATAATTGAACAAAAGTGCTATAAAAATATATTTCTATAAATTAATTTTATTATCGTAACATCACATGCTCGAAGGTTAAAATATCAATTAAAGCACTCCTGGTAAGAAAAGTTGAAAATTCGAATCTTCAGTATTAATTATTAATTTTAAAACTTTGAATATTAGAAAACTATAATTAATTTATTTAACGGTATAAATATAGTGCCAATCAATTTCGATGGTAACCGATTCGTTCGATCCAAATCGTAATCCCGCTATACGGCAAGATGTCCTCCAAGCACCTGCACAAATTCGCTTCGTGATCTCTAACTTTCATATCACTTGTCAAATTATTGACGCTAATCAACAATCGTAAAAGTTTGAGTTGTTAGAAAAATACAACTAATAAATGTATTTAAAGCGTACATACACAGCGCCTATAGATTTTGATTGTGACTCGATCTAACCAGTCTTATGTCACTTCGAGTATGATTCAATTCAATATAACTTCTTTTTTTTTTTTTTGGTGCCTTTTCTTCTGTTCATCTCTTCGAGGCTTAGTTGTCTCATCTTTATAGTCGAGTTTATATATTTATAAATGAAGCAGTAGTATGTTATTTTTTTTCTAAAAAAAAAAAAAAAAAAAAAAAAAGCTAAAGCTAAACGTGCACTACTTTGCATTGAGTTCCCGAAATTGGCTCCCACCAAAGATTCCATTCCTTTTCACCAAATAGTGGTGTGATCTATGGTCAAACAATTGGGCTGACTAAAGGGCAAACAAAGTGTGAATGTGATTCGCAAGAAAATGGGTGATATTTGATTATAATGGCAAATAAATAAATAGGGTCCAATATCAAAGACCACAAATGTTGGTGGTTAGAATAATACTCACGGAACTTATGTTTCAAAAACCACCAATTATAGTAGTCTTTACTATTCATCAATAATGAACTTTTTTTCAAGGAATTATTTCAGGGGGACAAACTTTTTGCTCCTACCGTTATTTTCCTTGCTTCTTGATTGCTACTTTTTTGGTTAATTTTGATACAGTTTAATTATTATTATCATTAACTTTTTGCAAGAGTCATTAATTTATCTATCCAAAAGGTCCCATCATTATAGCCCCTTGTGTTGTTCTAAGAACATTTTTTTTATCTCTATCATTATTCATATCAAAGCAAAATTGATTTTCGTTAATTCAAACAAGAATTAACATTAACAAATTAAAGTGTGACAATTTTGTTCTAGAAAAAATGAATCACTTGCATGGCAAAGACGCAAATGAGACACGCCGCAAACTTAGACCAAAACTCTTTCGTACATGAATTTGTATCTAAATTTGTCGATGCACTTTCCAGGTGGTACAAACTGTTTACACCTTCATACATATCCCAAAGTGGATCAATGATCCCGTTGAAGAATATTTGGTATGGTCTCACTATATATATTTTGAATAGTTGTAATAGACCGTAAGATTAAAAGGACTAAAATGTGACACAATTTAATAAAATTACCGTGCATAGAATTGTAGGTAAGGCCTCATTAATTGGTTCAAATTGAGGGAATGTAGCACATCTATGAAATTCCTAATTTTGCATGCACTCCTTTGTTTGGTAAGATGAGCATGTCAAGGTTGTATTCTATCCTTTTCATATTTGATATATGAGCATCTCAATGCAAATTCAATAGTAAAAAATTTATAAGTATGGTTTGGCTTGTGCTTTTAAAAATACATAAGCTCTACTCTCTCTCTCTCTCTCTGTATATATATATATAGGCTCCTATGCTTTCGAAAGTACGGAATTTTTTGTATTTATAAGTTAATTTTATTGATAGGACATCCAATTCGACAATCAGTTTTATTAAACTTGATCTATAATGTTTAAACTATTTAGAAACCAAATTTTATATATTTTTTAATTTTGTTTGCCTAATAAACGAGTAGCCACAAAATGAACGGTTGAAAATAAAAATCTCATAAAAAATAGTGATAAAAGACACAAATTTTAAATTGAGAGCATTGATCTTACTCTTAATATATATTAAATAGAATTTTTTATTATAGTTTCACTTAATTTGGATTGTTCTACATGATTGAACTTACAAACGTGCCATATCGGCCATTAAACTAGTAATTTTTTTAAATTTTTGATCACTTAGCAAATGATGCTGAAAAATCATAAAATTTAATTTCTAAATAATTCTAATAGTGTAGATCATGCTCAACGGAACGGATCATCGAATCGGATATCTCATCATCGAAAATAACTTATAAGTACGAAAGCCTCCATACTTTCAAAAATATTTGAGACGTAATATATATATATATATATATATATATATATATATATATATAGAGAGAGAGAGAGAGAGAGAGAGAGAGAGAGAGAGAGAGAGAGAGTTCGGCTACTATACTATTGATAGTACCAAATACATGATGCTACCAAGTTTTCTATCCCTTTAATCATTTCCAACCCTTAAATTATACTATTCAACCAACCACTTATTAAACCCTAAGGGTCCACTATCATCCTAACTACACATCCCTTCATTTAAAGGTCAAAAATTTAATAGCACAAATGACTTGATGCTATTAATAGTATAGTAGCCTAGGTCTCTCACTCTCTCTCTCTCTCTCTCTCTCTCCACCGTACAATATATATATATATATATATATATATATATATATATATATATATATATATATATATATATATATATATAACTAGGTTGGAATACTATCGATAGTGCCAAATCATTGATGCTATCAATTTTTTGACCCTTGGATTAAGGGATGTGCGGTTAGGATGATAGTGGTCCCCTAAGTTTTACTGGGTGGTTGGTTGAATAGTAAAAAACTTAGAGGACCACTATAATCCTAATCGCACATCTTTTCATCTAAGGGCTGAAAATTTGGTAGCACCAATTGCTTGGTGCTATCGATAGTATTCTAACCGAACTATATATATATATATATATATATATATATATATATATATATATATATATATATATATATATATATAGTAGAGCTTATATGCTTTCTAAAGCATAAGACAATTCATGCTTGTGAGTTTTTAGTCATTGGATGAAGGGATGTGCTGTTAGGATGATAGTAGTTCCCTTGGGTTTAGTGGGTGATTGATAGAATATTATGATCTAAGGGGTGGAATTAATTAAAGGAATAGATCTAACGGTGACAAATTTACAAGTACGAAGTGCTGGTGCTTTTAAATGCATCATAGCCGGACTCTCTCTCTCTCTCTCTCTCTCTCTCTCTCTCTGATATATATATATATATATATATAATATATATATATATATATATATAATTATGGGGGAGAGAGATGTAACGGTGACAAACTTATTACAATAGTACCAATTAAGTCATTTGTGTTATTAAGTTTTCGATCCTTCGATGAAAGAATGTGGGGTTAGGATGATAGTGGTTCCCTACGGTTTAGTGGGTGGTTGGTGGAATAGTATGATCTAAAAAATAAAAATGGTCAAAGAGGAAGATTTAATGGCAGAAAACTTAATAACACCAAATGCTTAGTGCTATTATAGCATAGTAGCTAGACTGTGTGTGTATGTGTGTCAGCTACTGTATTATTAATAGTACCAATTAAGTCATTTGTGTTATTAAGTTTTCGATCCTTCGATGAAAGAATGTGGGGTTAGGACAAAGAGGAAGATTTAATGGCAGAAAACTTAATAACACCAAATGCTTAGTGCTATTATAGCATAGTAGCTAGACTTAATAGCACCAAATGCTTGGTGCTATTGATAGCATACTTGGTAGAAAACTTAATAGCACTAAATTTTTTAACGTTAGATCTTTCCCTTTAATCAATTCCACCAGTTAGCTCATACTATTTCACCAACCACTCAGGGCCCATTATCATCATAGCCATCCATCTTTCCATCCAAGGGCCGAAAAATCACAAGCACCAATAATTTTGTGCTTTTAAAAGCATAAAAACCTAGGAGGCTCAAATATATATATATATATATATATATATATATATATATATATAGAGAGAGAGAGAGAGAGAGAGAGAGAGAGAGAGAGAGAGAGAGCGGCTACTATACTATTAATAGTATCAAGTTATTGGTGCTATCAAGTTTTCTATCCTTAGATCAATCCCTTTAATAATTTTCACCGTTAGATTTTACTATTTTTCCACCTATTAAACCCAAAGGGCCCACTATCATTTCAACCACACATTTTTTAATCTAAAAGTTAAAAACTTAATAACACCAATGACTTGATACTATTAATAATATTCCAGTCTAGCTATATATATATATATATAGAGAGAGAGAGAGAGAGAGAGAGAGAGAGAGAGAGAGAGAGAGAGAGATTTGTGCAATTATATTTTTTCTATCTCTCTTTTTAGTTGACTTTATAATAGCACAAATCTTAATACAAATTTAATAGGTAAAAAATTTTCAAGTATGATTAGACTTGTGCTTTTAAAAATATATAAATTTTAATATATATATATATATCAAATCCACGTGACTTCAGAAACTATTCAATTTAAACTAAAATATGCTGTTTCTTACCAAAATATCCTTACTTTAAACTAAAAGGAGCCATTGGATCAATTTTTATAGAGGTAAGTTGAAGGTTTTCTCGAGAAGGGTGAGTACAGTACATTCATGGATATGCCAAATCTTTATCAAGTAATAATATAACAAACTAATAGTACATTAACAAGTGAGTTCCTTGCATTAACCTAGGAAAAGCAAAACTTACATTGATATACCAAGTAATTAACCTGATGGTACACCTCATTATGTGCATGGTCCCTTAATAAAAGCATGGACAGCCATGTGGTATGCTAATTTCCAAAAGCTTTGATGAAGAGTCCATCACCTGCTGCACCAAGCCATAATAGTTGTATCCTTGATGTGAGAGCCATATTTTTTAGTGTATAAAACATATTTACACACGTTACTACCAAAACGTACCAAAACTGCATGCATGACTCTTAGGAAACCGAAGTATATATGTTATGGATCAATTTGTTCCAAGTTTTCGGCATGTACATCTATTAAATCAGCCATGCGACATGATTTCTAGGTTATACGATTGTGGGGTACATTCTATGGTACATCAAGCTAATATGTACTATCTCTCTCTCTCCCTCTCTCTCTCTAAAACCTGTGTATAGTATATAGGACCACAGACACAATCATCTGAACACATTAATTGGCCATTTAACTCTCAACAACACATGATATAGTAAGCAAACAAGTCCAATTCATTCATTAAATACGACTTCAAACACAACCACCTCTACTGTACTCTTTTATATATTGTGGTCCAAAACAACCACCACCACCACCACACATTGTGGTCCAAACATAAACAAAACCAAAGATCAACATTAGTGGAAGTTACACGTACTAATCTTAGAAAGGAAGCTTCTTATGCCACAAAGAAAAAAAAAACCAAAAAAAAAGAAAAAAAAAAGGGGAAAAAAAACTCTTCATGCATGTCATTTGAGGAATTTAATAGTGCTTTTGTTATCATTGAACAATATTTAAACTGTACGTGTATGTGTGCCAAGTACAAATCCCTGATAAAAGTTTGCACCTGTTTTCTTTTGTGCCTGTTAAGGTTGAGGAGAGGAATTGTTGTCCCAAGATGTATTTGGACCACATTTGTGTACCATGACATGTGGAGATACATGAGCAATGAATACGACCCAACTCTTGCTTGGGTGGTTGGATGACTCAATCAATTATATAATTTGACTCTCTCTTTTTTTTTTTTTTTTGAAATTTGAAATGCATAGAGTGGTATTTGTATAATAATTCAAAAGTTTAAATTAATCACTTTGCTTTATTGTGGTGGATTAGAAGACAAAAGCTGTAAAGTCAAATCTTATTAAATTCATCTATCTGAATAAAGATAAAGAAAAAGGAAAAGTTTAAAAAACCTTTATGTCGGATAATATATTTGTACTTTGTTACTTCGTTGTGCAAAGTATCGCAGTTAGTTATTTATGCTATACCTAGATCCAACCCTTGGGTGGTTGGATGGCTCAATGTTGGATGTGACTCAAAATTAGAATCGCTTCGATATTATGATTCAGGTTCGCCGACGGCTTCGCGGTGCGACTTCGAAATTTTGTGGATGTCTGTGGTGGAAGCGAAGGGCTCGGGCCGTTAGGCCCGAGCCCGAAGCCCACCACTGATATCGGACGGAGGGTGCGGGGGGCTCTGCGCGGTACGGATCCGATCCGCTAAAGAAAATTTCTAATTTTTTCCTTTTGTTTGCCCTAGAGAGATCGTGCGATTGTACGAAGAATAGAACTCTTGTATTCCCTCTTTTCTACATAGTAAAATCTCTCCTCTTTCGCCCGTAGTTTTTTTCCTGCAAAAGATTTTTCACGTAAATCTGTGTGTTAATTCTCTGTCGTGCAATTTTGGTTTTACTTCTCTGTTGTGATCGCCAATTGATTTTGTTTAGTTTGTGCGCTCGTTGCTAACACTCAATCAACACTATAGTTTGATTCTATTTTTTTTTTTGTTTTGAAATTTAAAATGCATACAGCGGTATTTGTGTAGCAATTTAAATTTTTTACTTAATCAGTTTATTTTATCGTGGTGGGTCATAAAACAAAAACTGAGAGGTCAAATCTTAACAAGTCCATTTATCCAAATAAAGAAAAAGAAAAAGTTCAAAAAGTGTCCAATATATGTGTACTTTGCTACTTTGCTGCTCAAAGTATTGCACTTAGTTATTTATGCGATACCTAGATCCAACTCTTAGGTACTAGGATGGCTCAATCAATTTTATAATTTGACGTACTCTCCGTTATTCTTTTTTTTCTTTTTTTTTTTAGAATTTAAAATGCATAGAGTGGTATTTGTATAACAACTCAAAATTTTAAATTAATCAGTTTATTTTATCGTGGAGGATGAGATCTAGAAGACAAAAACTATAAGATCAAATCTTAATAAAAGAAAAAGAAAAAATACAAAAAGCCTCTCATAATATGTATGTACTTTGCTATTTCGCTGCTCAAAATATAGCACTTAATTATTTATTCTATAACTAGATTCAACTCTTAGGTGGTTGGATGGCTCAATCAATTCTATAATTTGACTCTCTTTTTTTTTGGAATTTAAAATGCATAGAGTGGTATTTGTATAATAATTTAAAAATTCAAATTAATCAATTAGTTTTATCGTGGTGGATCAGAAGACAAAAGATGTAAGATCAAATCTTAACATGTTCATATATCTAAATAAAGATAAAGAAAAATTTAGTAAGCCTTTATGTCGGATAATATGTTCGTACTTTGCTACTTCGATGCTCAAAGCATCACACTTAGTTATTTATGCTATACATAGATCCAACTCTTCGGTGGTTGAATGGCTCAATCAATTCTATAATTTGACTTTTTTAAAAAATAAAATAAAATGCATAGAGTTGCATTTGTATAACTATTCGATTTTTTTAAATTATTCAGTTTATTTTATTGTGATGGATCACAAAACAAAAATTGTAAGATCAAATCTTAACGAGTCCATCTATTTGACTAAAGAAAAAGAAAAAATTCAAAAAGAATCCATAGCGGAGATAATATGTCTGTACTTCGCTATTCCACTGCACAAAGCATTGTACTTTAGTTATTTATATTATACCCAGATCCAAACATATTTTAACCTAATTTTTAATACTCTTAGAGAAAAAGTTTAAAAACATTTGTCAATCAAAAGTTTGAATTCAAAATTTACACACCTAAGTAAAAAAATTTGTATTCATAGAAATACATCATTGTTAAAATAAAATATAAAATATAGATATTAAAATAATAAAGTTTACTTTAGCTATCTAAACTATTATTAGAAATCTTGGTTGAATGATCTGGTTGGCATGAATTCTGTGCTCGGACCTGAACCCAAATTTAAGGCCAGATTTTATATCCAAATTTATTTTTTTTTTTTGAGTGGATTAGGTCTAGTCATATTCTGTGACTTTATACTTACAAATGACGATGAAAAATAAAGTAATACTACTTATTTAACAATTTTTTTTTCCGAATAAATCAAATAATTAAAAATTCAAATTATTCTTTTGAGGAATAAAGGGATTTTTTTTTTATTTATAAAATCCAAGGTTTTATGTACTGCTTTATTAAAAGTTATTAAAATTATTGTATGTGTTACTAAAATTTAAAGTTGAGGTATGACTAGTTGACTACCACTATAACCCTGGCCAACCCGGGCCAACCCAGCCCAATGTTAACGAATAAATTGGGCCCCGCCCACAACCCAGCCCATTTGGCTCTTAGTGCTTTAAGAGTCGTGCTAGCGCCACGTGTTTATATTAGGAATGTCAACGGATGGGATTAGGAGCGGATTTTCAAAAATCTGAATTCGAATCCGAATCCAACTATCAAATCCGAATCCAAATTCGAATCGGACGAATTTTAAAAATTCATATCCAAATCTAAACACAACCAAAAATCTAAAATCCGAATCCGAACACGAACCCAACCCGAACTCGAAAATCCAAACCCGAATTATTATTATTATTATTATTATTTACTATATTTCAAAATATATTATATTAAATTTAAAATTTTAAAATATAAATTTAAATATAATATCAAATATATATATATATATATATATATATATATATATATATATATATATATAATATAAAATTAATTCGAGTTCGGATCGAATTCATATTCGAATTCGGATAAAATATAATCAAAATTCAAATCTAAATTTAAATTGATCGAAATTTTAATTTTTATATCCGTATCCATATTCGTATCCATATTCGTTAACTTCGGATAAATCGTTCGGATTCGAGTTCGATAAAATTTCGGATAACCGTTCTTAGTTTATATACATAAATGAGGAGAAGGGGGGAGGGGTTTGTCTCCCTCCCGTCTCTTCGTCATCTCCTCCCTCTCGCCTTTCTCTCTCGCTCTCGCCACCGCCGATAATGGCGGAGAAGGGGGCGAAGCGATCGTCGGAGGAGGGATCCTTCGAGATGTGCGAGGTGTGCAGGGTGAACCACGCCCATGGGCGCCGACACAGGTACTTCCCTTCCCACCTCCGGGCCCTCCACGCCCTCCTCTCCCGCTTCCGCGCCAAGCTCTCCGACCTCCGCTTCTTCCTCCGCCACCCCTCCCGCCTCCGCCCCGAGCACGCCCACCTCAACCGCCTCTGGTGCCCCTTCTGCGCCCTCGACCTCCGCGAGCTCGGCAGCGCCTTCGCATGGTAAACCCCCACTTGTCGATGCTCCTAGATCTAGGGTTTTGTGAGCTTCCGTGATTGATGAGGGTTTCTAGTGTTTCTTCGTTTTGGTTGTTGTGGTTGGTCATCCGCAGTAGCAACGCAATCCGTCATCTGGCGAGCGAGGAACATCTGAGGAGCGTGAGGGATTTCCTGCGGAAGCATGGGGGAGGGATGGATCAGGTCGATTCCTTTAGGGTTTCGGAGGCGGAGCTGCTCAAGGTGAGCGCATGATTCAATTTGAAGTAATTTTTTAGCGATTTTTGACCTCTGAAATATCTGAAGAAGTTAGCTTGATCTTGGTGTTTATTTGCATCAAGTAAATATAATGCTTGTTAGTTAACTTTGAACTAGCTTTTGCTCATAATAGATGCAAATTAGATACTCTACGACTGTAAAGTATGTTGAACTAGCTTTTTGTTAGAGACTTAGAAAATTTCAGTCTAAGTTCCTAGCTCAAATTCAAGTGGGCATGACCAGGAGGCCCAACTTCAACTTCATTGTGGAAAAGTGAAGAGACTTGCAACCTCCTTCATCAATGCCATCAATGCCAAAGGATGTCAAGAGTCATGGATAACCCACAGGGTTTTAAGTGGGCTTAGTGGGTAATTATTGTAGACATTAGTGGGTGTCTTAAATGTAGGCTAGTGGGTGAGTTATGTACATGAGCCTATTAATAGGAGAGTAAGAGAGAATTTAGTTTTTTCTGCGGAACCACTACTCCTTTCTCTTTTCTCTACTTTTGTATTTAGTCGTAGGGCGCGAAGGTCCGGGCTAGCAAATAGAGAGCAAGGCTTGCCCTCTTCGAGCAGGAAGGCGGGCGCCGCACGAATTTTGCTAGGCGAAAAGCTTAAGTCCGTGACATTTTGCTCTCATAATAGTTGCTAATTAGATGCTCTACGACCATAAAGTTAGTTTGTTTTTTAAGGACACTATTGTGACTTCATGTAGTTGATGGAAATAGCTTCCTCAGTGCTGAGGTTTTTAGGGATTCTGTGTATATACTTATATTATTTTTCAGATATATATCATTGTTTGAGAAGGATTTTAAGTAAAATTGTTACTTTTTTGCATAATCATGTTAATTCTTGGCAAAGCCAGCAAAAGATGTATGGCGAGTGAAGTGCCCAGATTCATGTTGGAGTTTTTCCTAATTTGAAGAAATTAAATTAAATTTGAGTATCTTAATTATGTGTTGATTATTATGTAACTGCAGTGGGAGAAAGGCTGTGAAGCATTAAAGAGTGCAGCTCATACACTAAGTGAAGGACCAATTGGACCGTCGCAGGGGCCATCAAAGTCAAAAGATATCCAAAATGAACTTACCTCTAACAATATGGATACTTATGCACAAAGTTATATCCAGTCATTTAGTTCAAATGTTTCTCATTGTGTTATGCCTTTACAAAGTCTTACCAATGAGGAGTTTAGTGGGACTTCGACTACTGGACAAGTTCCCTACTTTGCTCCTTTCACAGCTAGCACGCAGGAATACAGCAGTCTCCAGTATGAACATGCTTCGCAAAGTTGGGCTGGAAATTACCGAAGTGAGTGCAAATTATTTATGTTCTTGTGATGATTGCTTCGTATTCAGCATCTTAACTTCTCTTTTCTTGTTAACTTTCCAATAATTTCATCATTTGATGTTAACTTTTCATGTTTGGTATTATGTATCAGGTAACCAACCTGCTAGTCTTGGAAATAATAATGGTAAAGCATCATTTGGTTGGTCTGCCAGAAGAGGAATGGTAAATATTCTTGTTTCGTAAAATGTATAAAATATCCTTTTGTATGTGCTTATAATATGTGCTTGCTTAGATTGTATTTGCGAAAGCCACGTGTGGATTTGACAACTTTCTCCCCTTTTTTTTGTGATAAATAGTATAATCAGATGCAAGGCATACGGAAGTTGTCTGTCTTTTAGTTAGGATTGGAAAACCTTTCTTTGGCTATTATGAGGGGTTCTTTAATTCGAGAACTCACTAAGATGGACAGAATGCTGGAGGATAAAATAGGCATGTGATCTCAAGTCTCATACGCAGATGACATAAGAGAAGTCATTCTATGGAGAGCATTAAAATTCAGATTAAACTTACTGCCTGTTTGGTCCAACTACTAGAGTAGCTTTTCTAGTTGATAAGCAAAAGCTGATTCTTTGGCAACTAACAATTCTAGATATGATTCTTGATTGTTCTATCCTGCTCATGTTTGATTTAGTTCACGTTATAGATGGCAAGATATACTTCAGGAGATCCTATATGGTTAATAGAAGCTTGCTTTTTTACATAAGGTAATCTTATCTAAAAAAAATATCCATTGACATATTGATTCTATAGCTTTACTATTATTTGCTTTGATGCTTTTCTGGTTTGATACGATAATTTTGAGGTGTATGATATGAGCTTCTTCCTTTGAATGTTACAAGAAAATAAATTATTGTTTTATACAGGATCAAAGCAGTGATTCTAGGGATGACTTTAGTGCGGGTATCGATTTCTTCACAATCTTTATTTAGATTTCCAGTTTTTCTCTTTCTTAGCAGGATATGTTCTTGCAGTATTGCAGTTGCAACTGATGAAGGAATTCTGTTTTTGACTTTTTGTTTGTTTTAGTTGTGAAAAGTTTGACTCCGATAGCATTGCCTTCTGAAGGCTTGAAAGCAAATGTGCATAGTGGTGCTTTGCCTCCCTGGTTAGATGCAAGTGAAGAAAATGAGAGAAACTTAGTGAATGAAGTAACATGCCTCATGAGCTCTTCTCCTGCCTCTGCTCAGAAAGGAAAGCGGAAATTGAACCCTAAACGTGTAGGAGCCGCATGGGCAGAAAAAAGAAGAGCTGAAATAGAAAGAGAGAAGAGAGGCGAAATTGCTGCAAATATTTGTGATGCTAATTGGCTCCCAAATTTTGGTCGAGTTTGGCAATCAGGCACTAGAAAGGAATCCAAAAAAGAGTTTGAGAAGGAGAAGCATAAGCTCAATGGGGACAAAAATCATTCTGAAGTAGCATCTGAAGTATCATTTGAGATACAACCATATATCAGCAAGAGAATGGTAAATTCTACATTCTCCGATAATTCATTTTCTTGTCCTATATTTTTGTCAACTCTTTTAATTCCTATAAATGGATGGGAACAACTCTTTTGTCTGGTATGATCGCCTGAATATATCCTCTTAATTGCAAACGCTCTTTATTCTTGTATGTTAGAACATTGATCTTGCATGCTTTCTATTTTCTTCTTTGCTATGCAGCGTATAGCTTCTGATAAAGATTGTGAGCTTAATGACTATTGTGAAGGAAAAACTTCTGATTCATAGTATCAGTATGGACCTCCATGAGTTACGGTATGTATTCATATTCATTCTATTTAACATTGCAATATACTGTTGTACTATATGGATATAAAGTACAATTTACTGTGGATAAAATGTCTTTGCATTGGTGATTATTCATATTGTCGCTAGAAAAACATAGTGTCTTTGCATTGGTGATAAAATGTCTTTGCATAGGTGCAATATACTGTTGTACTAGGCAACTTTCTGCTTAAGTTTAACTAGTATTATATTTGTTTCTTCTTATATCTAGGAACAGCACAAAAAAAAAATTGACTTATGAAATAGGAATTTTATTCCTCTTGAGCTTTTACTAGATTGTTTGTCGCTAAAATTTATTTACGTGACTATATCAATTCTCTTATTTAAGTTTTCAAGTTTCTTCTCAAAGGTATCTAGTGGTCATACACTTAACAGTTAATGATCTCACCTCTGCTTTGCTTATCGCATTTACGATTAAGTCCAGAAGTGCAGAATGTCTAAAAATCCAGATCAACCAATTTGTTGTAACCCTTATTGATCTAGAAGATGGTCAGCTTTTACCTGAGTTAGATTTTGATTTGTTTGAGCAGGTTTCTGGGTGTTATAGGTGCCTGTGTCTGGTCGGTCTTGCCCTTAAACTGAGTTCATATTTTAATAGAGTAAAATCTTACTTACCGTAGCTTCTGCAGTTCACTGCTGCGGGAACTCTCCAGCAATCTAATGTTTGTTGTGGAAAATACTGTGGGGCGGATATGATCTCTGGAATCGTCCTTGGATTTTCTCACTGCATAAATATTTTTGGGTCCAGATGCTTGCAAACAAGTGCTACTAAGTATTTAGGGCAGCCAATTTAATACTGGAAAGACTTTATCATGTTGGTCCTTTTTTCTTCCCATAGTATATTATGGACCTAGAAACAACTAGCAGGTCCCGAAGTCATATAGGGGACTAGTTAAGAGGGAATCAAACAGGTCGTATTCTCCTTTAAAAATACCAGTGGACCATCCTAGGGACTGTTAAACCTACCATATATAGTAAACTTGGGGTCTAGTACTTGAACCAAACCCATTAGAGGCTCAATTCTTACTCAAGTTGGGTATATAGCTACGACAAAGGCCCATTTGCCATTTTGTTCATCTCAATTGGTGGGGGCTGCCATTAGTTTTGTCATTGTATTTGAATTAGAGTCCAAATCTGCAGTCTTCAATTACTCCATTCTTGCTCTCTACTTTTCTGGTTGACATACACAAGCACCATAAATTGGTAACTTGCTGAGGTTTTTAGTTAGATGGATATTTGGGTTAGTCAAGTGGCTCAAAGACCATTTGATTCGGCTTCCCAAGCAGTTACATTAGAATCATTGGATAAGTTAAGTAGCACTCGCTTTTGTAGTTTTGATCATTGTAAAGTAATATTTTTTTAAAAAAAAAGGAAGAAAAAACTATATCAGTGCTTGGTAAATTTGAGGTAAGATTTCACCAACCGTCTCCTGGAAATCACTATACTAACTTCTTCTAAACTGATTCCGTTAGTCTTTATTAATTACTCTTCCGCAGGCATTGTTTGAAATACTATATTCATCTCACTAGTTATGCAACACAGAATGCTCTTTTGTTCAATGTTCTTCTTACTTGTTCAGAACCTTCATTCTATATTCAGTTCCCTTGTGAATGCAGAATCACTCGTGCTTGTTATCTTTAAATATCGCAGTCGGAAGCAGACAGCTCGTCCAGCTTAAATTCCTGAAACTTGGGATTCTGAGATGTCGAAATCCTTACGACATATAGTATTTTGGGAGGTGATGATATTGAGAGAGCAGTTGGCCCATCAGGCACTATCAACCTAGTCACTATTAGGTGAGTGGATTTTATTGCATTCAATGTATCTGATCCATCAATTGCAAAGTTTAGTTTTGTTAATATCATGACCCTGTTGTTGATCCGCGACGAAGAAGAGCATATGCGCTTCTCATGAATTATTTCGCAGCAGTTTGTCTTTTTCTTTCGCCCCCGCCCCCTTTTTTTTTTTGGAGGGTTGCATGCACGCCTCGTGCGTATGTGTGTGTGTGTGAATTTGAGTTCCGGATTTTTGGGGTCTTAAGATGAATAGAGGTAGACAAGAAGCATATTCTCCACAAAGAAGAAATGCTCATATAGGAAATTAGTTCGCGGACCATCATCCGGTGCGGCAGTATGTGATAGACAGTTGGAATGCTATATTAAATGTCCCTTGTCTCTGTTGCTCTGTTTAGCTGGATGCGTCCCATGAATTTGGGTGGGCCGCGCATGTCTGCATCACTGCATGTGGCGTGCATCATATAGTTGCTCAATGAAGGCGACTCTACTTTCCTCAAGTTTTAAGATTAAAAGTAAGCACACCTCTGTGATCTCACACCAATTAAGGTATGTAATTACTGTTGATTTGAATCATTTGGTGCCTGAATATGCTATTGAAAACGTGTGTGTGTGTTTTGTGGCCATTTTTGTACTTGCATTATGATATCAAATTTTGCTCAAGTTCTGTTAATCCTTATATTTTTTTTTTTTGAATTTCAACCTCCAACTGGGGTGCTGGTTCAAGGACCATTTGTCGATGCAGGGTATGAAACAATATCGAAAATTTACAGAGGAAAAGAGTAGTCTCAGATCCGTAGGTAAAAAGATGTACTATCATCATAAAATGCTATAAAAATTAAGATAAGCACGACAATGTGTGTTTTTAATGTACCGTCCGTCCGATTAAATGTCCGTCCTAGTCGCTCACATGGTGAATAATACGAGCTCTCTTTGAGTGAAAAAATAAGAGACCTCAAGTAACCGGTAAATATCTGTGGGAGTTGTTGTAGTAAACCAAGTGATTGGTAAATACTGCTGTGATCTACCTGAGTGAGGAATTGATCCGGTAAGCCGAAAGGCTTTTTTTTCTTTCTTGATTTGAAGCTGCCCTGCTAAGACATTGAAATCTCGACATGGATTACTGTGAAGTTACGGTTTGGATGCTATGAGGTTTTGAGATATTAGTGACTGGACCCGGTCCGTAGCCACCTAACTCTCTCATGCATTCCTTAAAACTACATGCGAAACAGTTCATGGTCGACGTGGTAGGTCATGTCCAGGTAGTAATTTTCGCATAAAGTTACAGTGACTGCACTCTGCAGCCGATCGATCACTAAAACTTGCTATATAATTTATCAGCCGACAGAAAACTGCAGGGACAGTACCCACAACAAAACATGGTACCAAAACCACTGGGCCATCTCTCTCTCTCTCTCTCTCTCTCTCTCTCTCTCTCTCTCTCTCTCTCTCTTCCTCTAAATTGTTGCATGTACTGGGTCATCTCATGCACCACACCGCGAAAGAGGCCTTTTTATTATAGTCGAAAAACTTGCATGTCAGATTTCATACATTTTGGATGTGAAGTTCTTACAAATTGAATCATTATTATGTTCCTTTTCATAAGGCTGTGCTTTTGGATTGCAATTATTTTAGGTTAATTTTAATATTTAATATATATATATATATATATATATAGAGAGAGAGAGAGAGAGAGAGAGAGAGAGAGAGAGAGAGAGAGAGAGTGTGTGTGTGTGTGTCTTTTCTTTTGATGTTGTGGATGATTGATGCAGCAAATGAGAGTATGAGACGGGCTACGGACACACCAGGTGCAGGCAATAATTCTTCGTCTATCTGTTTTCTCTCTCTCTCTCTCTCTCTCTCTCTCTCTCTTTACACTGCATCCAATGATCCATCATCCATCCATCCGTCCGTCCACATGCAACAACTTAATTAATAGCTCCTCCCTCGCTTGCTTTCTTTTCCCTTCTTATCTACTCATCCATCTCTTTCTCTCTCTTGCTAGTTCCTTTCATCGCCTCCTCCCTGTTAGTTCCCTATTCATCCCCCTCTTTAATTTCTCCCTCAGCTCTCCACTTCCTCTCTCTCTCTCTCTCTCTCTCTCTCTCTCTCTCTCTCTCTCTCTCCAAAAAAGAGGAAAAAAAAATGGAGTTAATAACATCACCAGAAGAAGAAGAAGAAGAAGAAGAAGAAGAAGAAGGGGAACAGTACTGCTCCCCTCGGAAAAGCGGCAGCGACTCCGCCGCCTCCCCCGACTTCGAATTCTGGTCAATGGTGGGCAACAGCAGTGGTACTACCACTACTAATAATACCACCACCGCCGCTACCACCGCCGCCGCCGCCGCCGCCACCAACCTCTCCTCCTCATTTTTCCCTTCGTTCCTCACAGCCGACGAGCTCTTCGTCGACGGCGTCCTCCTCCCCCTCCACCTCCTCTCCCTCCCCTCCCAACCCACCACCAACAACAACAACAATAACAACACAAACACGTCCCAACAACCCCATGAACAAGAAGATGAGGAGGAAGAAGGAGGAGAAGAAGAAGCAAAACCACCACTACCACCGCCGCCACCACCACCACCACCACCCAATCCTCAACAGCCCCCACCACACTTCGTCTCCCCTCCTCCCCCTTCCTCCCCTCCCCCCATCGCTTCTTACAGCATCTGGAGAGAGCTATTCAAGCTCGCCAGAGAGCGAAAGCTAGAGGAGAGAGAAAGAAGAAACACCAGCACCAGCACCAGCACCACCAGCACCAGCACCACCACCAGCACCGGCAGCAATAATAACAACAATAGCAGCATGAACAGCAGCAGTAAAGAGAGGAGGGGAAGTGCCGGCAGCCACGCCGAGCTGATAAACATCAACATCTGGCCCTTTTCCCGGAGCCGCTCCGCCGGCAACGGCATTTCCTTCCGTCCTACGGCTTCCGGCCGCAAGGCCTGCAGCGCTCCGTGCTCCCGCAGCAACTCTCGCGGAGAGTCCTCCGCCAAGCCGGCTGCTACCTCCACCACCACCACCACCACCACCACCACCACCACTACTACTACCCAAAGAAGGTGGGCCCCACGCGTGAGCCGTGTCGGGCCCAACGCCGGCATCCACCTCGGCCGGACCAGCCCGGTGACCATATGGCAGCTACGGAAAAAGAGCAAGAGCAAGAGCGCCCAAGAACCTAACAATCTAACTATTCGCCGCGACGAAAACGGCGACAGCAGTAGCGGCGGCAATGGCAACGGCAACGGCGGCAGTAGTACTAGTACTAGTTCCAATAGCAAGAAAGGATTGGGTGGCGGTGGCGGGGGCGGAGTTCGGGTGCTAAATTTGAACGTGAACACCTGCATCGGGTACCCGAACCCGGCGGGGTGCCGGGCCGGAGGCGGAGGTCGGAGGAGTGGCAACACTACCAGTAGTAGTGGCACTGATGGTGGTGGCACTGATGGTGGTGGTGGTGGAGGGAATGGGAGTATGTTTAATCTTAGAACCATATTCTCTAAGAAGGTGCATTAATTAATTGATGTTTAATTGTGTGTATATATATATATATATTTATGTATGCTATTTTATGTGTATGTATAGAGACTCTACTATATATTATGGATCTGATCATTTCCTATCTTTTAGCATTAACGTATTGTGTGTAATTTATCTAATCACCTCTTAGTTAATTAGAAGGTTAGTTAGATTCAGCTTTTTTTTTTTTGTTCTTTTTTTTTTTTTTTTCCTTTCTTTTTTTGGAAAGAAGTGCATGCATTTCCTTTGAATGGTAAAAGTGTAAGTGTAAGACACTTGGTACCTTTCTTTTTCTTTTTTTCTTTTTTTTTTTTTTTGACCAATTCTATATATGAGGTAAAGCAGCTAGCATCAAAGAGTTTGCAGGCCTCTCTTTAATTATAGATTTGTAGGTCACTTTGAAATAGGCTCTGAACCTTTTTCTTTTCTAGTTCATTCCCATTTTTCTATTTATTTAAATGTAAGTTATGCTAATTAATTAGTTAAATGAAAGATCTTACTGAGCTAAGCAGTGTTCAGAGTGTCACAAATTAAACATCCAAAATTAAAGCCCCTGCAAAGAGAGAGACCGCACCAAACCGCTACAACTTATAATGAAAATGTATTTAAAATTAGACAAATAGTATTTACTATTAATTTTTTAATTTTTAAATCTATAATATAATATTACTGTTAAATATAGTAATTCTCTATATATGTATGTAAGGAATAAAAAGTAAATAGTAATCACTAACGCTAGTATGTATATATATCTTACAATTAATAAAAAAAACTATATAAACAGTCTTTTTGATGTAAATAGCTATTCAGTTGAAAATTTGGGAGTTTGCGTCAACACTTCACTATTGAAAAATAGGAAAAAATAATAATATTAGAAAAATAGATTTTACTCTATATATATATACACAGATTAGATTTACTGGACTTGAGGTTGAAGAATCTCTCAATAAATATAATAAATATATAATGAAGGAAAATAAATAAAAAAATATCCTAAAAAGTATTTTATTGATTCTTAATATGTTGACAAATTTATATAAATACCATAAATTAATTACTTAGGTGAATTAATTAAAATTTTCTATATTATATACACAAATATGTATACCTGTGGTTCATTAATTAGGACAGCATTTTGAAGAATCTATATATATATAGCACTCTTTCCAAAATTTAATAATTTAATTACAAGTAGTTATACTTTGTGCTGCTTATTGTCAGAGATTCAGATAAACAGTGGCCTTTTCTTTTCCAGAACCATCTTTTTGATTGGACATTTTGATTGAACAAATTAATATGTCCAGAAGCATGTATATATTGTATAGGTTGGTACCAAAATTAAGTCTCCTCAATACAAATTATACCATATGAAATTGTTCACAAATAAATTTTATCACAACCAATTTGGATGACAAATCATGCCATGCATTGAAATCATCTCAAATAAAAGATTTGATAAAAACAAAACAAAAACATTATGGACTGCAATCCCATAAAAAAATATTATTATTTTTTTAAGAAAATTTATTTTGTTATGGTTGAAATATAAAGTGACAAACAAGGTGTAGACTATTTTCTTATGTACTCACTTATACCAAATCACAAGGCCTATTTCTTTTCGTTTAATAGGCTTATTATAATATAATATTAAATTATATAAAATAATTATTGTATTTCAAAATTTTAAATTAATAAAAAATAATTTTTTTATATTTAATATGACTAAATAATAATTTTCAGATGATACTTTATCAAGCAGCACTACAGGTTAATACAGTGGGGCCAATAATGTGGCAATGAAGCATTTCAAATTTTGAATACACAGAAGTGGCCAAGAAAGAAATAATTGGATCTTTTAGTTGCATGGTATGTTAGTTGTGAGCTGTGTGGCCTGTGGCTTTGTTTTCTGCATCATGTCATGTGTTTTGGAGAGAGGAGGTTCCCCTCTCTCTCTCTCTCTCTCTCTCTCTCTCTCTTGAGATGAGGTGGGAGCAGCAAAGAGATCACATGGGGTGTGCTTTGTAAACATGTAGAGAGAGAGAGAGAGAGAGAGAGAGAGAGAGAGAGAGAGAGAGAGAGAGAGAGAGAGAGAGATCTACAATAGTAGATGTAGTAATAATAATACTACAACCTAGTGCGTGGCATGAGTACATTGGTTACTATAAGTTGATGTATGTGTTATTTTACAATTAATTAATATTGTGACCCAATCATGATGTTACAGGTAAGGAGAAAGAATGAAATTTACTACACCTGTGATGTAGAGGATCTCCGAAAAAAAAAAAAATTGCTTATTGGATTATTATCTGTGCGGCCGTTCTGAGAGAAAAATTCTTTGATCCGTTTACTGTTAACAGATTGGCATTGCTTAGAAATAATATTCTATCTATAATCCATAATCCCCGCGGTGATGTTAGAGAGCTCCTTAATTATAGAATATGATGATTATCTAATATCTAGTACTTACAATTTTAAAACAAATAAAAATTTCAAAAAAAAATAAAAAAAAAATTGTTTGGTTTCTTGAGTTGGATTAGGGATCAATTTATTTCTACTATTGTATAGTATAATGTTATTGGAGAAAGTGGTATTTAAATAATACTAATTGAAAAAGTATTATAAATATATATTTTTTTTGAGAAAAAGATAGCATAGCTAGAAATATGATGCAAGTAGATTTCGAACTCGGGACCTCAAATATTAATAGCATTATAAATATTTGTAATAGTATTTTTGTTTTTTTTTTTTTTTTTTGGCGGGATCAAATTAGAGTTTTCAAATTTCACAATGGAAATCTAATTTTAGTGTTGATTATTAGAAATAAAAGCACAAGCTGAGCCAAACATATCTCAAAATTAAGCGCCCGATCTATGTAATACAGTTATTCAAAAAAAAAAAAAAAAAAGTTAATTAATGATCTTTATAGTGCACATAAATATGAAAACAAAATATTATTTTAATATAAAATTATTATATTATTCCTAATTATACTATTTACAATCATACATAATACATAATGTAATTGATTCTGAGAGTAATCCTACTTGTATAACTATAATATATAGGTGAAAATCTTACATCATTGGTTTTTTATGGTCTAGATTTACTCGTGTACCAAATTTTTAAAATATAAAAATTTAATTTATATATATATTTTTTGTAAACTCTTATTAGATGCATGTGTGTAATATTTACTCATTTTTGTTAAAAATTTATATTTAAAAGAATTATATTAAAACATTTTGCAAACCATAGTAGGAAGGAATTTAAAAATTAGGTCGCTATTTTGGGGAGTACGTTTTTAGTATTTTAAATTTAGTTATAATTGGTTCTGGTCGGCCGTACCAAAATAGTGGGGGAGCCGACTGACGGGTGACGACCGCCTCCATGTGCGCACCAGAGATTGACAGCCCCAATCACAGATGCCACGTCGTCAGCAGACGGACTTTCTCGGGAGTTGCGCAGCGAGGAAACATATGTTCGTGTATGCATCCGTCCTCTCTCTCCTCCATTCCTCTCTCTCTCTCTTCTCTCTGTCCTCTCTTCTCTTTTATTTATTAGTAGGTGTTAGGGCCTCTCCTCACCTCTTCCTTCTCTTCTCTTTTTTCATGAAAATAAATAAAAATTATAAAAAAAAATAAAAATAAAAACAAAAACAAAAACCATTCGAATGATGCATGCTACTCCTCTTTTAATGACCTAGTTATATGTGATAATTTTTTTGGCTGAATAAAATTTTGAGTATAAAGTTGAAATTTACGAGTCCCGTCAGAAGGCCAAGACATCTTTTAGTTTAGCTGGGAGGACGACAGGAGTTGTTATAAACTGTTGATGCGTGAACGGCAGGAGTTGTTATAAACGGGCAGGAGTTGTTATAAATTGTTGACGCGTGAACGACAGAAATTGTTATAAATTATTGATGCGTGAGTTGCTGATGTGTTTACTGTTAAAGAATGTGAAACGATTATTATTCTTTAAAATTTAAACTATCAGAAAATAGTGAATGCAGTATGACAGCAGAAAATTTTGAATTAATTATAATTTTATCAAATTCATTATATATATATATATATTTAATATGTTAAATATAAATATTTAAAATATTATTTTTCGATAGCTTAAAATTTTATAAAATAACAAACTTACCAGTACATTAACATGAATAGTATTCATTCATGTTGCATGAACCAATCAAAATCGGTCTACAAGAGCACAGACCCATCATCGGTCTACAAGAGCAGCAACCTTCGGTACCTGTAGCAGAACTCTTTAGAACAAATCCCCTGGTCTGGGTTTAATAACCTGAGATGAAATCAATTTGTTTAGGATCTATTAATGATTTAACTGCATGGTGAAGGACTAGTGAAGGATTAAATCAAGTGTTTCTACTAAAATTGTGTTATGGATGCACTTGGATGAATCCCTGCTGATTGTTCAGTGGACTTTTACAAATACAGGAGTGAAAAGAATCACAGGTTTTCTCTAACCAAATGAATGGCTTTTTTGACCTAATCAGCAATGGATTCTGAGAGTTAAGGCATAAGACAAAAACTGAAAGGAAAAGATGAAAAAAAAAAACCTTTCTTCTTGTTATTTCCTTTAATCACACTGATGCTTTTCTACTTTTTCTAGCTTTTACTTGAATGAGCAAACAAACACAATTAAGGTAAGATATACAGGATCTCAGTTTCACTCAACAGTAAATTCTCTTTCTTAAGTTTTGGCAAATGAAACAAACAATCTCCCAAGTAACATAATAGCTTTGAATCAAACTTTCTATTATATGCATTAGAAATCAAAGAGAAAAAACAAATACCTCCTTGTAAACAAGGGAGAAGAAATTATGTAGTGCAAAATAGGCCATGTTCTATTGCCATCAGAAGTTCTACTTTCGATGCACCAACATTTTGTCGACGCCTGAAGTCCAGTTGGAGTAAAGAGGTGGGCCTGGTCATATACCAACCGATCAAGCTGGGTAGTACTACGCAAATGAGAAGCAATTTCTAAACAACATTATATGTACCGCTGTGCATATAACCACAATAAACTCGTATAGCAGAAAAGCAGAACACCTAAAGAACCGATGAGCACATAACTTTATTCATCTAGCATATCTGGTAATTTAACATACCAATGGTTTCAAGCTTCCATATGTAAATCCAAGTCCTTACGATGTTTTCCTAATCTGTCCTTGAATTGCACTTTGCAAGAAAAATATCATGGTTCTGTTTTGGGTAGATAGAGATACACGACACGAGGGCCTAATACTAGATGATTTCACTATTAGGCAGCATGAGACTTTTATGACTCAATAGAGAGAAATGAAATTAGGAGATAATAATGAAACAATAACGCCACGCTGTAAATTGAAGAAACAATAATTTATTTACTTAGTACGAGTTCAGCTATACAAATTAATAACATCACATTTTCCAATTCAAGTCAAATCTAAGTAGCTACAAAAATGCAGCAATATCTACAAGTTTTCCTAAAACCATGTTCGGAACATAACAGGGAAATACAACATTTCCATGTACAGGGCAACTCAGGCGATTCAAGTATCAACTACTTGGTCAGGTACTAAACAGCGACATCAAGATCATGTTGCTTGCATATGTACAGTGTCTTCTTCTAAAAGTGTAGCCCTTTATGATCAGTAAAGGAAGCAGTCAACCAAAGCAGAAAAAAGAAAACAATAAAATGTGAGACTGTTTTGTTGGTAGAATTACCTTCAAGCTGTTTGAAGAAGAGCCAGCTCTGGTTGTTAACCATGATCTTCGCCTTCCACTACCATCCAGTCTAGCTTTGGACCCTAAACAGCAGCAAAAGAGATAAGATTAGAGTCTCAAATTAATTGTCTTTTCTATTTTAGTCATCACGTTGATTAACCATACCTTTCCTTGTCGAATTATCGTAGTATAGCTTCCAGTCATATCAACAACAGTGGATGGGTCAGCCACTCTGAGACCACCATCAACTACAAAATCAAGACCCTGGGAAAAAAGGAAAAAAAAAAGAAAAGCCATCACGTTCAATTCCAAGAAACAAGGTTTTAATCTCAACTTATTAAATAGAATAGTTCTCATTTCTTAGGTAGAAACTTTCTGTTTGACCAGGTTCAGGAATTCAAACTACCAAAAAAAACCCACGAACCCCTTTTTCAGCCAGAGAACCAAGTAGGGGGCGTTTGGATTGATAAAGTTGCAATTTAGTCATAAATCAAGTTAATTAAGAGTAATCACATTAGTCTTGTCATCCATCACGAAGACACCGAGAAGATCCGGTAGATAGTCACGGGCTTAAATTCTTGGCAACAAATTCCTTTTAAATTGTTTTGAAGTCATTTTTTCTAGAAAGATCCAAAATCCAATATTTTATTCTCACCAAACTTGATTTTCAACGAAACTATAATAACATCAATCCAAACACCTCCATATTTGAAAATTTCCTGGACATGAGAGAAATGGGGGAGCGGGAATGCTGAAGTGACAGAGGGAAGGGGCACGAGAAATGGTTCAGACAATTCAATACCTCTTTCTCATAAACATCTGCAATAATAGCAGGATCAAGTATCCACTGATCTTCAGAAGGCCACTTCACACTGCATCAAGTAAACGTTGTTAGCTGCCAAGCTTTGCTCGAAAACAATTATGACCAAGTTTCCTATAATATAGCAAAAATGAATATTTCTAGTTCAGTAATTACAACCTCGTACATATCAAAGGTGCATCCAAGCTCTGCAATATAGCTTGGCATATGACATCATCTGGTAAACGAACACCAACATGCTTCCTTTGTGCATATTTAGTAGTGGCTCCATTCCTTATGCATTGTTTTGGCAGTTGTTTACTCGCAGGTAAAATAAAAGTGTACTGGTCAAAGCATAAAATAGTTATAGTTATATTCTATCTAGTTGAGAAAAAAAAAGAGGTTATTTTATTTGTTTGTTTTTTTTTTTTTTTTGCTTTTGCACACCCTGTAAGTATGTGAAACTGCACAAATACCTTTGCAAAGTTGGTATTTGCTTGCATTCCTCTGAAAACTATATATCAAGCCACTGCCAAGATATCCATGCAAAAACTGCAATTGAATAGATCTGCCTGAACAGCATGCGCAAATAGTGCCCAAATAAACAAGGTTCTTAAGAGGACACATGCAAATACCACCTTTGCAGAAGTACTTAGGAAATCTTACATATTTGCTGGGAGAAGTACTTAAGAAATCTTACATATTTGCAGGGGTTATATATATGCAAAATGACCCCTGCAATGTTCCATTTAAGAAATTTAAAACTTTGAAACGATGATCCTTACCGGCCCAGGCAAACAATGTTTAACAGCTCGAAAAATATTTGTTTGACCATGGTTATTACCACGAGGAAATCCTGTTGTATAGGTGTCTATGTCTCTCAAAGAGTGGCACAAAATACTAAGAGGCTGCATCAGTAAGTATAAATCAAGTAAGGAAAGTGCAGGAGAAGTGGTGCAAGAAAGTGCATAACATTGTTTAACCTTCTCACAGCTTAACATCACCATCAGCAAGAAAAATGAAAAATGAGGTGCAAAATAATCTATTTACAAATGTACCCTAATAAAACTTGAATTTTGATATACGGCTTTTAAAAAATCGATCTCTTACATGTATATCCTTGCACTAAATAAATGCCTCTCTTTAGTCTTAACAAAATACCTAATTCAAAGCAACTTCAATGAATTGAACGACTCCCCAACTTCCAACTTAAGGGTATTTCCAAAACAAACTACACAATTGAGAAACGCCACATATTCAGATACTTGGTATGAAATATCCCAATAATCTCACATCGGATGAAAAAGAAAGTACGATTAGGTATATAAGGATCAATGACTTTAATACTAATAACTAAATTTAAGCATTTTGGACCAGTGGTTTAGGTCCCACAAATTATTAGTTATAGTGGGACTAGATAGTTACATTTGGTATTAGAGACGGTTTGCTGACTAGAAGTGTGATAGCTAAATCTTATGCTGAACAAAATGCTACACTACGGGTTAGGTGGAAGCCATCTCTTGATCATGTATGAGTCACCTTTAAAATCTCACTTCACCCGTTGATTATGAACTATCTATGTGATTAGACTTGGACTTGAGTATGACACCCCAATAGTCTTATATCGGAACAAAATGCTATATCACGGGTTTGGTGGAAGCCACCTCTTGATCATGTTTGAGTCACTTTGAAAATCTTACATCACCTGTTGATTCTGAACTATCTATGTGATTGGGCTTGGACCAGATCAAGATATTCGGATCTAAACAAGAGGATTCTATGACAACCCAATAGTCTCATATCGGATGAGAAAGGGATTACAATTGGATATATAATGATCAAGAACTCTTGTACTAATAACTAGACTAAAGCATTTTGGGCCAGTGTTTAAGGCCAAACAAGTTATTACTGCTAGTAGGCTAGGTCGTTACAGAGTATACATGTAAATAGTTGATTTTCCAAAGCTATAAGCCCCAATGAGATATATACATATATATGCTTTTAAAATTATCTATCAACGTATGTATCCCTGCAAAATCTTGACTTCAATTTGTATATATATATATGTAGACAAATAATTTTGCAGGAATATATGTGAAAGAGCCCCAAGAAAAATTTATACTGCCATTTGTATTTCGTTCCTGTAATATGTTTCATATGCAATTTAACATTTACTTGGTAACATGGGAATATATATCTTGCCTTTGAGTTTCCTATGCCTTTGATTCTGCAAAAAGAAGCAAAAGATGACAGTCAAAAGACCTTTACACTTAAAAATATTACAATTTGTAGGCTCTAAACAGATTAAACTGAGATAGGGAGTATATCATGCCTGCGAAGGCGCTCAATGGAAGAAGGATTTGTCAGATCACAAACAATTGAGTAGCTGAAATCAAGAGAAAACATGTAAATAGCAGAGAAAATATTTGCTATAATGAAAAATGTACTAAAAATCCAACTTTAATTGAGCAATTAGTATATTTCAAAATATAAGTTGGGCAGTTGATTAAAAACATGCATGTACATGCGAACAACCCCACTGTGCAAGCACACACACGCACATAAAAGCAACCATGCATGCACTCGCACATTGGTGTGCCTATTCGGTCTAAAATGAATTACAGAGCCAAATCATTAAGTCATTTCAATCAATTCAGTTCAATTTGATCAATAATTTGAATAGGTCCATTGAGCATAAAAGAACTACAAAACTAATTATCCAAATATCCAATGACTAGATACCTATTAGCTGTTAGATGATGATTGAGCGCCAGTAGTGCTTAACACCTGCATTCTTGCCAATAAGGTGGAAAGTTTTCAGCACTATCAAATACAAGCCCTCTTAAAATGATCTCATGAGTCTATGCAATCTTAAGGCCCGAATTCAATGTAAGACAAGTTATTATGCGCGAATTAACATGCAAAAGACTTGAATGAGTGCCCCTTGCAAATGTTTTGCAATCATTGCAAGAATGAACCGTCACATGAACTGGCGGAGCTCATGTTGATCAAGAGGTCATGTTTCGTGGCTCTATAAGGGACAAGTAGAATTTGTTCGTCACATTACCAACACATAATGCACTATCATAATTCATAAAAACCTTCCAACTAAGTTATATTATATGAGATTCAACACCAGGAACATCTCACAAATCATTCAAATTGCGAGCTGAATTATTCACTGCGTAAGGGACAATATAAAGACAAATAGGACGAGTAAAGCGCATACACAGTATCAGTAGGGATTACACCAACTGCTCCTTCCTTAATCAGATCGATGATAGGCTCCAGCTTCCACGTATCCTCTCCCGAAGGGTCCACCTTCACGTATACCATCCCCTCTCCCTTCTACTACACCAAAATCCGCATGCGTAACTATAGGAAAATTCAAAACTGGGGCAAATTTACGGTAGATTTAGCAATCGGGGCATGGATTAGGAACGGAAACGAAGGATCGGAACCTTGAACAGGCGCTGCGACGTGTACTTCAACCGCTTAGGGCTTCGCTTCAGCGTCGCGAAGAAGGAGTTTGAGGGGAACGAGGAGCGGAGGCAACACTTCCGAAGGAACGGAGGCGGGGGCGTGGGCGGGGGCGGCGCGGCCGAGAGGCGGCGGAGTCCGGCGACGGAGACGGCGCTGCGGAAGGAGAGGCCGGGCGCGGCGGCGCCTTAGCCGGGGGTGGCTGTGGCGGAGACCATGGGGATCACCGCAGAGCAGGGTGTGGTTACTTCGAGAAAGGGGAATATGCGGTATATTTATAGATGCGGAAGTGGCCGGTGCCTTCCGGAAGGATATATGCGGACGCTCTCGAAGGAGATTTTGTGTGGGAGTTCCCGGTTTCGCGGTCGCTAGTCTACGGATGGTTTCGCATGCGGAGGTGGGAATAATTGCGTGAACCGCGTGTATAGACTCCAGACCTTGAAATTAGCTTGTTTATTATTGGTTGAAAGTAAGCTCATTGGAATAGCCTGAAACTAGTACAGAGATGCTTATTGGACGGTGTATTGATGAAACCAAATGCACCCAGTAACCTGCTATGCTCTACTTTCAATCCGAACCGTCCACTATTCAATGCCCCTCTCAGTACACGGTGTAGATTGAATATTTCTAAGCGGTCTACCAATGACGTGGTGAACTAACTCCAGGTGATAATCTCTTCAACCCCGAGGGTGTCGACGATGCGGGGGTTTGGTTTCCTTCTAGGGTTTTTATAAGCCCTCTTCTTCCTATGTTACTTCTTCTTCCTCCCCTCGATCCGAATCGCGTCCGCGAATGCAAAATCGAAGCGAAGCAGGAGCCATGGACGAATCCGCCATGGGAGAGCCTCTACCGCACAGTAGAGGAGAAGAGGAAGACGTAGAGAAGGTAGTAATGCAAAAGGAGGAGGAAGAAGAGGAAGAGGAGGTGTGGTCCTCGGATTCGGAGGTGGGAGATGCCCTAGATTGGTTGGACGCGCGGGAGGGTTACGACGCCGCCGCCGCCTCCCCCGCCGCGGCCACCGCCTCCTTCTCCGGCGGCGCCGCCGCCGCACGCCGCCCCAACGCCCACGGCGGCGTCCTCTCCCGGCCTCTCCAGCCCATCGCCAATCGGAACCAGAAGTTCTCCTCCCACATCCGCGCCAAGCCCTTAGAGGTCTTTTACCGATCCGCTCCTCTCCGTTCGTAGGGTTTTGTTCTTAATCCATGCTTTGTTATTGTAATTGTTGTAGGAGTGGGAAGGGAGATTGGATGTGGGGATGTCAAATTCAGTGGCGACGGCGATACGGGATAGCGTTCGGGAGATGGCGATTGGGAAAACAAGGAACACAGAGAAAGCAGATCGTGCCACTGTTGAGCAGGTTTTTTTAGCAAGCCAAGCTTCTTTTTGACTTCTGATTTATACATTAGCTCAGGATTTTTTATGGTTTACTTATCTGTGTGCTATTTTAGAAAAGTAATACAATTTTTTTTTTTTTTTGCAGGCTATTGATCCAAGAACTCGAATGGTTTTGTTCAAAATGTTGAATCGCGGGGTTTTTAATGACATTAATGGTTGCATTTCAACTGGGAAAGAGGTATTCTTCTGTTTTACTAACTTTCTTTCATTTGGAGCATTTCCACAGTGCATAAATTCTACAACATTATTGAGTAATGAAATAAAATGTGATAGGATTCGTAGCAATGCATGCGCTAATTTCTCTCTACATAGGCTAATGTTTATCACGCAACTAAAGCTGATGGCCAGGAATTAGCAGTCAAAGTATACAAAACTTCTGTTCTTGTTTTCAAGTAAGTTATTGTTAATTCTGTAGATTAAAGCTTAATTTTGCAGCTATTGGTTTCAAAATGTCATAAAATGGTTTTTATTTTTATATATTGCTTTATTGCAGGGACAGAGATAGGTATGTACAAGGAGATTATCGTTTCAGATATGGTTACTGCAAGCATAACCCAAGGAAAATGGTAAAAACCTGGGCAGAGAAAGAAATGAGAAATCTTTTGCGGTGAGAGAAAGTTGTCTTCTAAATATATTATTATGTGATTAATTTGAGGAATCTTGAATAATGCAGAAAACTAATATGTTTGAAACATATTTCTTCTTCCTTTTCTTTTGATAGAGTAAGAGCTGCAGGAATCAGGTGCCCAATGCCGTTACTCTTAAGACTTCATGTCTTGGTCATGGAATTTATAGGTAATTTTGTTTCCATACTCGCGGAAAGAAGTTATTATCATTTTCACTACTTTGCTTTATTGACCTTTTTTTTTTGTCTATTTATCTATTTTCCTGGACTTTCATTTTGTACAACATTATGTGTGGCGGCTAATTCTACTTTTTAGTAGGACTCTCAACTATATTAATCTGGAATTATGTTTAATTATCATACTAAAGCTTTTTTGAATGCCTCTTTGATTCAGGAAAAGCAGGTTGGGCTGCTCCTCGCCTTAAGGATGCTGCTCTTTCAGAAGACAAGTCGCGGGAAGCATATGTAGAGGTACAGTAAAAATCCTACTCTACTAGCAGTTGCACTTGGTAATAGCTGTGCAAATGTGAGTTCTAGTAGCTTTAATTGACCTGTCAAAATCACCAATAAGGCCTTTTAAACAGTATATGCTGTCGACTGTATTCAAAGACCAAAGCTAGTTCTTTTGATCTTTTTGGATCTTAGGCTTGCTTTCGGCTGGATGATATTGTGCTCGAAATCAATATATTTAATAACTGAGTCTGGATTGATGTTGGACCTGATAGTTAATATAAGTGAGAGTTCAAAATGTGTAAAATAGTTTTCTATTTAAGATTTACTATTTTCGAATATTTTGACTTCCGCACTATGCACCGTTTATTTTGTTGGGGCAAACAATTAATGTTTGTATAAATCATAGTTAGCTCATTCCAAATTCTACTGCTTGATAAATTTGTGCATGGTCAGTTTGTTTTTCTCTAAATTTGGGTCGGTTTTGATTTTCCCTCAGATAATTACAACAATGCGAGCATTGTACCAGAAGTGCAAATTGGTTCATGGTGATTTGAGTGAATACAACATACTCTATTTTGAGGTCGGTTATCACCTTCTCTTGTTATGTGAACTATTCTTGTTGAACCTCGTATGGCAAATTTTGTGTTTTCCCTTTTCTTGATGCCTTTTATCATCCAGGGTCACTTGTATATAATTGATGTTTCTCAATCTGTGGACCTCGATCATCCATCTGCATTAGACTTCCTGAAGGAAGATTGCTTACATGTCACTGTATGTATTATTCTCCTCACAGTCACTAATGAAATATGTTACTGCTTGTATTAAACTATTAACTGGTTTTAATTCTCCTTCCAGGAGTTCTTTAGGAAACATGGAGTTGCTGTAATGACCGTCAAGGAATTATTTGATTTCGTGATTGACCCATCAATTGCGGATGAAGATGTCGATGAGTATCTAGGAAAGGTATCTGCTAGATTTCACCAACATGTCGTTTTTCAGATTTTTGAGATTTCGATTTTAATGACGATGCTGACATGGAACAAACTTTGATGCACCATTTGCAAAAAAATTAGAATTTTGAGGGTTCTATTCTTCCTTTTTTTTTTAAGCATAAAAGATCGAATGTTTTATTTTTTCTGCTCTAAGAGGTCCCCAATGTTTAATATCAGATTCAGCAAAAAGTTTTGGAAAGAGGATGTTCAGTGGCCAATGATGATGAAATTGCCCCAACAGTGTTTGTGCAGGTAACTGTGGATATTCATGCATTATGTAATTTGTCACTAGGCATGCTTCTTTGGTTCATCCGATATTTCTTAACCATAATTATTAATCCATGAAGAAAAATAAATAAATAAAATTTCTAAATCATTGACTTCTCCCTGTCAAAATAGTGAATGTATATTCTTTTAAACCTAAAACTAGTTGCCTACTCTGATCATCAATGCGCCTGCTGAACTTTTATTGTTGCTTGTGCTGTCGATGCTTTATATTTTGCAAGACAATGGACTATGTAAAGCAATGCGAGGCAGATCTCGTTCAGATGGCAATGCTTTCACGCCCTACTTTTGCTTACGAGCCGACAGCGGAAAAGATTTACGACAAGCCCCTTTTAGGATTTGTAAACACTCGAACTGAAGCCGCCCAACAGCAGCAAAAGCAGCAGCGGCAGCTGGAAGAAAAGGCAGAAGCAAAAGCAGAAGCTGAAGCGGTTCCAAACAATCCTCTGGAGCCCTTGGAGAAGGACCTCCAAAGTAAGTGTTCTGCGGAGGGTGAAGTTGAATCTTGCACGGACTCTGATGAAGACGGTTCTTGGGTCGAGGCGGAGCCGAAGAAAGGTCCAGAAGAGAGGAGGGCGGAGCGCAAGGAGAATAAGAAGAAAGTGAAGGATGAGAAGAGAGAGGCTCGCATGACTAAGATCCCGAAGGCCGAGAAGAAGAGGAGGAAGAAGTTGGCCAAGGCCAAGTGTAAGAGGTAGTAGTCTCTCTCTATACCCCAAAGTGCATTGGGGTTTTGCCTTTTTTGTTCGCGAGACTGCTTGATTATTTTGGTAAGCTTATGCTGAGTTAAAATTATTTCTGGGTGTTATATTATGCGGGATGAGACTGGCTGGTCACATAAAAATCTCTTGTTTTTCCTTTTTTTAAAAAAAAATTAGATAAAATCTCTTAATTATGAAATGAGGTGTACTTGATGAGAGGAATGTATACTTATCTTTTTGTAGGAATGATTAGTTCAATGAAGATTTATTTGTAAGATTTTCCAATGTAAGTAGAGTAATGCCATCTGAAGTGCCAAAAAGTGAATGTAAATTTTGAACTTTTTATGTGAGGGCCGGCACTTTGTACTATATCAAGTTTTTTTTTTACTAGTAAAAATTTAATAAGATTGTTCAAACTCTTAAATTAAAGGGTGTGAGATGTGCGATCCTTTGCTGGGCGTACGGTGGTTCATTTAGTAATTATCATAATTGTATTGTAATCATGTTGGGTATCGTCCTCACTAAATTTTATTTTTTAAGAAAATATTATTCTGCCTATTGTCCTGTTTTGTTGTATCTATCACGAATTCTTTTGAGAAGCAAAAAATAAATTTTGACATGCCCGTAAGCACTTTAAAATGCAACAATGTGATGTCTAAATCATTGATTATTAACTCAGTATTTTACTGTACTAGTTTGCACAATTTTTTCCTTTTTTTTAAAGAAAAAGAGAGATGCTACCTAATAAAAGTGAACTAAGCAATAAAAAAAAAAGAGAGATGCTACCTAATATAAGTGAACTAAGCAATCGGAGTAAGACAGTTGTGTTCCTCTGTAACGGCCACACCATCCAATGTGTCTCCCAGCCTCCTCCCACTGCTCTGCACTTTTTGTTGACCCACAAAATTACTCAAAACCATCCTGTTACTACTTTTTTTGCATCTAGAGAGGATACGCTGAAGCTCAAACAGAGACCTCTTCAATCCCTCGACTTCATTTTTAAGTATTACCTGCAGCCCCTCTGGAAACTAACTGAAGAAGAGATGCAGGAGCAGAAAAGGAAGGAAAAACTTAAAAAAGAATGTATGAGATTATTCAGCTGCAGAAACTGGGTACAAAATATGCCCGAGTAATCCAAACATTATCTCAATTATACATAGCAATCCCAACTTCAAGAGGTAAAATTAACCTAACTAACATTTTAGTTGCTTCAATCAAACACCCAGTTTCGTATTTGGTTAATTTTTCTTAACAACTTTCAATCACCCGAATGATAAATGACTGGAATCCAAGCTTTCAACAGAAGAGAAGCATTCAAGTCAGTTTGCCTTCCACCAGTCTAAATACTGTTAAGGATAAAAAATCAGGACTAGATAGATAAATAAAATATTTGACAACCATCTTAAAATAGCAACTATTTCGAAACGGCTATACAGAGGAACCAAAGTGTCATTACCCTGTAGAGAGATTATTGCAAAGAAAGAACCTTCTGAAACCGCCATGGTAACAAGTTCTTTCATCCTAAAATCAGATTAAAAAGATCCGGACAAAAAAGAAAAAGCGCAAAAATCTCACCCCCCCCCCCCAAAAAAAAGCCCTCTATAACCTAGAAGTATACTCTGAACCGATCATTCAGCTCAGACGATACTAAGAAAAGCATCCATAGAGAAGCCACACGCACAATTTTGTCCGCAATGCCCCTTGTAGTTTTCATCTCATAAAATCTCACACTAAAACAGTTTAAATATTACTTAGAACGCAGCATGCGTGGATTTATAAGAGACTCGCTCATAGGAGGCCTCTTCACCGGGGAGGAGGCATGGGAGGTGCATGGGATTTTGCCATTCCCACCCACACAACAATTCCGACCGCAAGGATCACCCACCCAAGTATGTCGTACTTTAGGTCGCTGTTCTTTTTCTTCTTACTCTTTGTTGCCTGGGAAGAATAAAGGGACAATGAGCTGAACAGTGATAATATTAATTCCAAAACAGAAAAATCTGAGACAAAAGTTCCTGGTTTGTTTGTTTGTTTGTTTTTTTTTTTTTTTTTTTTTTTTTTTTTAACTTCTATGCAATTGATTCTTACTATCGCCGATACGCTTGTAGCATCATCATGTAAACAAAAAGCGGGCAACATATAGTTTCCACATTTTTTTCTGGAAAAAAACCTCAGAGATTTATAGATAGCAAATGATTTGCTGTCCATCAGAGCATTCAATTACTTAAATTTGCTGAAGTACAAAAGACAAATCATAAGCTTACCCACACTATTTTTTTTTTTTTTTCCATGTAAACTATTACTGAGCAAGAAATCGATGGCACAAACAAATTTCTAAAACTCAAACACGAAAACCACTCTCTTTCACACCAAATAATGTGCACAGTTTACACAACTTTGCTCTAAATAGCTACAAGCAGTAAAGCATTTATTAGATATGTATGACGCCAAGTAGTACTATTGTCAATGAAAAATAATAAAATTTCCTAGTTAAATACTGTCAGCTGGAAGGATACTTTGTAAATTTAAAAAGTAAAAAACTGCCGATGGCAATTTAAACCTGTTCACAAAAAATTGCTCAAAGAAAATATAGAGGTGCAATTTTGAAACTAAGTTACCACAGCAAAAAGGAAGCTGAAGTGACCGCCAACATTAACATAATTTACCATCCAAGAGTCATTAGCAAGGTTTAATACACAAAGAAGAGAAATAATTTCCAAAAACAGTAAATCAAATAAATCATTAGAGAAATAGCTAAAACACTTGTCTTCGACAATGAAAAGATGGACATAGTACCTTTGCACTTGAGGCAGAGGATGTCCCTTGTGAAGATTGTTGGCTGGCAATCTGCCTTTGGAGCTCTAAATGCAGTTCAGGTGCCTGCAAAAAGCAGGTATCAGTACCAATTTATGTTTTATAAAGGATATGCAAGAATAAGATGCACAACAACAAAAAAGAGCTGCATTAAATTTGCTAAAAGGGCTTCAGACCAACTGAGTGACATCTATATTTTATAAATTATTTATTTGCTGTCAATAATATGAGTTGCTAAAGATGTTTCAGCTCAGCGGGACATAGGACTTTTGAACTGCCATAAAGAAAATCAACAACACATATATTAATAATGCATGCATATAGAAATAAGAGAGAAAATTGTCAACAAACAAAAACCATTTTGAAGACAAAGATCGGAATGTAAAGAATAATATAATATCAATATGTGGTTGCACTATATAAACTTGCAGAAACTTTTTTTTGATTAAACAGGGCTGAACCCTATTTGGTCGAAGTACATAAAGCAATACAGGGAGCTGAGTCCTGGACCTAAACACAATACTGTTTCACACCCAGAGAAGTAAAACAACAGCCCCCCCCCTGTATTACTACCAGATACAACCCAGCTCAAAGCGGAAAACACCGATTAACCCAAAGTTACAAACTAAACAACACAACATGACTAAATTAGAAACGGCAGTGACTGGGAAAACGAAGTACGCGAATCAGGCGGCTCTCAAGGGGTTAAGTGATTAACCCAAATTTCGGAGCTTCCTCAACCTGCAGTTGTGGTAGGTAATCCAATCTGAAAAGAAAAAAACCCTTGCCCCAGTCTCCTCAGGATAGTATGTTATTGTCTCATGATTCGCGGTTAGCTACCAGGGCTATGCAACATTCGAATATATCTCTGTTTGGGAGAAGAGAAAGAATTTAATTGGCTATTAACTTGCAGAAACTTTCAACTTCAAGAAACCAGCATAACAATGACAAATATAGGATATCGTATTTAATATGATGTAGAAAGGAATAATTAGAGACAGAAGAAAGGAAAGAATTAAGATAGAAGATCAGGATGAATGAAAAGGTGATGATTGATAGGCCCAAGGAAAGATAGTTTCTTTACATTAGCGACCTCAAGTTATGTATGCATTAACCTCTCCTCAATGAGAAGAAAAAACAAGAAGACAAATTATTGCCCTGCATGCTGAGATGTCTGTGCACGTAAGGGAGATTTGGAACACTGTAGCCATCGAGATTATTAGGTGATATATACTAAAATGGAAAAAATATATTTATTAGCAATATTTGATCAAGTTCATGAGGGAGGAAAAAAAAAACAGGTATCAACTAGAAGCCAACCCCATTATTTTGATTACAACTATCAACACATGTAAAATAAGTGATATAGCATCTGCCCGACCTCACTGCCAGTAGGGATCCTTCTATTGCCTGAAATATCTGATTTCTAAGTTCTAACTCAAGTATCTACTTCTAAAACTAATGCACAATTTTTTTCCTTTTGATTTTTGAAAGAACTAACAAAAAATGTGCTCATCTCAGTGGGACTGTGACAGTAGGCGTGCATTAAAATTCAACTGTCAGGATGCAAAGCATGCCATTTGGCCAACAAAAAAGGAAATTGATCCCCACAAGGAACCTATTTCATTTGCTGACGTGGCTCAAAGGGCAGTAAACTTACAAGGCACAATCAATTAACATAGCAGTTTTGATAAATACATATGTTTCTCACATTCGGTAACATATGATCTGCACACTGCTGATTGCATTTGAGAGAGCATGCCAAAAAAGTACATATGACCATGCAGGAGCACCTATATATTACATGTTACCCAAGATCCCAATCTCGTTCTTGCAAATTACATTGCAGAATGAGTAAATTTTGAGTTTTTGACTCATTCATAATCATGCTGTATGGGCCAATGTTTTAAATACCAGCCGCTATGGCGGATTTTATGTGTCACCGCTACGCCATAATCTCTAAGGCAGAATTTAGTGGATCGGATTCATAGCGGCTGCTTTAGCGGCATAGGGCCCACAAAAGCGGCCGCTGCGGTAGGAAAGCGGGCGCTATGAGCCCAAAACTTAAAAAAGTGCAAACAAATTAAAACATCTAATCGGGTCGGGTTCTCAAGTGAAATAAAAAGATCAAACCCTGTTTCTAAGGCTTGCAATACTAAAAAAGGAATGATTAGTTGTCATTTCTTCAAAATTATATGCATTTTTTATAAGGAACATAAACATATTAAGTTTGTTTTTATAAAACCCGCTATGGGTTCATAGAGCCCGCTATCCAGTTTCCGCTATGAGGCACTCGAAACGCTATGTGCCCGCTATCCACTATTTACAACTTTGGTATGGGCAAAGAAAATAAACAAACGCTAAACCATAATTACAGCAGTATGACAAATACAAGAGATCAAATATTCAATTTTAAAAAAATGCAGCAACTACCAGTCAGTTAAATATTACATTTACACTAATGCCTTATCCTAAGATTCAGTTGAACAAATGAAAGAAAGAAAGTACCTTAGCTGATAGGTCCAATGACTTGATATACAGGTCATTTTCAGGTTCCTAAAGGAAAAAGGCAAAGCTCAATTTCTTACAAACCAATTATCAGCACAGAATCTAAGATGAATATGTAGATGATACCTCCTCAACAGCCTTCTGGAAACACTCAGTGGCCTTTGTGAAATAGCCGTTTGCCGCATCATGGTCAGGAGTATAAAAAGCATGGGAAGTGTAAGCATTTCCTAAGCACCAGAGAGCATCGTGCTTCCTGGGATTAATCTCCAACGCCTCCTCCAGCTTTGACATAGCATCTGTACAACTCAAATCATCAGAAAAGAAAAACCCCTATCTCAAAGCCAAAATTTTGCATAAAATACATAAAAATAAGATGAAAACGTTCATAACACAGTTGATATAGGACATTTTGAAAAACAGTATCCGAACTTTAAAATGAAAACTTTAATTTTACTACATAACCTTACAATTATTTTGAAGCCCGTTTGGAGTGTTATCGGAGTGGTATTTTCAGAAGAACAAATTTCTTAAAATTCCATCAACAGATTCCCTTCGAGGCAAAACCAAAAGCAGCAAATTAGCGTTTCTGCTTTTGGTCCTCAAAATTTTTGTTTTTGACTCGCGCTGCAGCGAAACACCAAACTTTTCAATTTGCCAAACACTCTACTAGACTTACTAGACATGACTATTGCTGAAAGCATAAGCAGAAGCAGGCCCACACAGGCACATAATGGTATTCATAACTTTTTTCAATGGAAATCATAAGTTCTAACAGAAATTGACAGTACTTCTGAAATCAAAGTAACCCTAAAGACAGGTAATAAATTCAAAAAATTACTAGTTCAGCATTCATTTAAAAAATGTACTACATATGATAGTTCAGGTAAGTTCTGTACTTCTATTCATAAAAATTACTCCTTTTTTTTTAACTAAAAACATAGTTTCTAATCTCAACAATACAAATTCTATTACCTTCCACGTACTTCACAGTATCCGCCCCACTCTGAAACTGCGACAACTCAAGAAGAGCCCCTCCCCATCTCGTCAGGTTCTTCACAACAAAAACCCAATACAGATAAACAAATTAGGGTTCCGATCGATCAAAACATCGATTAAAACAAGGGGAAAAAAAGATGAAAAGTATGAGAAAAAGGGATCGAACGGGGGGTGGGAATGGGATCTCACGTCGGCGTCGAGGGGGTTGTTGGCGTAGCCAACCTCGGCGGTCTTGCGCGCGTGCTCGAAGAAGACGAGGCGATCGAAATCGTTCTGAGGCATCTCCATTTTCGATTCTGAGTTCGATCTAAGGAGAGGAGAACGAGGAGGAGGAGGAGGAGGAGAAGACGAGGGTTAGGGTTTTGGGGGCGGAGGAGGTGCGAGGGTTTTATATTGTGCGGGCGACGGAGAGATTTGGCGCCACGAGTACGACGCGTTCGTCGGAAGTAAAGCGTTGGATTCGGGTCGAGGCTCGGGTCAGGTGCTTTGCCCGGTAACTTTAAACCGCTTACTTTGAATACGTTTATTATTTATCGTAGAGATAACTCTAGCGAAATAGCGGGTAAAGGGTATGCGGGCGCGGCGGTGATTTTACGTCGGGTCAGGAGTTTTTGATACTTTGCTGAGATATTGTACACCACTAGATTTGTGAGTAGTGTAATTAGATAATTTTAACTAGTAACGAAATTAATCCGAACTATTCACAAGCAACCAGATTTCTGTTTCCGGTTTCTGGTTTGAATAATATTTCTATATATCATTTAAATTCTAGTCATTTATTTTTTAAAATTAACGACTAAGATGCATTCTAATTTTTTAAGAATCTGTTATTGAAATACGGTACCACTTGGTAGGATTAAAAGAGTATTTGTGTCTTATCTTTACAATGAATTAAGAGAGATTATTTATTTATTTATTTATTTATTTTTGCATTCATTAACACACTTTCGTGAACTTGTTAGAAAAACTAAGTTAACTCTTAGCAATTAATTTAAGATTAATTATCTTGTAATCTATAAGCTTTACAAATCTATATAAAGAGAGCTTGTCTACTCTCTTAAGACACACCAACTAAAGATAAAAAAAGACTAAAAAATTATACTATTTGAGAGAAAAAGACAAAAAAAAAAGGTGATTTTTTTTGTGAAGCTTTGGGCTCATCTACTTGTACAGAGTTGGTGAAGCCACACGACGAGAGTCGGTCGAGTCGTTGTATCCTGGAGGGTACAAATCAGTGTTCTGCTGTTGTATTCTGGAGGGTACAAATCAGTATTCTGCTGCATTGGTTCGAAAGTTTTGCCTACCGCAGAGAGTTTGAATCTCCTTAAAGAGAGCGAGATATCCGTGCATCGATTTGATCGACTCGTTGATATTTTTTATATATTTTTATAGTCTTATTTACACCAACATGAACTTTTTACAATTCTAATTTATTCTTAATATGTTGAATATGTATTTTCAAATATTATCCTTCGGATTAATTTTGATTTAGCAGTCGTTTGGTTGTGTGGTGTGGTTTGTATTTATGGTGAGCAGCTGCAAGAAGGTGCCATTTTGAGAAGGCTCTCTATTCTGAGCTTGCTGCTCCCCCAAGTCAAACAGGAACTTAGTTTGCAGAAGTAATATTTTAAAAAATAAATAAATACATTCACTATAGACTCTGTTTGGAAATATATTTACTGCCGCAAGAAACTGCGAGAAAAAAAATATTTTATTTACTTTTGACACTTTGATTTTATAAGAGATAAATTTGTTTGGCAACTTATTTCTAATTTAATATTTACACCCATGATAATGAAGCCCTGTGTCACGGACTTAAGCTTTTCGTCTAGCAAAAGTTTGTGCGGCGCCCGCCTTCCTACTCGAAGAGGGCAAGGCGTTCGTGACAGTTGGTATAAGAGCCGGTTCGAGCTAGGAACCATGTCAATATCAGATGCTGGCAACCCCGATGTTGTGGCTGAACCTCCAAGGTAGTCTAGGCGAGGCAAGAACAAAGAGAGAGTTGTTGAACAAGAGAGAGTTGTTCAACAAGAGAGAGTTGTATCTTGTAGTGTTATTTTCTAAGTAAAAAGTGTACTTAGTTTTTTCTGCGGAACCACTACTCCTTTCTCTTTCCTCTACTTTTGCGTTTAGTCGTAGGGTGCGAAGGTCCGGGCTAGCAAATAGAGAGCAAGGCTTGCTCTCTTCGAGCAAGAAGGCGGGCGCCGCACGAACTCTTGCTAGGCGAAAAGCTTAAGTTCGTGACATCTGATACCATTTTATATTATATGAAACAATTATTATTCTTCAAAAGTTTAAGCGGTCAGAAAATAAAGTTTTTAATCTTTATATTCAACAAAGTGTGCCCTTTATCAAATGCTCAAACATTTACTCAGAACAGTCAAAACTCAAATGGCCCAGAAAATGCGAGTTTAAGAGAGCTTAATCTGATAGGATGTGCTTGGAGATGATGATTACACCTAACACTCTTTGCCATTTTTTCGGTATGGATTTGATCCCCTTTCTTGGTATTTCTCCTCTATTTAAAGCCTCTCTAATGTTTTTTTTAGTAATCATATATTTCTCCAGCAATGAATGCATGGTGGTATGACTATTTGCTTACTAATATGCTCTTAGTTGTTTGGCATTGTTAATTTTGATACACAGTCCAGTATTTGAAACTGCACTTTTCTGTTTACTAAGTTGAGTTGTTGTTCAGTTCCTACCGAAATCAGCTAAAATCGCTTGTCGTTACATAGAATGATTAAAATGTTGTAATTGAAAAAAAAAAAAAAAAAAAACAATCTGCAGATTTGATAAGCTATGTATTCGACTGCAGAATATTTTTATCCTTAATTTGATATTCTTCCAAACTAGACTACCAACTTTACCTTGCAGCACAAGCTGAGGTTTCAGAAGCTTATTTTAACTTCGAGTCACATCAGAAACTCCAAGCTTTTCAGTTTGCCAAATGCCGGCTAAAGCTGGCTGTATCTGAATTCTGAAAGCAGATGCTGAACCTAGAGTTCACCAACTTGCTTCAATTGAAATTCCAGCTTCCTCAAACATTAACATGAATATAATTTTGATACAAATGTTACAAGCTGTTATCTTTTTCTTCTTTTTTTTTTTGTACAAACACAATCATCCTCAAACTTCATATGTCCTACCTAAATCACACATAAATGATGAGATTACTCACTTCATATTCGTAGATTAAAAAAAAAAAGAAGTAAAAATTAAGGAGATGTTGGGCCTGAGCATGTCACCGATATTTCTGATGCTGCATCTGCTTTAACATTAAAGCCGTGGCCGTTATTCTGCGACATCTTCTGCATTCTTATGTTCCTACTTTTTCTAATGAACTGTGTCTCTTCAGCTACAGAATTGTCATCTGAGCCTACTTGTTGGCTCATCCCAGAAATTCTCTTATTCAAAGGGGAAGGTGTATAGGCAAAACTGCTGTTTAAACTTCGGTTTGAACCGCGGCTACTGCTTGTCCTCGGCCTCGAGCTAAATGGGCTCTCCTGCTGCTTTACAAATTGATTCTGCACCTTTTTCATCTCCTGTCGAAGAAGTAACATGAGTGTAAATGATGTTAACACATAAGTTAGTAGTATTTTCTTTCACCTTTCATTTTAGTTCTTCATTCAGTGTGATAACTAACTACTCACCCTCTGCCTGTACTTCTCTTCTTCCTTTTCCTTGCGTAGTAAAACATATTCTTCGAGCATTGCCAAAAGAGGGAGCTGTCAAAAGATTACTTAAAATAAAATATTATTTGCCCAAAAGTATAACTGCTACGACGAATGCTAATTTCCTTCTGTTCAAGAAGATTTGTGATTAGTTCCTGTTATTTTGCAATTTTTGGTCAATATAACTTTTGAGTTACGCATTACTTTGAGACATTGAAAGATCCAGGTGAAATGTTTATAAACAGGAAATGTTGTTGGTATATGTAATACTCGAGGGGCTTTTCTTCTTACCTCATCATACAAGAAAGTTTTCTCCCTCTCCTCTTCCCAAATCTTGGTCTTAGCTATCAGCAATTCGACCAAAGCTGCATATTCATTCGATTAGTTTATCCAATGCATTTCCTTCTTAAACTATATTTGATGCAAACCTGGAATTTTGCTGACTACTATTCTCGCTCGCTCGGCACGTCTCAAGTTTTTATGAGCTCCTCTGCTTACCGAGTACCGGTTCTCATCCTGTAGACAAGTAATTAGTAAAACAACTTGATACAAAGCGTAATTTTGTGAAGACCGGGTCGTCCTAGAATAGCTTCTATACTCCATGAAGTGTTGGCCAGGCATACAGCAGATGAAGTCAGGAGCTTTTGCTTCGGTGTGAAGCTGAAATGAGCTTTTGAGCCCTAAAGCTTCCGTTTCTGCTATAGCCGGAACCTGTTGGGGGAAGCTCAATGCAGAAATTGTCAGTGCTTCTTCAAACAGCTCTATTTGAAAAGCACTTACGAAAGAGCTACTAGTGGGCCAGACAGGCCCTAACTTGTGGCGCGGTGGTTTAGTGGAGCACCCTGCTGTATTCTTCCAACCAGCGCTCTTCCTCGCATGAAGCCATCCACTTTTCAACCTTGTCCATTGTATCTCTCCGGCTATAAGCCTCCTCCTTTGCTTCTGATATGTATTCTTCCATTGTCTTGAGTAATTCATCATGGTCCAGTTTTCCTTCACATGAGTAGATATAATTTGTTATAAGTATTAGAGATACAATTGATTCTACGAATAATCATGGAAAGTGAAGCAGATATAAAAAAAAAAAAAAAGAAACCTGAAATTGTAAGTTTCATAATGTTATCCATTTCTAACTTAAAAGGCAGTTCCATGTGAGATTTCTTGCATATTTCCTCAACCTCAATCTTCTTTTTTATGAACAACTCTTCCATTTTGCTTGCTTTTAGCTGATCCAGCCTCCTAACTTCGGACTCGGCCTATATCATATATACGAAACAAAGTGGCGATTAAGCAAGTGTATGTACAAATAGGCTTCTGAAATTCTAGAGCTGAGAATTTATCTATAAAAATATTGTTGCATCTTAAGTTCTTTTACCTGTTGAATTGTGTCGAGGGTAAGTGTTCCAGGACGTAACACGCCACTTGTAGCAGCTGTCGACGAAAAATTCTTAATGTCAGAGAACGGTTGCCGGTCTTCAGGAGGTGTATCCAAAAGACTCCACAGGTTAGTTAACGCTTTCTCAAGACTTCGAAGCTGCAGATAAACAAGTCCTTTTTAAGATTTAATTGATATTGTCATATTATATCAACTTTGAAGGAGGAAAACTAGTTCGGTTTTAACCTTTTATGTATGTAATCTTCTGTAGAATACATAGTTGTACCACATATCTGTTGTTGAAAATCTAGTTACTCCTTTGTTAATAATTATGTTCTGCAAATGATCTCAGTGATTCTTTTTTGGTACTTTTCATACTAACTTGTTAAGTGATTCATGTTGAATAAATCATTGGAAATCACAGGTGAGAGTAAATAAATTGGGCAATGTAATCACCTTTTCCATTCTCATCTGCTTTTCTTCTTTGAGATGTTGTACTGTGCTCTTCAGCTTCTCCAAAATGTTGTCACTTATATTCTTTGATTGCCGTCCACTCGAACCATCTAACAAGCTCGGGTGAACATCATCGATGATCTTCGAAGGATCCATTCCCATAATTACCGCAAGGTCATACACTGCAGTTTTATACTCTTCGACTTTGCGTAGTCTATCACTCTATTAGATCGGAAAATAAATAAAAATAAGAAAAAGTGAAACTATGGTTTTATGAGATGTGTTGCATGCCTCTATTGTAAAATTTTTCGAAAATTACCTTTTCTTTCTTAAGTCTTTGTAATTCATTATGATACTCTTCCAGCTTTTTCAGCGAGAGGTCGCCTTCATTCACCGCGACAGTTTCACAAACCGAATGGCCTGCGATCTCTGCGGCTATTTTTTGGATCTCAGTTTGAACTTCCTGAAACTGCCTTACCCTCTCTTCTTTCCTCATCTGCATTTCTTGAAGGGCTGGGGTGATGGAGTCAAGCTGCTCCTTTAGAGTCCCTGTCAATTTTTCCGGCTGCTCCAAGAAGCTTTTTTTGGTTAGTTCATCGGAAAATACCCTTCTTAGATAAAGTTAGAGTTTGTTTGGTTGCGTTGGAGTATACGGAGTATTGCTATTTGAAGAAGCACTATTGCATATTTTCATTAAAATCTCTTCTTAATATAGCGGAAGAAAAAATTTCAAATTAGAGCTTCTGTTTTTTCAGCTCAGAATACTCGGTTACGCTTTGCATTAGAGCAAAAGCCAGGCAAAACATGCACTTGTGAGTCCTAATTAGCGAGAATTTATCATACACGAGTTTTGATCAACATGTGTCTTACCCTGCCAGGGAATGATCTTTCTCCGAGGGAAAGAAGAAGGTTGGTGAACTCAGCTTCTGACTCGGCCAATGCTTGATGAAGTCGAACACGAGAGATATTAGCGGTATCGACCTTTCTCCTGTAAACATCCACACAGTCCTGCTCAAGTTCAAGCAGAATCCTTTCTCTGTCATGTTGGTCCTGTCCCACTTCATCCCATATCATCTGTTTCCAGTTTAAAATAGTTATTGGGACAGAACAAGTTTAAGTATTTTGAGTATTAAGTGAGAGAGGACCTTCAATTCTTGAAGAAGATAGGCACATGAGGACTCTGGCAATGCAGAAGTTAGAAAATTTCCAGGCATTTGGATTGAGCCCATCTTTGTATTCTTCTTCTCTTCTTCAAAAGAGATTTAGAGCAAGGATTACTGAGTATGGGCTCAGAGTGGGAGTACAAGGATGAAGATGTTGAGATGTAGTGAATGAGTGAAAGGATGATATGGTTGCAGAAAAAAAAAGAAAAGTTGTGTAAGGTGGCAGTGGATTTGGGTGTGGGGGTTTTGCTTGGAAGACAAGTAGGATATCACTTTGGTAGGTGTAGCCATGAACTCAAACTAAAGCTTGAAGCTTTAGTAAGAAGTTTCATGCTGACAAGCTCTCTCTCCCTCTCTCTTGAATATAAATATTAAAAATATCGTTCTAAACTTTAAAAAAACAACAGTTATTTCATATAATTTAGCATAGTATCAAAACAAAAAAAATTGAGTCCTAGCATAATTAATTTTTTCGTATTCAATTCAAGTTTAAATCAAGCTTACATTTTTGAAAAAGAACGATTGTTTAATATAATTTAACACTATCTATCTCTCTCAAGGGCCCATTACCCTCACTTCTTTAGCAGAAAACCAACATAATAATTGAACTCCTTTTAAATATAAGGATGAAAAGAATGAGTTGAAAGATATTAAAGAAGTAGAGTAGTTTGGTGGAAGCAGTCACACTTGTCTTTTGTGTGCTACCTACATGTTAATATATAGGGCAACAAAGCTCGCCAAGAATTACATAGAATAGCAACCCAGATTTACATTTAATAACAACCGGGTTGTTGTAAATAGCTAAGAATAGGGTTTGTTGTAAATAGGTTGTTATGAGATTATAAGTTTGTTTCTTTTATTCTATCTATCTAACACCCTCCCTCAATCACAACCGGACTAGGTTGAGATTGCGTTTGAAATTTTCTAACTTCTGTATAGGAAGGGCCTTTGTAAAACCATCTGCCACCTGATCTCCTGATGGAACAAAGTCAATGTCAAGAAGCTTCCTTGTAACACGTTCTCGCACGAAGTGGTAATCAACTTCAATATGCTTAGTTCTTGCATGAAATACAGGATTTTCAGAAAGGTACTTTGCCCCAATATTGTCACACCAGAGCTTAGCAGCTCGTGGTGCATTAACACCAATTTCCTGTAACAGCGTCTGTATCCACATTACTTCTGCCGTTGCATTAGCTACTGCCTTATATTCAGCTTCAGTGCTCGATCTTGACACAGTAGGCTGTTTCCGTGCACTCCATGACACTAAGTTTGATCCCAGAAATACAGCAAAACCTCCTGTAGATCTCCTATCATCAATATATCCGGCCCAATCAGCATCCGAGAAGGCACTGATTAACAATGAACTGCACTTCCTAATTTTCAGCCCTACCTTGATGGACTGTTTTAAGTATCTCAAAATTCTTTTGACTGCTGCCCAATGATCAACAGTAGGACTGTGTAGAAACTGACATACCTTGTTAACAGAGAATGCAATGTCTGGCCTTGTTAGTGTCAAATATTGGAGGGCACCAACTATACTTCTGTAATTAGTTGCATCATTAGACCCCAAAGGAGATCCTTTGACCGAAGATAATTTTTCATTGGCTGGTAGGGGTGTAGGTGCACCCTTGCATTTTGACATGCCAACTCTTTTTAGCAGATCTGATGCATATTTTTCTTGTGTCAGAACTATACTACCATGTATTGGATTTACTTCTATCCCCAAGAAATAATTAAGTGTTCCCAAATCTTTAAGGGCAAATTCTTGACCAAGTTGCTTTAGTAACAAATCTGTTGCCTTCTGCGTTGAGCTGGCTACTATGATGTCATCAACATATACTAGCACAAACATGATAACACCCCCTTTATTAAAGAAGAACAGAGAAGTGTCGGCCTTTGAAGAAGTAAAACCAAGACTTTGTAATTTCTCACTTAACCTTGAATACCATGCCCTTGGAGCCTGCTTTAGCCCATATAGAGCCTTATCTAGCTTACACACATAATTAACCCTGGTTTTATCTTCATAGCCTGGTGGTTGTTTCATATAGACCTCTTGTTCCAACAGACCATGCAGAAAAGCATTCTTAACATCAAGTTGTCGAAGACTCCACCCTCTAGATACTGCTATAGATAAGATCACTCTAATAGTGACTGCCTTGATAACAGGACTGAATGTGTCCTCATAATCTATACCATATCTTTGCTTAAAACCTTTTGCAACAAGTCTGGCCTTATATCTATCCAAACTGCCATCAGCTTTACGTTTGACTTTATAGACCCACTTACAATCTATTATGTTACGACCTTTTTGAGGTGGCACTAGGTGCCATGTTTTATTTTGCATCAAAGCGTTGTATTCGTCATCCATTGCAGATTTCCAATTTTTATTTACTAGTGCTTCTTCAAGACTCTGGGGTTCACCCGTTGCCGTAAAGAGACCATAGCGAATAGTGCCATCTCTATATACCTTAGGTTTTCTGATTCCAGCTTGAAGTCTGGTGCGAGGTCGCGGCTGAGTTTCTTGTTGTACTGCTTCGGTGAACACTGGCGCCGGTTCCACAGACAATGGCGGCGACGCAGGAGATCCAGGCGTGATTATCGACGGCGCAGGAATGTCGGCTGCTGCATCAGTGCCCCCGTCAGCCGAGACAGGAGCGACCGCAGGAGGGTATGTGTCGTCGTCGTGTAGGGGCGGAGCCGGCGCACCCAGGTCCTGTATGGGAGAGCCTGCTGCCGTACGAGGTGGCGATCCCGGGGAGGAGTCGGTCGGGAGAGCAGCTTCGGTAGGAGAGACCGGATCCTCTGTGGCCTGAGCGCCTTCCTGTATACCAAATATTTCTCCAGAAAAATCATTAGCAGGCAAAATATTAGTCACTGGATTCCCGACAGATTCAGACCCAGCCGGGGTTGGACTATGTGGAATAAGCTGTGTAGGAAGGAGCAGGATTTCAGACCGTAGTGTGGCTCCTGCATTGGGATGTAATTTGGAGAAAGGAAAGACATTTTCATCAAATATAACATCACGAGAGATATAAACACGGCCAGAAGCAGGGTCAAGACATTTAAACCCTTTGTGCATGTTGCTGTACCCAAGAAACACACATTCCTTGGATCGGAACTGAAGCTTATGATGATTGTAAGGTCGGAGATGTGGCCAACATGCACACCCAAAAATTCGTAGAGAGAAATAATCAGGTTTGACTTTATATAGACGCTCAAGAGGTGTAGCATAGGAGATTACTTTGCTTGGTGTACGATTTATGAGAAAGGTGGCGGCTAGAAAAGCTTCATCCCAAAATTTGAGAGGCATTCGAGCCTGAGCAAGGAGAGATAGCCCAACCTCTACAATATGTCTATGTTTACGCTCGGCAGATCCATTTTGTTGGTGCGTATGAGGACAAGAAACATGATGGGAGATGCCTATTTTAGTAAAAAAAGAATGGAGCTTCTCATATTCACCACCCCAATCAGTTTGCATTGTGATGATTTTGCGATCAAAAAGGCGTTCAACCATGGCTTGAAAATCATGAAACTTTTGAAACACTTCAGACTTGAATTTTAATAGATAAATCCAAGTAAATTTGCTATAATCATCAATGAAACTCACATAGTACTTGTACTTGTTAATAGAGTTGGGTGCAGGCCCCCATACATCTGAAAAGACTAGTTCTAAAGGATGACTCGATACATGAGGCGACTTAGGATAAGGAAGCTGATGGCTCTTTGCCTGTTGGCAAGCATCACAAACAACCTGTTTATTGGACTCAACATGACACGGGAGATTGAAACTACTGATAACTCGCTGAACTATGGGGGCCGCAGGATGACCAAGGCGATTATGCCACCTGTCAAAGGATGGTTTGGTGGTGACTCCAAGAGCTTGTTTTCCAGGGATGGATGGCAGGGGATAAAGGCCTTTGTGGCATCTCCCTTTAAGCAGTGTGCTCCTCGTGTCCCGATCCTTAATCAAAAAGAAATTGGGGTGAAATTCAAGAAAAACATTATTGTCTGAGGCCAGACGATGAACAGACACAAGGTTTTTAGTGGCTTGTGGGACATGTAAGACGTGATTTAGACATAGATCTCGATGCTGGGTGTGAATTTTGGCAATACCAGTATGACTAATATTCATACCTGTTCCACTCGCTGTGTTAATCTGGTCGCCGCCATTGTATTTCTCCCTGAGCGAGAGCTTTTCTAACTCACCAGTGATGTGGTCGGTGGCACCGGTATCAGTGTACCAGTTTGTGTCGACACCTAAGGCAGCAGTACCAGCATATCTTTGATCTGGAACAAAATTTTCATCGTACCTGTGCCAGCACCTGTCCGCCGTGTGCCCATACTTGCGACACACTTGACATTGCGGGCGATCATCGGAGGAGTTGTTGCTGTTGTGGGCGCCATTCCCTCCTGGATGAGGGTTGTTGGGGTTAGGTCCATGACCACCCCTATTTGCCGGAGCATTATTGAAGCGGCCACCACGACCTCCACGGCCGGAGCGCCCGAACCCCCTTCGCCCACGCCGATTGGCAACGTTGGCGGAGGATCCAGAGGAGTGCCCACCGGAGTTGCGAAGGCTCAGTCGAGTCTCAAATGCAAGTATCTGAGAATATAGCTCGCTAACTGAGATTGCATCTGACCGGCCAATCACGGAGGACACGATCGGGTCATATTCTTCATCAAGGCCGGTGAGGATGTACTCAACCAGCTCATCATCTTCAAGTGGCCGCCCTGCTGCAGCCATCTCGTCCCCAAGCGCACGCATCTTCCCAACGTACTCAGTCACCGTCATGTTTCCTTTTTGAGTGGTGGCTAGGGCAAGGCGCGTATTCACCGCACGAGCTCGCGTTTTGGACGCAAACATTACTTCAATTGCCATCCAGACTTCGGCCGCAGATTGTTTTGCGGCAACTTGAGCCAGAACTTCCTTGCACACGGAGGCGAGCAGGTAGCTGAGAACCTGCTGATCAGCCGCCAGCCAATCTTCGTACAGGGGGTTGTCCACCTTGATGGTCTTGTCACCGTCTTTGCCATCGATCTGCACGGGAGGCTTAACAGCCTTGCCGGTGAGATATCCTTCGAGACGAGCACCACGAATTGTGGCGAGGACCTGGGCTTTCCAGGTAGCATGATTATTCTTGGCGAGCTTCTCTTGTACGGGATGAGAGATCATGGAAGCAAGACCAGGAGCGAAGGAAGAGGTGCCGGCCATGTAGATTATATCTATCCTAGTGGCTCTGATACCATGAAAGATATTAAAGAAGTAGAGTAGTTTGGTGGAAGCAGTCACACTTGTCTTTTGTGTGCTACCTACATGTTAATATATAGGGCAACAAAGCTCGCCAAGAATTACATAGAATAGCAACCCAGATTTACATTTAATAACAACCGGGTTGTTGTAAATAGCTAAGAATAGGGTTTGTTGTAAATAGGTTGTTATGAGATTATAAGTTTGTTTCTTTTATTCTATCTATCTAACATGAGTAACATGATATATTATAGCTAAAACTCATATTAATCTGGTTATTTGAGTTTGAATTCTAAGATAGTCATATCCAACCCATTCAAGAGAGTTTTCCTATAACATGCTTCTTGATTTAGTAACATTTTATTTGATATGGCTTTATTGTTTTCCTTTATATTTCTTGGTTATATATATATATATATATATATATATATATATATATATATATATATATATATATATAGCAGATAAGTGCTTCCACCACTTTTGTTTTCATTATATTTTAGTGTAGGATGGGGTTTCTCATTCATGTGATGGGTGCTTTACATCTTTGAGAAATATGAGTGATGAACTTGTTGGTGAAGTTGCAAAGGTGCCATTTTTTTTATTAGATATCATGGCTCTCTGAGAGTGCTACATTACATCTAAAAGATACTGCTTTGGGTGGCTTTGAAAGAAGCTGATTAGTACTTTAAGAGTGACATCAATTATTTATCTCTAGAGAGGTGCAGGTTCCCCCAAATCTTGTTGACTGTAGGAAAGCAATGGTTGAACTTCTGATGGCTTTGTTTGTGCTCTAGTTTTAGCAGGGTTAGTCCTAAACATGTTGAGATCAGTTGAATACAATTTTACTGTTGATCTTGAGGCAAATCTGATGGTAAATTGCATCATTAATCTTCCAAACTTTTAGTCAAATTTCACATTGGTAATTAACTTTTAAGTTAGATATATTTGACGATCGAAACTATTTAAACTTTTTCATTTAGCCTAAACCTTTTCTGATCATACAACTATCACTCAATCGCTTTTGTCTACTCAGAACTGGAACAAATGAATTTAAATAGATGATTCGTGACCGGATCAGTATAGCATACACTTAAATAGAGATTAAATAGAGATTATTGATTGAAATGAAAACCACAACAAGAGAAGGGCAAAGTTCTTTATTGAGACCTCCTCAACTTGTAAATTTTTTTTTTTTCGGAATCAAGCGATTTTGGTTACAATTTTTATAAATCTTTTCAAATTCATTGATGATCTTACCAAATTTAAATATTTGTAATCAGATCAATTAATGATTAAAAATTAAAATTAATGGTGTCATTAAATTTGATATATATATATTTTTTAACTTAACTAAACTTAAAAACTCAAATTGTAAACAAAAAAAACAAAGAAATTCAGGATGTCTCAATGATTTGGTAGTACTTTATAGACTTTAAGTTACAGTAAAATTTCTTTACTTTGTCTATCATTTTTTTTTTTAAAAAAAAAAAAAAAAAAAAAGGCCAAACGGACCCAGTCAGATGGGCCGGATTGGGCCGACTTTTCTCCCGTCTTTTTAATATATTTTTCTCCGTCGGGATTCGTTCTGGCGCTCCAGCTTCTCCTTTTTTGCGGCCGGCGACTCGAGCGTGTCCGAATGTCGGCGCCGCCGCCGGCGCCGGCGTCGGCGTCGGCGTCGGCGTCAGCGTCAGCGTCGTCGTCTTTAGCTGCGGTTGGGGTGGAGAAGGAGAAGGAGAAGGAGAAGGAGAAGGAGAGGAAGAGGAAGATGAAGAGGAATGGTGGTGGGATTGTGGAGGAGGAGGAGAAGCTGTGGGGGCACGGGCACCTGCCGCTGCTGGTGGGCGCGAGATCGAAGGAGTCGGTGGAGTACGTCCTGCAGGCCCTCTGGCGCACCCGCTCCACCGGCCTCGACGCCGCCGACCGCGCCATCTTCCGCGACGTCCTCTGCCTCCCCTCTGACGCCCACCTCGATCCCGTAACTAACTCTCCCCACCTAAACCCTAAACCCTAAACTCTAGATTTTTTTTCTGAAAATTTTCTCATAGAGTACTGCTGCATCTTTCCCAAAGAGTAAAAACGTATAGAAATTACCAAAACTATGGATTATTTATAATCTACTATCCAAACTTGTAAAATTTTAATTTTACTATTCATCCTTTTAATTTGTTTGATTTGAATTAATGATACTTTTAACTTCAAAAATTACGCAGTCTAAAGTGCCACACCAAAAAAGATTTATTTTGTATGCGATATTTTTGGACTGCGTGCATGAATTAATTCAAGACCACGAAATCATTTACTTCAAAATTTCTTGCCTGGAGGGGGAGATTTGCGAAGCAAATTATCACCCCCTTCTATCAATACTCTCCATATTAAGAGTTTGGTGATGTGAATTTTATTGTGAAGCAAATAATTCATTTGAAATCGTTGTATTATGCCAGTATTTGTCTTTGGTATGTCTCTCTGAATTGTTAAGTTGTGCTGACGCACTTTGAATTACATTCGAATTTATATGAGCGACGACGTTGACTTTGTAACACTCGCATAGAGATTGCCGCTTAAGTTGATAATACCTTAACGCTTTAGAGGATGATAGATCAGCTATAGGCCTCCGATGTTAGACGTTAATTATTTACAATGATAAACTTGTTCTTGTGATGCTATGCAGCTTTTGGTATGCCTGAGAATGCTGATACGGAGATGCGTCTACGGGAATATTCCGAGAGATGAGATTCAGAAGCTGTTTCCCCAAGAGGTCTTACCCGAATTGCAGAGGCTACTCACATTGCTTCTGCAGAAGTTTCAGCGGGAGTGGCGGGAAGACGTGCTCAAGGATCAGGTATTATATATGGAAAGACAAGCTATTCGGTTTTTTATCTATCGTTTCATAATGTGTCTTATTTTAGGAGAGAAAGGAGAGAGAAATAGAGAGGTTCGTATTTGTTGTGTGCATTTTCTGCTAGGATTTTTTTAATTTTTTTTTTTTTTTTTAGTTTCTTATTTGTTTTGGTTCTTATATAACTGTTTCGTAGGAAAATGCAGAGTTATTTCCTGAGCTGAACTTTCTTTTTCCTTTGTTTTTGTTCAGTTTATATCTTCAAAATTTGATGCTCTCTCAAATTCTTTGACAAACAGATATGTAATCTGCAAAAAAGGCAATTTTCCATTTCCTCCCTGCCTAGCAGGACAAATTACTTTTTTTTTAAAAAAAAAAGAAATCAAAGCATTTCAAGTGTCTTCACACGATTCTAAGTTGTTTTTACAAAATTAGGAGCTATTTTTTGTTTTTTTTGTTTGTAATTTGAACTTTCAGACGACCAGTCTAGCAATTTGCAGCTTTCCATTCCCTTTTTTTTTCAGTAAAAATGGGGAGAAAAAGCCCTCCACAGCTTATCATTCTCATTCGCCTTTTCTTTTTCCAGGTTTCTTTACCTCGTTTGAAGGCGATGACGTGGGATATGAAGGAAAACCAAGATTCATCCGAGCGTGCGGCTATTGTTGGTCTGAAGGTAGTTGATTGATTTCGCAATCTCACATGGTTATGGATAAAGGACCAAATTTCTGCCACCTTATAATCATCTTATTGTGCGTAAAATGTAACTTATCATTAGTATATGGTACACAAACACATGTAGTATCGTTTCAAATCTTTTCTGAATAGAATGAATTGATGCTTCGTCATTCGAATTTTATTTTGTTGACTTTGAGCAGCTTCAAGGTGATACTCAATCTTTGTCCGGAGAAAGAGAGGTCAAGTTTCAGTTAGCAAAAGACACTCTTGATACAATGCTGAAGTCTATGTACTTCATAAGAGATCAGATGTCGAACTCTGTAAGGGTTTGCAACTTAATAGAAGATGTTCAATGATTATTGGTGCATAAATGGTTCTTTTTAGCTGTATTAGTTAGCTGTAATATTTACATTCTTATTGATCTGCTTCTGCAGGATGATGCCAATGGCCAGGGAGAAACAACAGGAAACAAGTAGGATTTGGAGATCCAACCATATGAAAAAGGCTAACTAGGTACCTAATTACCCATCTGGTGTGGTTATTCCTGCTTAATCAGTGTTTATACCTGCTTATCTACAAAGTAGTATGTCATATCAGTTTCGTGAATATAATGTGTTCTTCAACTGCATCTCCCTGTAATGTACATTGGTAGTATCTTAACTAGGTCTGTTTCTTCTTTGTGCGAAGGCATATTCAGGATCAAAATATGTTTGGGTTGTAACGTTAGCATTGGTCATCTTTGACAGACTTATGGAAGTGATCAGGAAAGATTTAGCTGCTCAATTTGTTTTAATGAGCTAATAGCTCAAACTAAGATTGAGTAGCGAAAAAGAATTCACATTGGATATAAAGTATGTGCAACTTAGTTTTGAGTTTCGCTGATTGTCGCAATTGTTGAAATATATTTGGTCAATCATTTGACTTGGCCCTTTTTGTAAAGTAAGATGCCAATATTCTTTTTGAAAACAAGCCAATATTTCAAAATTGAGACATTAGCCAATGTGAGGAAATTTTTTTTGTCGATTTGCTCCATTCGATGTTTCTGCCGACCACTTCTTAAATACATTCACCTATATAGTACCTTAGTGAGTAGAGAAAATTTGAATTATCCTTAATCTCACTTTGTGATTTTGAGGCCCCGCTTTGGGGGTTAGGGTTTTAGTAGCTCTTGGGAAGGAAAAAGGAGGTAATTTGTGATCCACTGAAGGTTAATTTGAAGCACAAAATTACCTCTGACAAACAGAGGATGCTAGTTTTAAATTACATTTCCTTAAGTTATATGATAGAGTAAGAGTACTATGCTTTTCTGAGCCTAGAGAGAGTACACCTCATCTCAAAGAAGAGTTGAGTAGTGAAAGGAGCAAATCTGAGGTTGTACACTGTGAAGTTCTATGATCTTATGATTATACATTTGTTGCCCCCTAATCAATTCTTTTTCTGGAAGAGGGAAAGGCTTTTTGATGACATTGACTCCACCTATGACTTAAAACAATTTTGAATACACCCATAGCTTAATCATGGATGGCACTTATGCAACTATCACTTTCATAGTAGGGGGAAAGTAGCAGCAAATCTAATGGCTTAAAAGGAGTTGTATATATTTTTGGCTACTTCCATATATCTTTCAAGCAGTCCCAGGTGCCTTTTCACTTTTGTTGGAGAGTTGGTATTTATTTAGCTTAGTTTGATAAGAATAGAGCAACCAAAGGTAATAAATGTAGAATTAATTACAAATTTAGTATGTAAAATTCTCCCTGATTTCAATCTTCTTTTATTGTAGTGTGAATTCCAACATTTTAGGCCTGAAGTTTAATCCATGCTACATTGATTATCTACATTGTTTCCCCAAAGCTGAAGTTTGCTTTACCAAATTTGAAAATTTGAGGATAAGGGCAACCTTCCGAGCAAGGATTTAAGTCCCGTGGCGCGAGGCTGTGTTGAAAACTTACCGATACGGTGCGACATTGTATGTTTTGGACTGCGTCGATTCATGCCGGTCATAAAAATACATGTGTAGCGACACATAATGCTATAAAATATATATTTTTTTAGCAAAAAAAAATAATCTTAATTACTTATTATATATTTTTATCAAATATTTAAATTTTATTAAAAAAATATTTTCTAATTTTAAGTTTTTGTTTTTTATTTTTTTTGAGTTATGTCATTGGCACACGGATTGTATCTTGTCAATTTTTTGTTGATACGATAGAACACGATAAATATGACTCTTGTCGGTGGTAACTTAAATTTTTGCTTCTGAGAACTACATTCAAAAAGCGAAATTCTCGGAATGGATTTTAAATAAAGTCAAACTTTGAGGCCTAAATTATTAAAATTGAAAGTTCGAGTGCCAATCAAGTCAATCCTTATTTTCCTATTAAATTTAAAATTTTGCTTTCCTCCTCTCATTTTTATATTGTAAGTATTAGCTGTTTTCGATGGAAGATCCTCCCTTAGTAGAAGAACATTATATTTTTTATTAATAGCAAAGACTTTGAATCTAAAATTTGAACATGAGAAACTATTTGGTAAAACAGTGTTATGTAGAAAGAACAAAATTTTGAACTAAAGTTGTATCTGGGAAAGGCAAAGTGTGGGTACAGAATAATGTCTGGAGCCAGTGCTTCTTTTCTTCTTTTTTTTTTTTTTTATTGAGAAAAGAAATTCTGTTATTTTCTCAAGATTGTGGCAAAGCAAAAATCTAAAAAAATGGCCATGGCTAGGTCAAAATTTGTGCATGACCTTCATTATCCACCAATCCTTATCCACTGTGTGATGGGAATATTCAATTCAAGTGTCATGTCACACCATTTACTGTGTGTGGAAGTAGTAGTGGTGGGCACTTACATGCACCAGTTGAATAATTTTGTGTGTGTGAGGGAGAGAGTCTATGACCATGTGCTTTTCTAGAATACATAAACATGTCTACAAATTTTTCTTTGTAATAATAATATGGTTAATATAGGGTCAATGTAACGATCCGGTCCACTAGCAACAATAATTCGTTGGGTCCAATTCACAGTTCAGTTATTATTACTAGTGTTTATGTTAGGCCTGATATTCTCGTCAGCCCAAACATGTCTCGCTAGTCCTGTCATCTAAACCCAGGCTCGGTCGAGACTTGTCGCACACTTTCGGCTGGTTATTGGCTCCGATACCAAATATAACGACTCCATCCACTAGCAACAATAACTTGTTGGGCCCACCCCACAGTCCAAAATGCTTAAGTCCAGTTATTATTACTAGTGTTGATGTTTTATATAAACCCAATCATAATTTTATTCACATTCGATATGGGACTATTAGGGGCGTCACAGTCAAACAACCCCAATATCCATTTGTTTATTAGTATTCATTTATGATACTTTGCTATTAAATCTTGTGATAATTAATTCGATTAGGACTCGGGTTCGAATTCACGGCTAATGTGAGAATGATTGTATTGTTTAAATGCCGCCTGCTCTTGATATCATATGATGGTGGTTGGTATTGAGAAATAGACTGCTCATAGCAGAAAATCTGGAAAAGAGGGGTCGGATGAGTCTCTTGCAAATTCCATGATGATTTATTCCAGACCGCGTAAGATGAGAAGGGGTTTGACTAAGTTAGCAGTCAGTCAGTCAAGAATAATTTGGCTGGACAGAAATAACATCATTTTCTTTTAGTGCACCTTCTGCTTTATTGAAAAAAAAAGTTCTATTGCTGACAAAGATAATTTTGGAAGGACCAGTTTCTTATACATTACTGAAAAAAGTTTTAATTTTTTTATTTCTCTTTCTTAAAAGTTTAATATTAAAAATATTATTTTAATATTCTAATTTTTTTAAGAGAGTTATTTCTGTAAAATTATTATTTTATTTTTTAAAATATTATTTTTTTATTTGTTTTTAAGTTAAAAATTATTTGTCTTTTCAAATATATCTTTCTGTAGTAAATTTTAATTTTTTAAAAAAATTCTAGTAAAATTTTAGTTCAGAGTTAATCTAAAATAATTTGATGGGTACTCAGAATAATAGAAAAATATATAAAAAATTATGTATGAAATAAAAAAAAGTTAAAATAAATAAAATATTTCTCAAGTATTAAGATATTTAGAAAAGAATTGTTATAAAAAAAAAAAGAATTTTATTATTATTATTATTTTCGATGCTATGTTGGCTTAGCCTAATTCTATCTACTATATTTTGTATTTTTCAGTTTTTTTTTTTAAGTATAAAATAGATATATGTAACCAACACATTTTCATATCAAATCTAAAAAAATCTCAACTTGACCTTTAAATAGTTTAAAAGATATTTGAGTGAGTTACTTATCTTTTATGCAACTAACAATTGTTTACAGAAACCGATCAATGATTTTATGTTTTTTTTTTTTCCTTTTTTTTGTTTTGTTTTGTTTTGTTTACTAACTTCTATTGATCATGTACAATAATAAGAGAAATCTCTCAGATTTGCTTATTTAATCCTGGACAGAGTCCACAGGAGATTAAAATCCCAGAGTTTAGAATAATATTAGATTCTATTATTAAATTAATCTCAGTAATTAATAGAAAGTTTATGTCAACACCCACGATAGAGAGAGAGAGAGCAGGGCCCAATAGAATTAGAGCTGGGTTAATGCTGGGAACATGAGGAATAAATATGGGGACTCCCCAGTGTACCAGTTTTTTTTTTTTTTTTTTTTTTTTTTTGCAACAGTTATAGTACATATGATGATGATGATATATTTCAAACAATATGATTATTACAAATTAATATAATGTAGTGTTGTTTTCTTAGATATTATAAATTTTATGTAAAATAACAACGTGAGACTATTATTAATGTAAAATTTGTACGTTATAAATGATAAATAAAAATTATATATATTTTGCTCCGTTATTGGGTACATTTCTTGATTCGAAGAAAAAGTGAAATTTGTATGATAGTCCTTGTCCTTTTCGACGTAAAGTTTCGATGCTAAAATATAGGATTTTTAACGCTTTAGTCCTTATTAACGTTTTAACAATAAAATTTATATTTTAGTTTTAAGTTTTTAGTACTGTTTTAAGTGGAATAAGAAAATGGCATCCGAATTTTAATAATATTTTGAGTAGTTAATAAAGTTAGATAAAAGTCAAATTATTCAATTCAAATGATTTTATATTTACTTAGCCATTTGAAAATTTGGATGATCACATAAATTAAAAATGTTATATTTTATATTTACTTAAATTTCGCGAAATTTAAAAATGATAAAATTTGGATGATCACATAAATTTTAACATTTGTTTTTAAATAAAAAACATAGGGCGCATATTGTAATATTGAGTTACGATAGGGACCATTTTAATATTTTACACTTGAGGAAAGGACAATGGAGTCCAAAAAAAAAAAAAAAATGAGAATGACTCATTCAGGGGAGGAGGAAGAAGAAGAAGAAGAAGAAGAAAGTTTCGAAACTCTCCCAGCAAAATCTTTCTGACGCCATTCCCCGACCAAGCTTCGTCTTCTTCCTCCTCCTCCCCCTCCCTAACCCTAACCCTAACCCTAACCCTAAGGCCAAGCTTCGGAGTGGAGCGGCGATGGCGGCGGCGACGCCGAGGGTGGATGGCCAGGAGAAGGTGATTGCGGCGGCGCAGCACATAGTGAAGAGCCTCGCCACATCGAAGAACGCCGCCGAGGACATGATCCGCATACTCTCCGGCTTCGACAATCGCCTCTCCTCCATCTCCGACCTCTTCGCCCCGTCCTCCTCCTCCTCCTCCAATGGCGCCCTCGCCCCCTCCTTCTCCTACGCGGTCGTCGCCGGGGAGGACGAGGAGGACGAGGAAGAAGCGTCGGTCGAGGTCGAAAGGGATGGCCATGGAGATGATGACGAGGAGGAGATCGCGGAGGAGCATGAGGCGCTTCTCGAGGGGGCGGAGAGGGTCGTGCTCCAGTGGGAGGATCCCTCCGACTCCGATTACTACATCTGGGACTCGTCGTCCTCCTCCTCCTCCTCCGCCGCCGCCGAGTACCTCTCCGCCGTGGACGCCCTCATCTCCCTCGCCTCCGCCCCCTCCCCCCTCCGCGGCCGCGCCGAGAGCGTGCTCCAGATCGCCACCACCCGCCTCGAGGACGAGTTCCGCCGCCTCCTCCTCCGCGGCGCCCTCCCCATCGCCTCCTCCTCCGACGACGAACCCACCTCTTCCTTCCGCCGCCTCTCCCTCTCCCACGACGACACCCCCACCTCCTCCCCCAGATCCGACCCCCACCCCCATCCCCACGGCGCCGCCAATCTCGAGGACTCCAGCGGCGGCGCAGGCGGCGGAGGGCGGGGATCCCTCTCCGCCGACCACTTCTCCTCCGACCTGCTCCGCGCCGACGCCGTCACCGACCTCGCGGAGATCGCGGGGCGCATGATCAGCGCCGGGTACGGGGAGGAGCTGAGCCAGATCTACGTCGCCGTCCGCCGCGACGCCATTGCGGAGAGCCTCGCCGCCCTCGGCGTCGACAAGATGAGCATCGAGGAGGTCCAGAGGATCGAGTGGGGCACCCTCGACGCCAAGATGAAGAAGTGGATCCATGCCCTGAAGGTCGCCGTCCGAGTCCTACTCTCTGGGGAGCGGCAGCTCTGCGATCAGATCTTCCTCTCCGCCTCCGACGAGCTCAAGGACGACTGCTTCACTGAAGCCGCCAAGGGCTGCGTGCTGCAGCTCCTCAACTTTGGCGACGCCATCGCCATTATCCCACGCTCCTCCGAGAAGCTCTTCCGAATACTGGGAATGTACGAAGCACTCGCCGACGTAGCTCCCGATCTCGAGGCCGAGGCTCTCTTCTCAGGTGATGCCAAGGAGTTCATTTCCGAGGAGGCCCAGGGGATCCTCGCCAGGCTGGCAGATGCGGTGAAGGGAACGATCAACGAGTTCGGAAATGCCGTGCAAGGGGAACCTTCGCGGAAACCCTTGCCGGGGGGCGAGATCCATCCCGCCACTCGGTATGTGATGAACTATATGGGACTACTTGTAGATTACAGTAACACACTCAATCTTCTTCTCGACGATGAATCGAATAATGGCGATGAGAACATGACTCCTTTAGGCTTATGCGTGCTCTCGCTGATGACGTGTCTGGAATCAAATATCGAAGAAAAATCCAAACTTTACGAGGATGGAGGGTTGCAGTATATATTCTTGATGAATAACAAACTTTACATTGTCCAGAAGGTCAAGGATTCAGAGTTGAAAATGCTGTTGGGAGATAACTGGATCCGTAAGCGCCGGGGGCTGATCCGGCAGTACGCAACAAGCTATCTTAGGGCTTCATGGACTAAAGTTTTATCCTATTTAAAGGATGAGGGTTTGGGAGGGAGTGGGGGCTCATCAGGCGCCTCAAAGATGATTCTAAAAGAAAGGTTCAGAAATTTTAACTTGGCTTTTGAAGAGATATGCAGGGTTCAGACAGGTTGGAAGGTTCTGGATCCTCAGCTCCGGGAAGAGCTGAAGATTTCGGTGTCGGAGAAGGTCATTCCAGCATATCGTTCGTTTATGGGGAGGTTTCGTGGTCACTTAGAGGGTGGGCGGCATGCCGCTAAGTATATTAAGTACACTCCTGAGGATTTGGAGAATCATGTGGCAGAATTGTTTGAGGGGTTGCAGGGACTAGCGAACAATCCAAGGCGAAAACCCAGTTCATGATTGGTGGGTTTTGATCAATCCGAGTGCCAAATGTCATTGAGAATCCCATGATAAACTTGTATAACTTCACTATAAGATTTATAGTTATATGTTTTCTTGCTTTGCCCTTTAATGCTTTTTAGTTGTCATACAGGAGTTGTTGATGCCTGTATCCTTGGTCCATCTTGTCTAGTCAGATACCTCATTGCATTTCTAGTTTATCTGAAGTTTCGATTTTTAGGAAGTTTCTTCTTTTATGGCATTGATAGTCAAGTCAAAAATTTACTTCTGTAATCCCCTAAGGCATTGTAATTACCTCAGCTTAAGTTAGGATGTGTCTAGCTATTTGGATTTTTGTGTTGTTTTGATCTTGGGATGCTCACACTACTAGTATGGTGGCCTAGTTGCAATCCAATGATTAAGTTTTGTGACGTGGTGATCTGATTGGACTTCATGGTAGATAGATTTGAGGTTATGGTAGTTTAATTGGGCCGAGGTGCTTAATTTGAGGTCATGGTGTTGCTTATGCATTGAATTGAGTGCTGGCCAAGAATTTAAAACTAAAACCAATTCAATTTGGTTTGGATCAGTGCTGATTTAGAACTAGCGTTTGAAGTCAATTCGAAATGAAAGTTTTCATTCTCAGTCAGACTAGGCCCACAGAAGTTCAAATTTGGACTGATTTAAGTGTTTATGCTGCTTCCATTCCAGTTGGTTTTAGTTAAATATGATTTGATCTAGTTGAACCTTATTTACGATGGTTCTGTTTGTTTTGAGTCTCATTTGGTATATATAGGTTGTGATTTGCGTATCGTTCAGCTTAATTTGATTCTAACTGTTTCTAGTTTGTGTCTACTTTACTTTTAAGTCGAATTGAATTTGACCCTAACTGTAGTTGGGTCCACTTGAGCTGTGACCTAGAGTAACTTGATTTGGTTTCACATAAATGGTCATTAAGTTTATATCATAGTGCCTGATTAAGCCCGACTTTAATATGATTTAGTTTAATGAAACTTCGACTTAAGCACGATGACGTCTAATTTGAGACTAATGTGAGAGCAAGTTGATTAAGGATTTTATTTTGGTATCTAAACATTGACTAGGCCAGATTATACTTTTGATCTTGATTTGGGTCTAACTGAGCTGGAACCATATTAGATTCTGTTAGAACTTTTGGTGTCTTTATTTTCTAATATCTATGAACTGTGAATCCTAATTTATGGGTTTGTGCTACTTCTGGTTAGTAGAATGTAGTTAATGGATAATTTGAATATCTTCAAATCTTTTGATGTGGAAATTTGTTACTTTTTCTCTTGAAGTTGACATGTGACACCATTATTAGATTACTTCCTGCTCAATATACTTTTGTTCTTGGGTTACATCCTAAATTGCATATGTAGGGTCTGGTCTTGTTTCTTCCCTGTTGCAGAAGTAACTTCTGCTGTTCAATTTTTGTTACTGTTGCAGTTCCACTCTGCTGAATACAACAGTAAATGGCAAATCAGCAATTTAGAATGACACAGGTATGTTTATGGGAGGTTGATTTGTGTTTCTATAAGATTCATTTGCTTCTTCATTTAGTGTCTAACTCAGTGCTTACTAATTTCTTGCCTGCGAAAGCTCCTTTCGTGTTTCTTCAGAAGATAGTTAACAAATCTAGCCTTGCTTGGTGCTCGAAACTGTGTCGACATTCGGAATGTCGATAGTAACATTAATACCTATCTCCTCACCGAGTAAGCTTTGTATCGTGTCTTCGGTGAATCTAATGATCTAGTTTAACTTGATGAGCATCTTAATCCTTCTTAAATTATAGTATGTTTCTGAGACCCATAAACTTCATGCTAAGTCATATGGTGGTGGAATATTTATTTGAAGCATTTGTAAGTATGTAAAATATATATATTTTTTAATCTTCGCAAGCTATACATTAACATGAAATAAAGTTGAGTAACCCAATTAGATCGATGTAGCAAACAGCTGAAGCAACTAGCTGAAGTACATAACAATTAGGATCAGTTGCAGCGGAGAGAAACAATCCAAGTGCATTCTAGTGCCTGGTTGTTCTCAATTCTATATATATATATATATATATATATATATATATATATATATATATACTACTTATAAAAGATAAAGTTTTAGAATTATATAAATATAATCCCAATCACATGCCAACAATATCATTCATGCGATTAAGACAATATGAACGTAAATGGAAAGACATCACTATCTATTTGAAAAAATTTCTAAGGAAAAGCCGCTAAGGAATACGTAATAATATTTCAAAAAAATATGCCGTTCCATTATTCCAAATAATTTTTCAAAGAATGTGCTGTTTTAACGGCAATTAATTTTAAGATGTATTCCTACGTATATAAATAAATAATTTTTTTTTTTTTGTAAAAGAGGTGCTATAATCATGTAAGTCAGTGACCAACCTATTTTTTCAATACCTTTAATTTTTATATTTATAGCTTTTTTATACTAGATTTATAGTTTTTTTATTATTTTTCTTACAGCATTTTCTAGGTATAATTTTAATCTTGTAACGAAACACTCTAACCCTTTCCATCGTGAACAATACAAAGTGGGCGGCTCGTTTAGGCCGAATTGATTTCTTGAAATCTTTTGAGTTCTCGTACGATAGATAGTTTGGCTTTTTAGATCGGACTCCGTCTCGTATTTGATTAAAAAGAATCTGATCGAATGGGTCTCTCCTTAATCTAATCGTTTAGCACGCGACGCATTCACGAGGATCAACATTCGAAGCGGGTCAACAAACTGCGCTGCTTTCGGCTCCCAACTGCATATTATGCATTTCACACAAAAAATCAAGCCAAGTTGCAAAATTATGGTCAATGCAGCAAATCGACCAAGAACAACTGAATAAAATTACGCAGTCTACATTCCCAGAGCTTAAATCGTAAACTTAGATATGTGTGACAAAATTACTTTGATAAAGAGTATATATAGTTATTTATAGTTAATTAGTATTTAAAGAAATTTATCCACAATATCGTTTATTCGTTTATGTCTCCAACTAATTAAATTTATTTTTAAAATTTATTAATTAATTCTATAATTATTATTTTTTAAAAAAAATAATTATTGAACTTTACGATGATGCGGTGGTGCATATGATGACGTGTAGGACCCGGTGCAGGAATTATGATTAGGGTTTAGGGTTTCGTTTTTTCCGTCTATATAAACTCGCGTTGTGTCTCAAAAGGCGAAGAGCGCGATTCCTCGCAACCATTTAATCCTCTCGCCTCGTCGAGATCTCTCTCTCTCTCTAAAAATGGTGATTTTGTTCTTTTAAGCATGATCTACTCCAATTTTTGCTCTAGTTTCGATCTTCTACATAGGTGAAGTACTCAAGGGAGCCCTCCAATCCCACTAAGTGTGAGGCTTCGATCTCTCATCTCTTTTTTTTTTTTTTTTGGGTTTTTGATTCAGATTGTGGATCTGCTTGTTTTAGCTTATTTAGTTGATCGGATTTTTTGCAGCCGCTAAGGCAATGGGCCGGGATTTGAGGGGTCATTTTAAGGTGAGTTATATTTTGTACGTTTTTGGTGTTTAGATTCGTTGCTCTTTTGTACAGATTTTTATGTTTTGCACAGGAAAATTGCTTTACTAGATGAACTTTAAAAAGTTTGTAAATTTTGATGATGATGATGCTTGTGCATAAACTTTTCAGAGCTTGCTCTATTTGTCACGAGCGTTTTCATCACATTTTATTTTAATTCTTTTGGCTTATTAGTCGAGTGTTTGATCGTTTGCTGTGTGACATGTGATTTTCAGTTATAAAATTTGTATGAAAATTTGTTTTTGGCATGTGATTTCAAAATGCATTCTTATGATGATGATAATGTAAATTTGCTTATCATCGCCAGTTGCATATCTAGGGTTCTTCAATTTGACTCCATATCTACAACTAGATTCTCTTTATGGGGGAAAAAGGTTATTTGGAATCATTTGGTTATGTTTCGATCACTCCAAAGTGAACAAAGCCTCATTCTTTTGTGTGAGGTGGAGTTCATTGACCTAAAGGAAAAAAGCAGGGTTCTGTTTCGTATTCATAAACAGTTCTCCCCTAAACTTTAGGGAAATTAAGTTCATTGTTATTGGGTGAACCATTGTGAACTTTTCTTGTGACAAATGGTTCAGTAAACAATGATACATGTTATTGTTTGTTTCACTTGAATACCGGTTTGTTTTAGATCGACGACGATGTGATAAGTTGCAAATTGTGAGCTCTTTCATATTTTTGACTTGATTGCACAACAATTGGTAAAATTTTTCTATGCTGATTAGAACAGAATACCTGAGAAACTGCCCATGCAATCAGGAAGCTGCCTTTGGCGAAGGCCAAAAGGTACCTTGAAGATGTGATAGCTCACAAGCAGGCCATCCCCTTCCGAAGGTTCTGCAGGGGTGTGGGCCGTACGGCCCAAGCAAAAGCCCGCCACTCCAACAGGCAGGGTCGCTGGCCTGTGAAATCTGCTAGGTTCATCCTGGATCTCCACAAGAATGCCGAAAGTAACGCTGATGTATGGACCTCAATTACCGTTCAATTTTTTTTTTTTGGGGGGGTCTCTTTATTACAAATGTACAGAAGTTGCCTGAACTATCCTATAATCCAATGGTACACAAATTTTAAAAGTTTTGATATCACTGACTATCTTGTTGTAATGTCTTATATAAGTACCTCCTCCTTAGAACATAATGGTGCTTGTAGGCTTTTCAATGGGCTATTCTATAACCTAATGGTGGAATATTCTATATCCTCTTTTTCTTTGGCGCAAAAGTTTTAAGAAAACTTTGGCGAATCCGAAATCATAAGTAATGTGAGGTAAGCCGGTGAAATCACAATTTTGTAGCTCATATGCCCATTTCAAAAATGCGTTATAGTTCAGGTAGTCTTTGTATTTTGTAGCTTTTCACATGTGTAGTTCTGTATTTAAACATCAATGTCCATTTTAAATAATATCCTCACTTCTTAACATTTAGGTTAAAGGATTAGATGTCGATGCCCTCTACATATCACACATTCAGGTGAACCAAGCGCAAAAGCAGAGGCGGCGCACCTATCGTGCTCATGGGCGAATTAATCGTGAGTTTTATTTCTTTAACAATCTAAGTATGCCAAAGATTTACTCACCTCCAAACTGTTTGGCGGCTTATATGTCTTCTCCATGTCACATCGAGCCAATTTTGACGGAAAAGGAAGAGCCAGTCAAGGAGGGAACTCAAATGTATTTTGTTTTCTGTTATGTTTCTTCTGTAGCCGTAAATTGCGAGCCTCAAACTAATCCTCTTTTGGTAACTTAGATGGTACATTATTTGCCAACTCTCGTCCTAGAGCATTTTATTACAAGTTGTCAAGGACAAATTAAATAGGTACTTTGATGCTTATATAATTTAGGTTTCTTTCTTTTTCTGTGCACTTTAACTTAGTGGTCTTGCTCCAAATTATATATTTCTCATGTCAAGCTTTTTTTTCATTATTTTCTTAACATCTAACCAGCTTAATATAAAAAAGTGATCACATTGTTGTGTTGCAGCCTGAGACCCAGATTGTACCCAGAAAGGCTTAAGATCTTACAAGCTTTGTGCTGTTGAGCCTCTACTCGGGAAGGGGGCAGCAGCGATTTGTGTTGAAGAAAATTTTGGATTCCCTGTTGTTTTTTTTTTTTTTTTTAAAAAAAAGAAAAAGATTACGTATAGGTTCACATTATTATCTACACTATTATTCGCATTTATTGCTTTATTCTTTTATTATGTTAGTGTATTTAATCTCACGGAGCTGATACGACGTTACTGGTGTTTTAAAAAAAAAGAAGAAAAAAACTGTTCAAAGTCTTAAGTTGTTCCATCTTTTTTTCTATTTGCTAATTTGCTTCATGATTATGTCGAATTGCTTCTTTATCTTAATTGCTTATTGGCTCTGTTTACGTACACAATGACATTTGCTGTGATATTACATGAGATTTTGTTTAGATGGGGAATGTATGCTGCAACTGAAGCTGTTATTGTCGCCACTTCTTCCTAGTACTGCATCAATCCATTCCTGCTGGTTTAGATACATATCATTTAAACGATGAAACATAAGCTGTATGTTCATTTATAACTTTTTTTAAAATTCATTTGTACCAAGTGAATCAGCGTATATAACTCCCATTCTGAAGGTCGTGAAGCTTCTTCTCTAGTCAGATTCTCCTCACAGCTGTTGGTTTGATCCAAGGCGAATTCGCTCATGTGAGTTCATCTTTTCCTGACGGGTATACAAGTTGTCATACATTTTGACCATCTTATTGCTGCATTTTACGTCCCAGGATAAGGAGGCTTTCTATTTTCCTCTGGTAGTGAGCATATTTCAAATAGCTTAAGCCTTTCTCATTTGCTAAACCTGTGCAGTAACTAACTAACTAACTTGCTTTGGCATATATAAGTTATTGTTTAAAGGAAATGTATGCATGATCTTTATTGTCTAGGGGTAGTTAGAACGCACCCATCAAATAAGATAATACCCTTAGTTAAGGATTAATGAACTGCTCAATCTCTCTCTTTGACAATGATTGAGGATAATAATCCCACATTAAACACACTAGGACTATGCAATGAGTTTATAATAATTGTGATAATGCATGGGTTTTATAAGCATTTAAGACCAGGCGAAACAAAGAGTGTTATGCAAGACAACATACCGTAGTATCACCTCTGAGATCTTACATTTATACAATACAGAGAATTCACTCCAAAAACATGTGGTATTAAAATCCCCATGTGCGTTCCAACAAACCATTGTTACCATAAAGAGAATTAAGAAGATTCGAATTCCATTGCTATCAACCTATCATTTAATTCTGCTGCTATAGAAAGAGAACACCCCACAAATAGACAAAATCCTTTTAGATGGGACTTCATTTTCTCAATTATGAGCACAAGGAATGCTTTTGCACGCCTTCTCTGATAGCTTTAGTTCTCGGAGAGAAACGATTCTTTTACAATAGAACTATAAGAGATCGTAAGTTCAAATTCCGTCAGACTCCTATGATTGTGTTTACTTCACTTTGTATAAACCCAGCATCAATACTTACAGCTCCAAACTTTTCAAACCAAGCACAAAATAACACACTATGAAGTAAACAAACATGGTCCTGTGGATGAGACAGTCCATATAAACTTCCTTTCGAAGATCACCATAAAGAAAAGCATTTTTGACAGCGACAAGTGTTCCAATTGATGCCATTTTTAGAATAAGCAGAAATGACTACTAACAGATAAAACTAATTGACAAACCCATTTATAACTAATTGAAACTTTCTCAGCAGGTAAAGAACAGGAAACCATTGACAATCACTTAACAAGAATGCATTATTTAACTGTGTCATCCTCACAAGCTATTTCACTAAAATTTGATGAGCATGAATTTACCAAATTTAATATGAAATCGTAAACCGGAAACATTATTAACAGTTGCAGATATAACAAAGGCAGATATAATCTTCTGCCTTTTCTTTTGATTGAATAATTTTACAAATAATACAGCTTTATGCCAAAAAATAAAAAACACTAGTATCAAAGTTACGAAAAATATTGAAAAAAGAATCATCTATATCTTAGGCCCTTCTCTCATTTATTTCTATCCTCACACAAATTGAAAATATAGTATAAACCAAACATGTTCAATGAATACATCTACCGGGAACTCGCCACGAAAACCACCCTTTCTTCTTCTCCTCCCATGGTAGCGTGGTGTAATTTTTCCAATCGTTTATAAGGTTTCTCAGATCGTAAAGCTTATTCCCGAGACCGACGCAACAGTTCGCATGCACGGTGCAGATCATGTTCAAATTCTTCCCCAGGTTACAAAACCCGCTGCAGATCGCCGTGTCGATGAACTGAATGTTCACTTCATATTCGGCCGAGAAATTGCGCTTGATCATGTTGAACACCCACTGCTCATTTGCGCCGGGCCACCTATCCCTAGCCAAGTACCAGTTCTTGTAGAACTCGATTGTTTTGTTACACGATTTTACGTAGAGAAATCCGCCATTCGGATAGTTCCCTAGATCATCCGGATTCCCCATATATGCATCACTCGAAAACGTTATGTGCGCGAAAAGAGAGATGTGCCGAAACGGATTTCGGAACCATAGAATGTCCACATCCTGCACATCAAATGGATCACAATGATCATAAGTGTGAGATGATCACAATTTTTTTAACAATTAACCTTTATTGAAATTCAGACACCCCACATGTAAATTGGTGTTAATATATATAGTACGTTTTCTGTGCTTTCGAAAGAACGGTCACCTACACGTTTATAAATTATTTTTAATAATAGGACATTCGATTTGACGATCAGTTTTATTAGACATGATTATATTATTAGAGCTATTTACAAACTAAATTTCATACTTTTTAGGCATTATTTATCAAGTGATCAAAGAATTTAAAAAATAACTATTTTAACGATCGATGTGATACGTTTGTAAGTTTAATGATGTATAATAATCTAAATTAGATAAAATTTTAATAGAAAATTATATTTAACATCAAAAGTAAGATCAATACTTTTGATTTGAAATTTAAATTTTTTATCATTATTTTTTTATAAAATTTTTAATTTCAGTTATTCATTTTGAGGTTACTTGTTAATTAGCCAAACAAGATAAAAATATTATAAAATTTGGTTTTAAGATAGTTTTAACTCTGTAGATCATGTCTAACGAAACTGATCGCTGAATCGAATGTCTCATTATCGAGAACAACTTATAAGCACATAAGTCTCTGTACTTTCGAAAGCACAAGAGTCTAACACACTCTCTCTCTCTCTCTCTCTCTCTCTCTCTCTCTCTCTCTCTATATATATATATATATATATATATATATATATATATATATATAATTAGGCTATTAGACTATCAACAGTGCTAAGCACTTGATACTATTGACTTTTTGATCATTAGATGAAGAGATGAGCAGTTAGGATTATAGTAGACTCCTAGGGTTTAGTGGGTTGTTGGTGAAATAGTATAAGCCCTAGGAGGTCACTATAATTCTAACCGCATATCTCTTCATTCAAGGATTAAAAAGTCAATAGTATCAAGTGCTTGGTACTATTGATAGTATAGTAACCGAACTTTATATATATAAAGAGAGAGTCCGGCTACTATACTATCAATAGTACCAATTAATTGTTACTATTGAGTTTCTGATCCTTAGATGAAACGATGTGTTAGAATGATAGTTTCGTAAAATTTAGTGGGTTGTTGGTGAAACATTATAAATCATAGTGAACCACTATAATTCTAACCGCACATTCCTTCGTCCAAGAGTCGAAAAGTCAATAGTTTCAAATTTTTTATACTATTGATAGCATAGTAGCAGGTATATGCTACTATATGAGTTCTGCTACTATGCTATTAATAGTATCGAATACTTTATGCTATCAAATTTTCTATAATTAAACATGCCCTTTTGACTATTTTCATCTCTCAAATCATACTATTCTACGGACTATCCACTAAATCTTCAAAGGTATTTGATAATTACAAGACACAATCAATAAGATTAGATTATAAAGTCTTATTCCTAGCATTTAATATATATATATATATATATATATATATATATATATATATATAGGATAATAGCTCCTAATTTCGTGCTTAGTTAAATTTGTACGAATAGTGGGAAGTTGATTATAACAATGACCCGTAAAATATCACGCCAAATAAGTCAAGTCAGGTCAGGTCAGGTCAGGTTAGGTCAGCTGAATTTTGCTCACAGATAATGAAAGAAGAGAAGCGTATTTTGATGTACCGTGAAGAGGAAGTTGTAGCCTAACTCCAGAATCCTCTGCTGGAACCTGTTCCTGCTCCACATCATGTCAAGATAATCCTTGCTCATAAATACCTTCTCTTTAGTGAAGTCGGCGTCCGGGTCGCCGACTCTCAGATAGTAGCAGTACGGATGCACCGATTTGCACCTCGCCAGCGCCTCCGATCGACGGCGACGATGACGAGATGGTTCAGAAGGTACTCGATCCGTTCCCCCAAACGGAAGCTCTCTAGGAACAGATCGAGCAGCGAACCGGCTCAGCCCATGCTTGGTTTAGCGAAGTCATTATGACCGTGTCCCCCTCCATGGCCGCTGCCCTTAATATTCCTACCAACTCTTGCTGGTAAATTTGAAAAATAAATGGATCCATGTTATAATTTAATTTTCATAGATTGGGGGGACTCATGTGCAAATTGAAAAACATCTATAGTAAATAGAAAAGTAGAAGCATTTGCTTTCCTGATTCCTAACTTAATTAGTTCCCTCTCCTTCCTTCACGGGAAAAGCCTTCTCCACAGAATAAAATAAAAGGAGAAGTACACCTTGCCCCTCTCAAGATTTGTAATTTACAGATATTACAAAAATCCCCAACTATAAAATTCGGGAAAAAGGGGTCTTATAATATATCACAAGTGCTCTTTTGAGAATGTGCCTGTATAAATATTTGTATATAACATTTTGAGTTTCAAAATTTCAAAGGGGCCGGAAACTCAAAATGAATTTGGTTTAAGTAATTTTTAATATGAGATTTTTTTTTTATTTTTTTCTAAATATGAATTCCAAAGATCGATCTAATAGGAAACAGATCCACGGATATTAAAGCACAAATCAACAAAAAAAAAAAGGCAAATAAATTTACACAGACCAAATTACTCACCTCTTCAGAAGAAGCAGCAGCAGCAGCAGCAGCAGCTTCCCCTTTATTATTGTTGTCATCTTCTTGATCAGGAGCCATGAGTTTTGTTCCATTAGCAACAACCAGCAGATTCTCCTCAATGGAACCTGCAAGCTCTTCCTGATCATGAGAATGTTTCGGTTGCTGCAGGGTTCTATTTCTGAAAGCTAATATTTCGAATGATCTTTCTGCAGGGCTCGAGGAGAGGAAGAAGAGGAAGACGACGGTGGCTGCGGCCGCGCCGAGGAGGAAGGTGATGAGGGGCTGGAGATTGTTCATGTTGTTGCTCTTCATGGCTTGTTATCTATCTATCTACCTCTTTGATTCAGCTGCTGATTCAAATGGGCGTAAAGAAGCAAAAGAAAGAGAAAGAGAAAGAGATTTATTTATACTAACTAGTGTGGTGGCTATTACTAGTAGTAGTAGTAGTCGTGTACCATTTTGTATTTGATATGTCAGAGCACCAATGATTACTTTGGTGTGTTCATCTATAGAGAGCAATCCTACTGCTTTTATATTATTTTCATTTTAACTTCCTTATTTTACTATCTGTTATATATATAAGGGGATGCTAGATATACATTCATAAGGAGTGTATATTTTACATTTTATATTATTCCGGATGAGACTTTTTTTACTGGTCATTTTAATATGACGAGTAAAATTCATCCCATCCTAGAATGGAATGGGATGTAGGATGTACACCCCTTATGGAATGTACACTTATATTTACCCTATAAGCGCTGCTAGGGGTACACCCACGTTCGGGGTGTATATCATACACTCCGTGACGTGGGCGGCCAGGATTGAATGGAATTTTTAAAACTTTTATTCTCACTCCCTCTTTCTCTCCATACTGGTACACTTTCTTGCGTACCGGTACAGTTTCTTCCGTACCGGTACACTTTCTTGTGTACCGATACTCTTTTAAATTTAAATATTTTTTATATTTTATTTATTTCAAAATTTATTATAAAATAAAATAAAAATATATAAACTGTAATAAAATTAAATATTTTTAAAATTTAAATATTATAAATTAAATTATCTTTTACAATTATTAAATTGTAAAAATATATATTTAATTTTCAGATTATGTCTCCCTCTCATGGGACATTCTTGACACTAGTATAATTTAAATTTTAACTTTGTAGAAAAATTTTAATTTAATTTTGTACAAATTTAGTTTTTTAATTTACATTTAATTTTTTAATTTAAATTCTAAATTTTTTTAAATTTTTTATTCATAATTATTTTTTAAAAAAAACACACAAATAAATAGAGAGTGACAATATCACCTCCATTAAGGGTGATAGGATGTAGTGTTTAATCCAGCCCCTCCATTAAGGGGTGTAGGATGTACACCCCTTAATGGGGTGTACAGGTAGCATTTTCCATATATATATATATATATATATATATATGGCTTTGCTATATATCATACACCCCATTCCATCCAGGGATGGAGACTTATTCACCGGTTACTTCAAGTGACCGGTAGAATTCACCCCACCGTTGGATGGGATGGGGTGTATGATATACACCCTATTCGGGGTGTATATATAGCATTTTATATAGAGAAGGAAAATGCTACCTGTACACCCCATCCCATCCAACGGTGGGGTGAATTCTACCGGTCACTTGAAGTAACCGGTGAATAAGTCTCCATCCCTGGATGGAATGGGGTGTATGATATATAGCAAAGCCATATATATATATATATATATATATATATATATATAATATATATATATATATATATATATATATATATTAAAAATAATTATTTAAAAATTTGTGGATCTTAGAATAGAGAATAGAGGGTGTCGGTGTTCGTGTGATACCGCAAAAATTTCATATCAGATGAAAATAAAATAAAATTTAAGTATTTTTAATTGATAATTTAAACCTCACGATTATTATTACTAGTAGATTAAATTATTATATTTAATATCAAAATTAATTATCAGTAAAAAATTAATTTTTATCATTTTAATAATTTTATATCGGATAAAAATAACAATAATTAAATTTAAATATTTTAAATTAATAATTTAAATATATTATAATAAATTATTATTATTAATAATTTAAAATTTTTAGTTTGGTATTTTAACAAGTAAACTCACGTTCGGCTTATTTAATAAACGAAGGACAAACGAATACGAGTCGTGTCGAGCACGTTAATGTAGTGTAAGATCTATGCTAACATTTTTTTTTAAAAAAAATTTTGTGTACGCAATAATATTTTATCTTGTGTGGGTGTACAGGACATAACCAGTAACTGGGCCGTGGAAACTAGCAGGTAATTGTGGAGTCGTATTATGTTCCATGTGACTTGTTTGACGGTTTAGTACACACGTCAACATTCCAGATCATGAGTTGTTAAAGATTCTTTTATATTTTAATCGAGGCATGTGCCTCATTTATTGAGCCTTCTACCTATCAATATAATTGAGCTCTGCAAAATTGTGGGTTAAAAGATCTGCAACATTCATGTATCTTTATGGTAAAATAAAATTAATAAAAATAAAAAATTTATTGTATACGATTCTATATAAATATATCGAATAGCAGATATATTCCTACAAAGTTTAACTTTTCATATTTATCTCTTCAAAAGTTTAATATTATTCATATATATTCCTACCGTCTATCTCTGTTAGAAAAATCTAGTTAACTATAGGTTAAATACTTAATCTTAGTTAGTTAATGAGATAAATTTTTATCTTTTTACACTTCTAGATATTTCTGTATTATTTTTTGAAGGAATATTTTTGAAAGGATAAAACTGTCATTTAGATATAATTTGTTAAAAAATAAACAGTGAACTAACCATAATAAACCGAAGAGATATATATGAATAGCATTGGACTTTTGAAGGAATAAATATGAAAAAGTTGAACTTTGTAAAAATATATCTGCTATTCGATATGTTTATAGGGAGCCGTATGTAATTAATCCAAAATAAAATTACAGTCCATGTATAACTTAGTATTTACTTTAGATCAGTATTTTGAAAAAATAAAAAATAAAAAATTTATCAATAGCTGCAATGTATGAATTTGATAAATAATATTAAACAGTAAAACTATGCAAATTTGTGAAAATATTATTTTAAAATTAAAAGTAATTGAGAGTTAAAATGGGAAAGGGAAATGCACTAAGATATAAGATAAGATGCCACCTAAAAGCATAGAATGAAAGTGAAAAGAAACAGAGAACGAAAATAAAATAAAACAAAATTAATTAATGACAGCTATTGATTGCTAATAGTGATCATCAACGGAGAATAAAACGAAATGTATGGGCATTAATAGTAAATTAATTATAGGTTAGGGCCCTCCCAAAATATATATATATATATATATTTTGCTAAAGTGCAAATGTTTGGTCCTCTACTTTTTGAGCTTTGTGACATTTAAATTTTTAAATTTTAATTTATTATAATTTTTAGCTTAAATTTTTAAAATTATTATAATCAAATTTTATAGTCTAATTTATTTAGTTAAACAGTGATGCGTCATTGATATGAAAATAATATAACAGTTAATAGTTAATTTAAAAAACTTGAATAAAAAATTATAAAAAAATTAAAATTTGATGACTAAATACCATGGTTCTTAAAGAGTGAGGACCAAAAGGGCTATTTGACCTGAATATCGACTTTGTTTATAAGACAACATTCATTACACACGGAACACCTTTATTACTTCTTGTTTGTTTGCTCCCATAATTTTAGGGACTAAAATAAGAAAAGTGTATATCACATGGGACATTGGACATTGTGCTGTGAAAATCTCGGGTTATCCATAAAATATTTTTAAATTTAATATAAAATAAATTTTCATTCAAATCTACCGACAATTTAGCTATTATGATTAAACATATTTTATAATGGCCTTGTCGATTTTTTTTCTCCTCTACATGTCATATTTTATTTCCTTATTTAAAATTAATAATATATTTTTAAAAAAATTTTAGATCCTATTTTTTCAAGAGACGCAGCATTCGAATCCATAATCATCCTTTGTAGAACATGATCTAAATTATTTTATCTTTGTATAAGTGGAATTTCAAAATTTTACAATACCATTTTCTTAATAATCAAGTGGTGTCATTTTTATTTTATATTAGTCATAAAAATTTAATAATTTGTAAATCACCTAAAGGACAGGCAAATAATTTTAAAAAATTTAAATTTATAAATTATATTTAACGATGCCTATTATCATTTTGAATATTTTATTATCGAAAATGGAGCAAAGTAAGGACACATTAATTTAATAAGGTAAAGGGGCAATTACTTTATATGTCCCTAAAATTTTTGACTTTTTTTATTTATCTCTTTTATAAGGCTAAAATTAAATATATTTTTTTAACATTTGAGTTTATTTAAATATATTTTTAGATTACTAACTAACGTTATTTTTATAAAACTACTATTTTATTATTTTAAAAAATATTCTTCAACAGTTACTAATTTTTTTTATTTATTCTTAAGTTATGAACAATCAAAATATTTTATTTTTTATTTTTTAAAATATATCATTTTATATACCGGTATTAATTTTCCTTATTTACTCTAACTCAGTGAAAAAATAGATATTTTAATTATTTTTAACTCTGAAATTTTTTTTAATTCTGAGTTAACTCGTGATAATTTAATGGATATTAAAGGCTGAAGTATTTTTTGAATAAAAGCGGAATATATAAAAGATATAATTGAAAGATAAAAAATAAAAATAAATAAAATATTTTTAAAATTTTTGTAGGTATATAGAATATTATCATGAGGTAAATTATAATTATAATTTTTATTTTTCTTTCTAATTTTGTAACTTGAAATTTTTTGAATTAAAATTTTAATATGTGACAGCTGTCGTCCAAAAAGCCGGCGTTAATTTAGGATGTCGGAAAGATTACTTAAATCATTTTTGACGTGTTGTTTTCTTATTGAGTTCATTTACTTTTGTACGTTGCATTAATATATATATATATATATATATATATATATATATATATATATAAAACATGATTTAAAAGATAAATCAGATAAATTAGTTAAAGAATAGCTCTAATGCTATAAAATTTATAAATATGGGTACTTTTATAAGTATTATAGCCGGACGCTATAAAATTAAATTTTTATACTTTTAAAAGTATCAAAGTATTGATGTTTAGTTTTTAAATTAAATGATGTGTGGTTAGAATAATAATAGGAACATTGATTTTAATTGGTAGTTGGTGGAATAGTATGATCTAAAAAAAAAAATTAGTCAGAAATATAAATTTAACATTAAAAAATTTACAAGTACCAATTGCTTCATACATTTACAATTATCATAGCTAGACTATATATATATATATATATATATATATATAGAGAGAGAGAGAGAGAGAGAGAGAGAGAGAGAGAGAGAGAGAGAGGCTGTAATACTATCGATAGTACAAGTCATTAGTGTTATTAATTTTTTAACCTTTTGGAGTAAGAGATGTACGGTTAGGATCTAAGAATTAGTTAAATAGTAAAAATTTTAGAAAATTACTATAATCTCAGCCGTACATCCTTTCATCCAAGAGGTTGAAAATTTAATAGCACCAATTGCTTGGTGCTATCTATATTATTTCAGTTGGACTCATATATATATATATATATATATATATATATATATATATATATATATATATATATATATTGAAATTTTTTGATCGTAAGTAAATAATATCAAAAAATTATAAAATTTGGTTTCTAAAAAAAAATTTATCCTTTAAAATAAGAGATGTGTGGCTAGGATGATAGTAGTTCCCTAGAACTTAGTGGGTGGTTAGTTGAATAGTAAAAATTTTAAGCCCTATTTGGTAGGGGGATAAAGGAGGAATAATCCCCTTTATCCCCTAATCCTTACCAAACAATTAAAAAGAAAACTTAGAGATAAAGGTTTAAAATATTTCCTACTTAACCAGTTATTTCAGGATAACCCGTTAACCTCTATTCCACCCCTGAAATAAGGTTTATACCTAGGGGCAACGAATGACTTTTTTTTTTTTTTTTTTTTTTTTTACTTTAGCTTATCTTTACAATCTGAGGCTATATGAACATGAGGTTATAAAATCTGCAGCTATGTAATCATTTTTTTTTCATTGCTTTAGTTTTAGTTCTAATTTGATGCTATGTGAACTCTTATTTTTTATATTTACAGTTTAACTTCCAACCTGTAGCTTAAAGTTTTAATCTTAACTTCCAACTCAAAATAATTTTATTTTCAAATCTTTGGCAATGTTAAAAATTAGATTACATTCTAATTTTGTTTACTAATTATTATTTACTAAAATGTATTATAAAATATAAAAAATTATTTTGTTTAGGTAAGATATAATTTATTATTTACAATTAAATTATTATTTTAATTAATTTATATATATAGAAGGTAAGGAAAAAATTGGTATTTTGATAAAAAATCTATTATCTTTTTTCATTATTCGCTACTATCCCATAATTTTAACCAAGCATAACTTTTTTTTTTTATTTCATAAAATACTAACTTTTGATTCAAACGCAATTTAACTTTTATACTTGATTATTCTTCCGTAATAGCAAATTATCACATGTATAAAAAAATTTATACCTCCTAAATTTATACCCGAACCAAACGGGACCCTAAAGAACCACTATGATCCCAACCGCACATCCTTTCATTTAATGGTTGAAAACTTGGTAGCACAAATTATTTGGAGCTATCGATAATATTCCAGTCTGACTATATATATAAATTAATTAATGACGTGGTTTATTTTTATTTGAAAAGTGTTACTTGTACACTCTAAAAATAGTGTATATTGATATTCTACATTTTACACATTTAATGGATAGAATGTTACTCACTATTCTTTTAATGTGACTACTAAAGTATTTCACTCATTAAATGGGTGAGATGTATATCATTCATTTTTTTTGAAATATATGTATATTATTTTATTTTTTATTCTGATTATTTTGATCTAAATTACCTATTTTATTGAATTATTTAGAAGATTTTTTAAATTCAAATTTCATCATAACCAATTCAAAATCCTCTATAATTAGTTGGCCTTTTTTTAAAAAATAAAATACATTTTTTATTCTTTTTGGAAGAAATCTATATAGCCTAAATTTTTAAGCCACTTTGTCTCCCTCACATTTGTCATGTAAAAATTATTAAAAAAAAATATTAAAACATGCCTGAAAATAGTAATAGAGAGAAAATAAGTTCTTAGACGCGACAGCAATATTATAATTTTTTTTGGTATAAAATGAGATCAAATTCAGTCATAAAACACAACTTTGTTTTCTGATAGATCTTGAATTTAACTTTCTAATTTATTTTTGGCATAATCGTTATATGAACTCTTTTATACTGGTCAAATATTATATTTTACTAAAACATTAGAACTAAACCATCCATTTTTCAAATCGGAGTATCGGGCATGATCGAATCTTGACTTAGATCTTGGTCGGCAATTTATAATACCAGTAAACTTGTGACCACCCATTTTCAAGAAGATACTTTATTTTAGAATAATTTTAGTTTTAACATGTTTAAGTTTTCTTATATTATATATATGTAAAATTATTTTAAATTCTGAAAGTGTGGCACTACTACGTTAGATGCACAAGTATTAATGTCAATAGAACATGAACTCTTTTTAGGGGTTTTGTTTTGGAGCAATGCTAAATCGGGTGTACGATATACACTCTATTTATTTTACTGATCATTTTAAAATGATCAGTATAATTTATTCCACTTCAGAATGAATAAGATATAAAATATACATCTGATTTCAAATGTACAAGAAGTATTTGCCTTTGTTTGTTTTGTTTTTATTTGCAAATCATCCCTTTTTGTTTGTGGATTTTTGTTTTGATTTGTTTTTGATTTTTTAAATTTTTTTGATGAGTTGGTACATAACGCCGGAGCTGCATGCGCGGCGTCGACAACTTGGTACGGCGTCATGTGGATTCATTGCACATGCCCGACAGAGGTTTAGGTATACTACAACTGCCCTCCTTTTTTGACCACGTACCGAGTCTCATAGAAAAAAACCAAAAACAAACTACTATTTTTTTTAAAAAAAAAACTTTTATTTTATTATTATAAATCTCTAAACAATACGAAAACCCAAATTTTTAATTCCTCTTTAATTTCGATCCTAATATTTGAATCTGTGTTGTGCCATATATACTGAAATTGTTTCGAAAGACATGATAAGGATATTGGGCTTTTGGGGAGAGTGAAAAAAAAAAAAAAAAATTATAAAATTTGTGCAGTAGTATAAAATAAAATTTTATTAATATATATAAATTTTTAATAATTTTAACCACGTAGAAAATTTTTTTTCATCCTTATCATGATTTTTTATTTTTCACAATCAAATTTTTAATTGCTCATTCATCAATACCATCAATGATAAGGGAATTGAGTAAGACCAAAATAACAAAAGAGACTTATACTTTGTAATTATTATTTTTTAAATAAGAGAGTATTTAGTTTTTTCTGCGAAAGCTTTACTATTTTTTCTTTTTTTTATTTTTGTACTTAATAATAGGGCACGAATATCCGAGCTAGCAAACGAAAAACAAGAGTTGCTCTTTTCGAGTAGGAAAGCGGGCGCCGCTTAAGTCCGTAAGTTTTATCTCAAATTAATTAATCATAATATTTTTTCTTTTCTCTTTTTTCTCCTTAGGCCCTCCGCGCGGTCGAAGGAATTATCGTCATTTTTACTATCATCTTCGCTGGTGAAAACGTTTTCGAATTTATTCACACAGCTAATAATAAAAAACTTTTAATAAATAAAATATATAAAAAATATTTAATATTTTATTATTATTATTTATTTATATATTTTCTATCCGAGCTCTTTTCCTATTACCAGTAAAATTTTAAGTGACAAGAACATAAATTCTACAACTGTTCACAGAGACAAGTCAATTAATAGATGCCTAGCTACCATCGTTCTGGGTCTTTGGTAGAATTTATTACTGTAGTAGCATCTGCTACTACAGTAGAGTCTTTTTTTGGATCCATCCTAAGTTCATAGAGTAGAGTCTTTTTACTTTTTATTTTTTATTTTTTATTTTATTTTTTTTGGCTACTCCTCTTATAATTATTGTACGGGTCCTATATGCGTTGATATATTAATTGGGGGTGAGGTAAAATATGTACCTATGGTGATTTTTTATGTCACTTTTGATTAAAGCATGAGATTAACATTTCATGTGTGATTTATGATGTAGATATTATTATTTTCGTGCAGTGATTTTTGTGCAGAGAGAATATAACCAAATCACCACCGTTCTTCACGCTTTAACATTTTAACCTGTAAACTGATACATATGGTAATGATTTATTTGTAAATAATATTTTTTTTTTTTTAATCCATGTATGTATAAAGATTCAATAAAGTTAACCAATAATTACAAAAATTGTACTCTCTAAATAATAGCCCGGCCCCAACTAACTAAAAATAGCCTCTCCAATTAATGTGTCCTTTAGATCTCAATTTGATTGTTAGATTCGGTGATTTGATATTTAAAAAATAATTTTTTTTTTAATAAAAAAAAAATTGAAAAATATAATGATAAATCTAGACAGCAATTCATAACAGATCTGGCGTGTAAAAAATTTTGACCCACCAGATCGCTGACGGTGGACATTGGAAATGCTGGCATACCTAAATTACCTGCAGCAGTGATCTAAGAGCTAAGTTAGCCAAACTAATTGTTGACTTGCTCTCCCATCTTATGATGGACAGGTAGATTAATCAGTGTCATAAAAAGTGACTTTTTTTTTTTTTTTTTTTTTTTTTTTTTTTCTTTTCCCACTGGGGTCTACAAAAATTTGACATATTTTTGTTTTCACACAGTCCACACTGGGCTCCATAGAGATTTAATTTGCACTAGCTCGGTTTTTTATATTCAAGGGCCCCACATAGCCATTGGATACAATTAAAGGAAAGAGAAAGAGACATGTGTTAGTGCATTGCCAACGGCAAAACTCAAATAAAACTTTCAAAGTTCAAAAAATTTAATGATTAATATTTTATATTCTGAGTTTAAAATTTAATTGTTTTATATTCTTTTTTGTTTCAAATAGTATATATGCTATATTTCTCTCACAGAAAGAAAATTTTTGAGTTGGAGCTGAGTTTTGCTCGTTAATTTTATTTTTACAAAAACTAGTAGTTGATCAGTTCTTGATTAATAATTAATCAGTAAGAACATTCGGGCCTGATTTGAAAATATAGTAGTTTAAAATATTTATTTTATATTTTAAAATATTTAAAAAAATTTAAAAATTTTGTAATCTTAATCATGGCTAGCGATTGCCAGCATAATTTTATAGTATATAAAGAATGAAAGCACTTTAATAATATTTTTGAACTTTCTAATGTACAAAAAAATATATATATATATATTTTTAACTACCATATAATCAAACTAGGCTTAATTAGTACTTGATTAGTCAATAACTCTGATCTGTTTTACTGAAAATATTAGGTGAAATAATTTTGAACGTAGAAAATTGCACTACAAACAAACAAAAAGAATAGTACAAAGCACCAACACCAAATCGAAAACTGATAACAAACAATGACTCTATTGCCACTTTATAAAAAAGGTAAAAGAAAAGTGCTTTTTTCACGAAAAAAAAAAGAAGAAAAAAAATGTACCTAAAGAACTACCCTATTATTCCAACAAAAGGTGACCAATTTTGTGTATGAAGTCAAATATATACAAAAGTTGAAAAAAAAAATTTTATAACTTTAGAAGGGCTTTTTTGCTCTTTGGGAAGTTGCCTAGAATTGCCCTTTTCTCTTCTCCTCATCAGGCAGTGCCTTGTAATTTTTCCAATACTCCAAAAGATTTCTCAGATCGATCATGAATCTTATTTCCAGGCCGAGACATCAACACGTGTGAATCGTGTGTACGTACACCTTGTTTAAATCGTTACCGTGGTTATTGCAAAATTCACCCCAGTAATTTGTGTTGACGTACTGAAATTTTAGTTAGTGGAAAATGTTCAGCTCATGTGTAGAATCAAATCGTATTGGAACTTCATTCATGGCGATATTTGTGTACCTCAATAGTCCTTTTATAGTGAATTTTACGTATACGAAACTCTATTTGAAAAATTCTAAAAATTATTCAGATTTGTTGAGAACTATTATATCTGCAAAGACGGTGATACGGTCGATATCAACGTCCTGCAACAATTAATAAATCTTGTTAGTGGAGGATGAGTATTTAATAAAAGAAGCCACAAAGAACAATATTTGACTCTATGTAGAAACATTTAAAGGGCTATTGGACTTTTCCAGAGCTTTTGTGCAAGTGCAAATTAGGCCCAATAACTTTTACATTTAAAACCCATAATGGCTCAAATTGAATTTAATCACTTTTGGATCAGTTTTAACTACAACCCATAGTGCTCTCAACTTCTTCTTGAGAAGTTGTTTTTTAAACTAAGTATAGAAAGTAAGGATAATGTTATAAACACGTAATTCTGTTTGGTCAAACTAGTAAGCAAAGTTAGGAGTTAAAAGTAGAGCTCAACGTGAAAAAAAGATGTATCCAAACTGGAGCGCGCGCAGTTGAACGTTAACCTCGCCCCGACCAATTCGACGACGTACGTACTCCGAGCTCATGAAAAGTATTTTCTTCACTACAACAAAATTAGGTTATAGGGACACATATTTGTGACATTTTTTTTATAAATGTCATATCTATATTCCATTTATATTCAAAATTAGATTATAGGGATATATTTTTGGAACACATTACAAAGATATATCGTTGTACACCCTAGCGACGACAGATATAGCAACACTAATAATAAGTATTGATATTTTATCAGCGACATTCTTTTTAAATTTTAGAAACACTTAAAAGTGTCGCTATAATATAATTTTGTTGTAGTGCTTCCAAAAGACAGCACCCTCAACCTTGAAGAAGTAGAGCAACCTTGAAGAAGTAGAGCAACAAGGGTGCACAACCAAGCATGCCACAATAATAAGATGGTTCAAAAGATGTTGCGAAATATTTTTTTTTGTTAATGGGTAATTTTTTATTCAGATTCATATCTGAAACTTCAATAATATTTACTTTTTATCTCTCCGAATCGAATTGAGATATCATATATTTTGAACAGTTTTACATTAATTTACTATCACATTACTGGCTAGACGTTTGTGCCACACATGAACTTTTAATTAATGAATACTTTGCATAAGGTCTCTTTGAATTAATTCCCCAAATTCACTAAATTAACAAGTCAAAGTTGGACTTCCAAAGTGGGTTCAATTAAACACAAGATCCTCGATTCAAGGAATAATCTTAATTAATTATCACATATATCTAATGGTCTAGAATAAATTAAGTATTGAGTTGAGGTATATGTTACTTTAGTTAATGGGTTAATTGCATACATGTCCTTCCAAATATATCGAATTGCAAATATATTCCTGCAAAATTCAACTTTTCATATTTATCCCTTCAAAAATCTAAAGTTCTTCAAATATGCCCCTCTGGTTAATCCCCGTTTGGAATCTGTTTATTTTTTAACAGATTCGATGTGAAATGACTTTTTTGCTCCTTACAAATATATCCCTCCAAAAATAATACCATTATACTTGTTACAAAAATGCCCCTCTCCAAAAATCATAAAATTTTATCATCAAAATAATCCTTTTTTTTTCTTTTTTTTCTTTTTTTTTTTTTAAAAAAAAAAAAAGTATAATATGGAAAGGATAAATATGTAAATTCAATTTTTAATCTAACCAAGGTTAAGCATTTAACCTAGGGTTAAATCAACTTTTTTAACAGAGATGGACGGTAGGGACATATTTGAATAACGGTAGATTTTTGAAGGGATAAATATGAAAAGTTGAATTTTACAGGAATATATTTGCAATTCGACATATTTGGAGGGATATGTATGCAATTAACCCTTAGTTAATATACAATTGCAATAGGAAGCAAACATAATGTAGTAAATTGAGTAGTCAATAAATTCTCCTTTTCTTTTTGTAGAAAAGTAAAAATAAATTTAGTAAGCAGTTGGATTAAAATTGAGTAGGCTCGATACACATCCAAAATAATTTTATTTATCTCCCATTCTCTTTATTCAATAAAGATGTGATCCACTTTATAATTTTATTTTTTTTAAATTTAATCCACATCAATTCGACTTAATTCGATACTTTTCGCTTTAAAACGAAGCGCGTTGAGAGTATAGTACAAGAGGTTGTTTCACTGCTTCCTCCGCCGCTCCGCGGTCTAATAGAGCAATATTAAACGCTTAAGTCAACAATGGAACGCAAGACAAAAAGAAATTTCGATAACTCGCGCTTTAGGCTTCGTCTTCTCTCTCTTAACGTCAAAAATATCTAATATTTTTATTTATTTGTGAGTTTTTAAGTTTAAATATATAGATTGATTATATATTTAAATTAATTTATTATTAATTTGATATGATTTTTTTTTATTTTTATATATTTATTTAAATATTTATAAAAATATATTTTATTAATATATTTTATTCGCATCGTGCGGATACCTATATATATATATATATATATATATATATATATATATATATATATATATATATATATATATAGCGCAAAATACAAAAATACAAAAAAAAAAAAAAAAAAAAAAAAAAAGATATGTCAGGATGGTACTCATTTCGCTCTTTTGAGTTTTGAACAAACATACCGTAACAATTGTCGAAATTAATCAATCCATCAAGCATAATAAATCAAGCATAATAAAACGGTAAGCACATCGCGCATAACACAATATATGAATAGATCGAGCATTTAAATCTATACAAGCGAAGGGACACAAAATAAGTGTAAACTTAACCTCATTAATTTCTCCGAGCTGCAGTATCCTCTCCACTTGAATCCATCTTCATTCCACCAGAACTCATTTGAGTTCCATTGTTTCCCGACGTAATCACCATTATTTACCCCTGACCGAAATTCGCAGATGACAAAAAAAGGTATGAGAGTTTGAAGGTCATTCATGCTCGATTGTCTTCGTCGTCGTCCTCATCATCATATTCATCTTCGCAACTGCTTTTTTAATAGAAGAGAATATGCATGACATGTCACGCCCCGGCGTCGAAACTGCGACCCGAACTTACCAACAGATCCGCCGCCCATACGGAAAGCCCCGTATAGACGAAGCGACTATCCTGCAAAAAATCAACTACATATAGATATCAGAGCTGAAAATAAACTACTGAAATGAAATAAAATAAATACAAGTCTGAACCTCACTACAAAGGTCTCTCAAAATAAAACTCTCAAAAGTAAACAAAATATACAAGATGTTGTTAGAATTTCTATATATGTGGCCTAATTAATTATATTTAAATTTAGATTTACTATAGATAAGATCAATCCTAAAAGATATAGAATTACTTGATATGGTATATCTTATCCCTTTCCCATCATTTAAATTAAATAGAATCCTAATCAGACTTTGATGGGAAGTCGATCTGGAATCTATATAAAGGGGTACTGGTCCTGCCACCTACTCATGTGCATTCTGGTAAGATTATCCATTAAATCCACACCATATGGAAGAGTACCTGAGAAAGGAGGAGAAACCAGATTACCTAGTTCGGTCGGTAATATTTAGTATTGCAACCGAATTTCTTGCTTCCGCTGTTTAATAAAGAATTTCTTCTCGATGGCGCTCTGTAAGTTATTTTACAGTTTTATTTATGATCCTGAATATTTGTATGTATTTGATTTTATTTTATACCATATAAATTCCATCAGATATGCCCCAAAAACACTGACAGTACTAAAACATCACCAAAAAGGAGGTACATCTACTATCTCTGGAAGATGATTGGTAGGGATCTATCTCGCGCGACTCCCTTACCTCGATCATCAGGATCAGCAACTGGAGCAGCCGGAACAGGAGTAGAGATCCCTGGAAAAAAAATACACCACGGCGGGTGTGAGAACTACATCACACAGTAGTTCTTAGTGGGTACCGCCAACAAGCCCGACGGTATGCCCACTAAGTCTACTAGAGGCATGAAGTAACAAATGTAATACTGAAAGGAAAAAGCTGAAAAAATAATTCTACAGCTACTATGCCTTTATCTAGATGCTCAAGAAGTGGAACAGATGGAAACATGATGCATCTACTAACTCTCAAGTATAGTCACCAAATCTACACTGACTGCCACATAGGGTCCAGTCAAACCTGCGCCCACCTACTGCCGCACATCCACAAGAGGACGGGTCTACCGTAGGGTGTCCATGACTGCCAAAACTGGCCCAGCCAGAGGGACTGCGTCGACAAGTCGCGATAGCAAAGTAACAGGCCCAACTCCGGAGTGGCACTCGAGGGGCGCGACCCCACCGAGGAAAGTATCCACGCATCTCTGTCGAGCTCAATATGGCTCATGCAGGCTATAGTCCAATCCACGATCAACAAGATCGACAGTACTCGAATCACCTCTCTAACTCGCTAACAAGAAACACTCGAACAGTTAGGACCGCTGTCAACCCAACGGCTCCCAGAAAGAATATCAACTCGACATGCAACTCACTAGCCGGGTATACTCTACAACCGGCAACAAAGAAGGGTCCGAGAACCCGAAAGACTAGAACCTACAACCCAAATCAAACAAGAACAGGCTCTAGGTATAGCCCCTCGTTGTTCTCGACCCAGAAAAAAAAGGCAGCCCTTAGAACCCAGACCACTCGAATCATCTCGAGTGGAAAAGTTTATGAAAAAAGGTGATATTTATTACTGAAAGCCATTTTTCACTCAAATCCACGCAGGGTGAGGACTAAAAATAGTTATTTTTTGAAAACCATCTTGATTTGAGAAAAACCCATTTTTTTATGATTTTTAGTTCTTTTTAGAAAAAACAGTTTGAAAACAAGTTTTATATCCAAATCTCGAAGAGCTAATGCATTTGTCCAATCAAACAAGAACAGACTCCGGCGACCCTTCGATGCTTGGAAGAAAACATTGGTTGACTAAAATCATGTGTGTGTCCAAAAAGATTCCGGGTTCAAAGTCCTGCTAACACTGGTGTACTATTGCCACTAACACAGTGACGACAAATAAAGTAAGGAAACGAAACATTCCGGGACCACCGTTCACCCAAACGGCTCTCGCCACAGACAAAAGACTAGCTACAACTACCAGACTCAACTCTGCTCCCAAGCACGAGTGTAACATGCATCCCACACTAAAAAGAATCTCGACCACTCGGCCCACTACCCGGGCGAGGATGACACTATGTTCAGGAATAGAGTATAATGTGAGGATGTCTAAAATATAAATAAACCTAGTCCAAGTGAGAGTTTTCTACTAGTCTGGTTACACATGCAACATGTGACGGGGTGCTAGGTCAAGTTCCAATAATAGCAATTAATTTAACTAAAGCAGGATTACAAAACAATAGCCAACAGGATATCAATAATAACACAGGAAAGATGACATCTCTCTCTCTCTAACATGCATTCTAATCCATCTCATAACATGCATGTTCCCTAAATAATAGAATTAGTAGATAGTCTATTGATTTTGGAGGCGAAGCAACCCACCTGAAAGTGCTAAACTGTCCCAAGTCCAACGGCTGAAAATACCCAGGAATAAATATCTCTAATTTTTCCCAGTTCCAACGGGTTCAAAAATACATGCAAACCCTCCTGGGTACAACAATAAGATCCAAAATTACACTTTATTCCAAAAATATCTAAGTACACACAATCTGCTGGTAACAGTCCCAAAGATGTGAAATTTTCACCTGTAAACAAAACTCCAAAAAATCCAATAAAAATACAAAGGCGATATTCGCGAAGTGTAGATGTCAATAGAGCCCTTAAACATCGAATTCCAATGCCCGGATGCAGAGATAAAAATCCGACAATGTGCTGTTGTCCAAAAGTTCCACCAGCAGCAAATGGGGTCAAAAACGTACCAGAAACCTCAATAAAAGCTCAAATCTGAGAAAAGTCGAGAATACAAAAATCGTAGATCTACCTCTCTTGAAACTGACGCTACAAAAATCATCCAAAAATACTATCGGGGCAGCTCTGTGGACCCCACAGACCGAAATGCGACGAAAACGGACCTTCGTTGAAAGAACGTCGCTCTGCGCTACGATGTCGAAGTCGTCGGCCTCCAAAAAAATCCGAGCCTCCTTCACAAGATGCAGCACAGGGAGATGAAGAAAGTTGCAAGAGGGCTCAGGTGGTTTAGAGCTCGGGAAAAGAGTCAAAAAGCCCGAGCAAAGGGGCTATTTATAGGCCCACACAAGAAAAGGAGCCAAAAGCCTCCTTTAATGGGCTCTCGGGCCCAACTTCCGGACGCCCGAAAGATTCGGACGGCTACAGTATTGGGCCCGGCCCAACATTGTGCGCGCCCGAATCCCCCCGAGGCCGCCACGTGTCCGCGCGGCTCTCCCCGCGCCCGGCGCACGCGCGCCCGCCAATCGCGGAGCGCCGCGTGTCCCGAAACAGAGCGTTAGCACTCCTCTTTTGAAAATGGCCCAACTTTTTTTTTGAATTAGCACTCTATTAATTAGTTTTTTATTAGTTACTTCTGCGTTAGTCCTTGAAATTTATCAATAAAAAATATTAAATTTGATGGCTCCATTAGCCAATAACTTTGATACTTTTTTTTTTTTTGTATTTTATAAAGGTTGATTGATAATATTAATTAAATTTACTAACAGTTTTCAAAGATTTTGATAAAATTTTTAATTAAATTAATTAACTACAATTATTCAATTCAAATTCAAAAGCTAAAGGAAACCAAATAAAAGAAAAGATAAGAGTTAAAAATATATGCCACTTCAAAATCGCCTAAAAGCAATATATAGCTTATGGTATATGTACATTTTTACGATGTTTTTTTTGTTTGAAATTGATTTTTACCAAATTTTTTAGAGAGAATTTTCACCCCATGGGATTCATCAGACCAAGGAGCTTTACATAATTAAGGGACGTGAGTCCAACACTTCTGGGCCAATTTGTTCAGCTAGAATTTTTTTAGGGTAAATTACACTTTTAGTCCAAAAATTAGGCCCATGACATTTTAGCTTTTAAACCTTAATTTGTTATAATATTTGACACGAATTTTTTAAATTATTATAATTAAATTTTACAGTCTAATTTAAATGACTAGATAATAATATATTGCTGATGTAATACTGATGCAGCAACATTAACTATGATACTGTCACATCATTGTTGCATCTGTGAAACGTCACCATTTAGTCAATTGTGAGAGCAATAAATTAAAGTGATTTGAGTCTAAAATTGCACAGTACATCTAACTTGTTAAAATTACTTCTTTCATATGTCAGACTCTTTGTAGTTAGTCTCTCCAAATCATATATTGTTGTGAAAGATATAAAGTAGCCTGATCTATCGTGGATGAAACTTGTTTTTTTCATTACTTTTGTGAAGGAAATAAACAAATAGTATTTTTTTTTTTTTTTCGATTATGATTCTGTCCAATTAGCTCTATGCCACTTCAAACATGATTCGATTTAATTTAATATTTTGCTATTTTAAATATAACTTACTTCAACGTGATTTTCCGGTATAAGACAAGATACTGATCTCCTTTGAGTCAACAAGTATGGAAAAGAAAAAAAATTTATTATCAACTAAAGAAGAGAACAAGTCAACCAAATGGAAAAATTAAATTAACACAATCATTATATATTCTGTGTTGAAAATAACATACAAATCATATTCTTCGTGATGATAGATTGATTGCTCAAGAATTAACCATTTTGAAAAGGATAGAGAATTAAGCCTAATAATATGTTAATAATATATATATAGAATCGTTACTTATCCTTAACTTGTATATATAGTTTCTCAGTGAATACATCTACCCGGAACTCTCCAAGTAAATTGGCCAGTTTTCTTGACCTCGTCAGGTAGAGATGTGTAGTTCTTCCAATCCGCAAGGACATTTCTTAGATCGTGAATCTTATTTCCGAGACCGACGCAGCAGTTTGCGTGCATGGTGCAAATCATGTTCATGTCCTTACCGCGGTTGCAAAATCCGCTGCAAAATTCGGTGCTGATGTACTGGATTTTGAGCTGGAACTTGTAGACGAATTCGCGCTTGATTTTGTTAAAGACATTTTGCTCATTGGTAGAAGGAAATCTTTCTCGAGCTTCATACCAGTACTGGAGCACCTCGGCATTCTTTTTGGTGGATTTCATGTACAGTAGTCCCGTATTCGGGTAGTTCCAAAGATTATCAGGATCCCCCAAGAACGCATCGCTTGATACCGTCAAATCAGCATAGACCGTAATGTGTCGAAATGGATTTCTGAACCACAAAACATCGACATCCTGCCACGTACAACAACGATTCATTACTCAGTCTTGTTAGATTAGCCTGCAGGGAGTCGATCGATTGAGGATGATCTTAAATTTTCGAGGTGCAAAACTAAACTTACTGTGGTTAGACAATTGTAGCCGAGCTCTACGATGTGCTGTTGGAACTTGATCTTGATCCAGACGAGTTCCAGGAAGCCTTGGCTCCCGAAAAACTTTTCCGAAGTGAAGTTTTGATCACCTTCGACCTCTAGGAAGTAGCAGTGAGGGTGTATAGTCTTGCATCTGTCAAATGCCATCAGATCCAACGCCGCAATAATGAGATGGTTCAGGAGGTACTCAGTATTCACTCCGACATGAAAGCTCTCCAGAAACAGTTCAAGCAGGGAATTCTTCGCTGCCGATGCCGCGTTAACGAAGGTTAGTATGACCGTTTGATCGTCGGTAGCTGCTCTATCCAACACGGGGCGCAAATTCGCAAACTTTTTCTGCGCAAACAATTAAATGTATGTTTATTCAGGTATAAGGAATTCGCCTTTTACTTAGTCATAACAAAATAAAGAGATAATTGACAACTAAATTAGCTACCACTTATTTGACAACTAAATACACATCTTATCATTCATTAATATAAATTTTAAGATCAATCATAAAAAAAAAAAAAAAAAAAAACACACAGATACACAGACGAATAACATCAATTGCATCGAGTTTACTAGCGAAGGACGCAAAGTATACGTAAGTGCAATAAGTAACCTCATCGTCACTCGGTGCTTCGAAAACTTCTACAGTCGAATTCGTGATCTTCGTCTCGCTAACTGGCTCACTAGAATTCATTCGAGTTCTGTTGCTTCTCGACAAAACATCCATCAATGACACCTTACCGAAATTTGGAGATGACAAGGACAGTACGAGCGCCCCCGCCACAGTCGCGCCGACGATAAAAGCCACGAGAGTCTCGACGTAGTTCATGTTGTTGTTGTTGTTGATCTTCATCATCGTCCTCTTCTTTAATAAGCTTGTTAACTTGTAGAAAACTAAGGCCTTGTAGTGTTACATGTATATAACCAAATCATTTATATTGGTCTTAATTACTAGCTGGATTTGATTCCGTGTGTATGAAAGTTGTTTGTGTGTGTGTGTGTGTATATATATATATATATATATATAGTAACATTATTTCGAGCATCGATCGAAGAGAGCGGATCGAACAAACAACAAGGCTTAATTATAAAATAATTATTATTACTTTTTTAATGCAGTGATTAATAAGGGAAGTAACACGTGAAGATTAAGTAATCGTGGAAAATGAAGACGTGGCATATAATATTCCTATGGGCGCCTACGATTCGACGTGTGTCCGTAGCGGAAATAATTACAACTATTGTTTAATCAGAACTAAAATTTTTTGGTTATTAACTGGTTGTTAATTTGGATAAAAAAATAAGTCTTATTATTTTTTATAAGAGCTAGAAGGAAATAATACTGTCACAGAAGTCAAAATTTTCTTATTTTATTTTTTATTTAAAAAAAATGTGTGGGCGCGTATTCATGATGTAATATTGTGTGGTGTGTCGCGACGGACTGAAGATCGTGGATCATGTGGTTGTGAGTTGTGTGCGGTTTAAACGCCTGATATGGTGCTTGATGTCTAATAAGCGCGAACTTCATCAATGCTCAACCGTTGCTGGTTTCTAGAAAAAATATATATAACACAAAAAGTATTTTTGACCGAAAAAAATTTGACTGAGATTTTAAGTTCAAAATTTAGTTACTTCATATTTTCAGTTATTTTTATTTTAAAATAAATAAAATTAATAATATACTATTTTTTTTTCTAAAAATAAAAAATTACTAAACGGTTACGAAATAGATGATATGCTATTTTTTTCTCAAAAAGAATATAAAAAAATTACGAAACAGTTAATAGTATGTTATCTTTTTCTCTAAAAAAATAAAAAAATACGAATAGTATGGTATATTTCTTTCAAAAAAAAAAAAAAAAAATACGATAGGGATAGTATACTATTTTTTTTTAAAAAAAAAAATTTAAAAAATTAATATATGACTGAAATGAAATAAAAGAATAGATATATGAAGGCCAATTCAAAATGAATAAAACGAATAGTATATTATCTTTCTTTAAAAAAAAAAAAATAATATATGACTGAAACGAAACAGAAGTATAAATATATGAGGCTTAAGAAAATTTTGGGAGGCCAAGTAACCATCTATCTCATTATTTTGTTAAAACTCTCCGATTTTTGAGACCTAATTGTCTTATTTTTGTAAGCTAATTCATTTTCTTTGTGGATGAACAACAATCAAAGAAAAACAAAGGAAAAAAGAAAAAACACTACTTACATTAGATTATTAATGTAGAACGCAAAGTAAATGCAAAAGCAACCACTTCACTCCTTACTTCTTCGTGAACTTCCATAGTCGAATCTGCGGTATTCGCCTCGCTAACTAGCTCACTAGAACTCATTCGAGTTCCTTTGCTTCTCCATGAAACCTCCATCAATGAACCCTCACCGAAATTCGCAGGTGAGAAGAACAGTACGAGCGCCCCCGCCACAGTCGCACCGACGATAAAAGCCACAAGAGTCTCGACGATACCCATGTTGTTGATCTTCATAATCCTCTTCTTTATTAAGCTTGCTTAGCAGAAAACTAAGGGGCCTCTTATACATGTTAATAGGTGTATATATATGTTGCCAAATCATTTATATATTGGTGTCACTAGAGCTAGATTTAAATGTTGTTAATTAGTGTTGACTTAAATGAGCCACTATTTTAAAATTTATAAGATGAAAAAATATTAAGTTGAATCGCATCAAATGACTGATAGGTGGGATTTGTCTTTACGCTTTTATATATCATCAATTATATATTAATTATTTGATCAACATAGTTTCAAGCATTAAGAGAGGGGATAAGACAACCAATTAACAGCAATTATAGATAATTATTTGTTTAATGTAATGCTTGATAAGGAAATTAAGTAACAATTAATGAATTAATTAATATTAAGTAACCATGGAAAACGAAGTGTCTTTAACTATGCCTTCACGTGTTCAACTTCTTCCATAAGTACAAATATATATATAAATTTTTCAATTAAAGTTTCTATTCTACTTCGTGTCCATACTTTGCAATTACCATTCAATGAAAATGATAGATATAAAAAAGATATTAAAAAATTCCGCACAAAAATAGTAATACATCCCTTTAATTAAGATGGGATTTCCCTTCCTCTCTCTCAAAAGATGAAAAAAGATATTAAAAAATACCACTAAAAATATCCAAAATAATCCTAAAGAATTCATGTAATTTTCGTAAATGGCCACCAAAAAAGTTTTTTTATATAATTTTTTACATTATTTACAGTATAATTTTTTGATAGTACCAATTTTAGCCGGCTAATTAACTCAGAATTTTGTACTTTATTTTTTGGCAGGTGCTTCAATAGAGCAAGGCCAATCAATTAGCATTCTAATTAAAGAAATTTAACCTGTCACCTGAAGTTAGGTAAGATTTCTTCTTTCTTACTTTTTGTTATGTTTAATTTAGATGACGTGCTCTACTTTTTTTTTTTTTCTTTTTCTTTTTTGTTTTCTTGAATCTAAAATTTAATTTTAAGGTAAGGAGAGATGAGCAAAAAGTATCAATTAACTGTTCTAATAATTGATGTTGTGTAATGGAATCGTGTGCGCATATGGACATGTATCTGGCTCATGTCTATATCATATGGGGAAAAGAAAAACTCATCACTTGTCCTTTTCTACGTTGTTTTTTTCTTTTTTTTCTTTGTTTTCTTTTTTTTAATAATTATCACAAAACACATAAATTGTGAAGTACTTTTGAGTGCTCTCCGCAATTTTCGAAAGAGTATATATAAGTGTACACTCTATAACAGATGTATATTTTACACTTTACTTTATTCTGAAATAAGATGGATTTTTTTTGACACTTTATGTGAGAGGTGGAATGAATATTCATTTCAGAATAAAATGAAATATAAAATGTATATTCTTGATGGGGGTATACACCTAACATCACTCTTTTCGAAATGTTTGGGTCCTGCATGTAAGTGGCTATGTCCCTCTCTCTCCTGCGCCTCTCGAACTTTCCTCTCTCGCCTTCTCTCTCCGGGCCCACCTGTCATTGGGTCTCTCTCTCAGCCTCCTACTCTCTCTCTCTGGGCCCTCGCTGTCAGCGGAGGCGTCCCTCTCTCTCTTGTTTTGATAGATACATGAACCATATGAAAGAAAAGAAAAATTATAAATACGTTGTCTCACTTTACAATGTTTGGCATAGTTTTTGAAAAATAAATTTTATATTAAATTTCTTTTTTTGTGAATAAAAATTTTAGTAATATAGTTTTTAGAGGAGTGTTACCTGTACATTTCAAATGAGGTGTATATCCTACACCCACTCCATCCTGAGATGGATATTCCTTCACTCGTTCCATCGATGGAACGAGTGAAATTCACCCCACCCCAGAATGAAGTGGGTGTAAGATGTACACCCCAATTGGGGTGTACACTTATATATACCCTACTTTTTAATATGGGAATATATAAGTGTACACCCGATAAGGAGTGTACATCCTACACCCCATTCCATTCTGGGATGGGATGCATTTTACTCGTCACTCGATCTGACGAGTAAAGATATACCCACCTCAGGATGGAATGGGATGTAGAATGTACACTCCTTATGGGGTGTACACCAAGCATTTCCCTTTTAATATGATTCTAACTTTTAGAATTAAATTTTTAATTTTTGAGGCTCCAAATTAAAAGTAGTTAAAATTTAATTTTTAAATTTTGATTTTAATTTTAGAAATAAATTTTTTATTTTAATTTTGGATTCAAATTTTAAATTTAAATTCATATTTTAAAATTTAAAACTTATATATTCAAGATTCAAATATACATTTTAAATTTCAAATTTTAGATTTTAAATTTAAACTTTAATTTTAGATTTTAGATTAATATTAAAAAATGTAAATTTTAAATTTTAAATTTTAAATTTTAAATTTTAAATTAAATTTTACATTTTAAAATTTAAATTTTAATTTTTAAATTCAAATATAAAATGTAAAATTATTTTAAAATCAAATATTTTAAAAAATATATTATTTACAAACAGTAAAAAAATTATAATATAGCGACATTTTGAAGTATTTTTAAAAAAAAATTTTAAAAAATATTGCTGGTAAAAATACCGACACTTATTATTAGTGTCGCTATATGTGGGTGTATAGCGACACATTATTATAATGTGTCTTTATAACTTAATTTTGAATATAGATGAAATATATATAGATAGAACACTTGCACAAAAATGTGATAAAAATATGTTCTTATAACCTAATTTTATTATAATGTATACAATTGACCAAATCAATCACTTATTTAAAAAAAAAATTTAATTAAATGAATGAGATAATTCAAATCAAACAACTTAAATTTGAGAAAAAATGTCAAAAATAAAGTTAAATATTTAGGTGCAGATTACAAAATGAAAAAAATACTAGATGTACATCCGGAGTACATTTTACACTCCATCCATCCAAAAATAGGATAAATTTTACTCGTCACATCGAAATTACCAGTAAAGAAAATTCAATTCTTGAATAAATGAGGTATATATCATACACCCTATTTGGATTGTATGAGTAATATTGTTCAAAATTGTCTATAGTTGAGAGGACCTCGATAAAATTTAATATAATTTCAGAGTAGAAAATTAGAAAGCATTAAATACAAAAGTTTAAAAAAATTATTTTTTTTTAAAATAAAAATATTATTTAATTTCTATCAACTTAAAAGTTTTGAAAAAAAATAATTTATGTTTTTCTTTTTTCCAAGATGAAATTAATGTTGCAAACTTGAGAATCTATTAATTAATTGATTGAGACTACACGAAGCTATTAAAGGTAATATTTGATTGCGAGATAAAGCTACAATAAAGAGAATTAATTTTTACACCATAATAAAATTAAATTATAAAAATATATTTTTAAAATATTTTTATATAAGTGTTCGATTTATATTCAAAATTAAATTATAATGTTATACATTCTAAAGACTTCACATACAGTGAGACCTATAAAAAATATCGATATATTTGCTAGTAATATTTTTAAAAAAATTTTAGGAACACTTAAAAATATCGCAATAATATAATTTTGCTGTAGTGTTATCACATTGTAAATCTAAAATGGAATCAAAATATAAAAGAATAATATACCCAAATAGAAAATATTTTTTCCCACTCCCTTCTAAAACTATCTAATATTATTAGAACTAAAGGTTTATTTGGCAATCATTTAAAAATTAAATAAAATTTTATTTTACAACGTATTGGACATATTGAAAAATTCAATACTCTATACAAATATTACTATATTTTTTACTGTTTGGATTGCGAATTTTTAAAAAAATATTATGTTTTAAATTTAAACTTTCAATACATAAATTTAAATTTAAAAATATAAATTTCTAATTTTTAATTTTAAAATTTTAAAAATAGGATTTAAATTTTAAATTTAAAAATTTCAAAATTGAATTTGAATTTTAAAATTTTAAAATTTGAATGTAAAATTTTAAATTTTAAATTTCAATTTTCAAATTTAAAAATTCAAATATAAAATTAAATTAAAATATGAAATATAAAATATAAAATATAAAATATAAATAATAAATAAAAATAAATATTTAAAATTTAAGTTTAAATTTAAAATTTTAAAATTTAAATATAAATGTCAAATATAAAATTTCAAAATATATATACGACGACTCTTAATTTTAATTCAGATGTGTTTCATTAATCCAATAACACCATGATCAACATTAGAATCACTATTCCCACTGATGCTCCATGAAGAGATCTCCCATGTTTCTTTTCCATGGATCTGCTGAGGACATGTAGAAGAGCAAGCAAGCAATAGCCATGGCTACTCCAAGAAGAAAGGAGACTAATAAAGGTGAGAGGTTATTCATGTCATGACCAATCACCACTTGTAATAGAGAGAGAGAGAGAGAGAGAGAGAGAGAGAGAGAGAGTAGAATAAATGTGGAAATTATTTATTCGCAACCTAACTACAAGTTATAAAGTAGAATAAAAAAAGAAAGATAAAATTTAAAATCGATTTGAATTGTGTCGTACATTAGTCATCCAAAATTTTTAAAAAATTGAAATTCGTACTTGAACAGTTAAATCTGCGTTAATCAACTAATTCGACGAAATTTCTTCAAGTTTAACCTGGCACTTGAAGTTAGGTCTGAGCGTACGCATGAATACCTACCATGGCTGATGGTCTTGAAATTTTCTTCATGAATACCTACCATGCTAATGCCCAAGGCGGTCCTTAACTCTTCTTCTTTTTTTTTTTTTTTTTTTTTTTTTTTTTTTTTTTTTTTTCCGTAAAAATGTGTAATTTTTTTTTTAGCTGTAAATCATTTTAAATTGGTCATTTAATTTTTTTTTTAATTTTAATTTTGCTATAAATTTCTCATTTTAATTTGTTTGATTGGAATCCGTCTGTCAAAGATACTTTGATTTTTATATTTAAGCTAATTAGTAACTATTTTAATTTTACTTTGATTTTTATTTTACTATCCATTATTTTATTTTAAAAAGATAAAACTGATTACTTGTCCTTAATTTTCTATTTTTTTTTTAAAAAATAATTAAGAAAGATACATGAACGGAAGGAAAAAATTATAAATATGTTATCTCTATTCCTCGAAAAATTTAAATTTGAATTTGAAAAAATTTAAATGTGAATTTGAGTCTGAAATAAAAAAGAAAACATGAGTTGTAGGTATACCAGAGTGAAAATTGCACAATTTTCGAGAAATTTTTTTTGATTTATAGATTCGAATCTGATTTCGAAAAAATTAAAATCACCGATGGAACCATCTCGTCGAATTGATTAAAAATAGTGCAAGTCGATTTTCAATTTGGCAGTCGGATCATCTCGAAACCAGCAAAGAGTGAAGTGGGGCCTACGACTTAAGTAAACAGTAACTATGAATATTAATCCCTGATTTAAATCCCCTGCTGGCCAACGTCTACTGATCGACTGTCTGGAGTCCGATTCTAACGATCCGAATAGTCGATTTAAATCGTTTCATCGTTCTGAACGCAGTGGTGATGATGAAATTTGTGTTTGACGATCCTAAGGCCTCGAAATGCGTGCCACACAGTATTAATCTACTGAATAAGATGGATTTTGAATTTTTAGAGGATCAAACTTGGCGAACCAAGATCACTAGTCAATAGGTTTTGTCGAGCCGGACGTCGTGGTGCTGTTCGTTTTTCGATTTGACAACGGTACTGCCTCGAAATGCACGAAAGACAAGAAAAATAGGGTATTTTGCAAAATAACTTAATATTTTATGGATCAAATGCAAAGAGAGTTTTTGGTGAGGGGCTTTACTGCAAGATGGTGCTACAGTGGTGACCATAGGGTGTGAGGTGAACGGTTGAGGGAGTAATGTGCAAATGTGACACTCTAAGTGGTCTTACTACACTTACACTAGTGTGGAGTGTGAGGGGGGTGGGGTGGAGTAGTAACTGCTTCCCCACTCCCTCCACCTTCTCTGCCACCTTCCAGAGCACTAACACTATGCTAACACCACGGCCATCACCCCCCATTTCTGAAAAACCAGAGAAAGAAAACCTTGTGCTTTTGATTGAGGTTGTAGAGTGAGAAGTAACACCAAAGCTTTGGGCAAGCTTCCAGAGGACCTATGGACTTCCTCTCTCCCTCCTCTGTCTCCTCCATGTTCCAGTGCCGCCGGCCGCCGCGTCTGGTCACCGAAAAAGCAAGAGATCTCAAGAAGCTTCATAACTCGGATGTGGTGAAGAGAGGCTGCATGAAACTCTTGGGGATTGCTTCCAGAGCATCCAGAGGACCTCTGCTACCTCCAGAAGCCGAGCCCAAGTGAACACTTGGTGTGCCGTGGCTGCACGACACTGGGAGGGGTGAACCGGCTTCTACCCATCTTCTCCAACTTCGACGAAGGTGAGACTTCTTCTCCTCTTGGTTTCTTGGCCCAAGACCTATGGAAATGCAAAGCTGTCCAAAGTCCAAAAAGCTGAAACTACACGAAAATACACAATTCCAACAGATCCAAAAATACTAAAAAACTCATCCTGGATACAAAGATATAGTCCAAAGTTATAATCAACACAAAATTTTCTAGTGTACAATTTGCTGAAATTTCAGTCCCAAAGAAGCTTAATTATCACCTGCGAGATAAATTTCAAAAATTCCAATAAAAAGACGGCAGCGATTCTCGCGAAGCGTATATGTCAATCAAGTCCTTAAACGTCGAATTTCGATACTCCAGTGCAGAGATAAAAATCCAACAAGATGTTGTTGTCCAGAAAAAACCACTAGCAAAATAGGGCTCAAAAATATACCCGAAACCCCTAAAAAACTCAAATCTGGGAGGAGTGGAAAATACAAAAATCGTAGATTTACCTCTTGTGAATTCGGCGCAGCAAAAATCGTCTAAAAATTCTATCGGAGTAGCTCTGTGGACCTCATGGACCGAAACGCGACGAAAATGGGCCACCAACGAAAGAACGTCGCACTGCGCTAACTCGCCGAAGACGTCGATGCTGCGGCCTCCAAAAATTGCGAAACTCCTTCGCAAGATGCAAAACAAGATGAAGATCAAAGTCACTTTAGGGCTCAGAGGCAAAGAAGCTCCTGAAAAAAAGCTAAAAGGCTCAAGAACCCGGCCTATTTATAACCCTCACACAAAAGCCCACAAAATCCCCCTTTATTAGGCTTTTGGGCCCAATTTCTAGGCGCCCGGAACTTTCGGGCTGCTACAGTGTGCCCAAAAGCTCCCCCGGCCCAACCCACGATTAGCGCCCGAATCCTCCTGGCTCCGACGCGTATCCCGAACAGCGGACAGCGTGTGCGGAGCCAGCAAGCGTGCGCTACGTGGCCCCGACCGCCGAACGTAGGGCCGTGGCGCCCGCCAATCGCAGGGCACCACGTGGCGCCCCCACGTCGGCGGTCACCTGCCCCACCTGCCCCGCCTGCTCCCATGGCGCGTGGACCGCGCGCGCGTGAGCCGGCCACTCCAAGGCTGCCACGTGGCCCGCCCTGGTCCATGCGTCAGCCAGTGCGTTTTCGTGGACCGCGTCGGAAAAGCCCGCCAATCGCAGGATGCCACGTGTCCCCCGCGCCCGGTCCATGCACCAGTGCCAACACTCTGTGGACCACGCCGCGTGCGCCGGCCAATCCGAGGCTGCCACATGGCACAAGGCTGGTCCACGACTTCCCCCATGCACAAGGCTGGTCCATCTCCTAAGCATGGTGCTCACCTTGGATTTAGGTTTGGGTGACTGGTTTGATCAAAATGGCTAAGTAGATCTTATGTCAAAGGGTTTTGTTGATCCGAAATTATTCTCGGGTTTCGCGCTGCTCCCAAATGGTGAGCACGACGTTCAGTGCGTTGAGGCCCACCTACTGGTGGCCTCGGTTCAGTTTAAAAGAATACAAAAATGAAATGCAAGCTAAAAAGGTGTTACATTGTATGAACTTATGCAATTTTGTGAGACCCTAGGGGTCTAATTGCAATTGTAGCCTCATGGGCTGTGTACCCATGATCTCTAAACCCTTCGTTGGAGATCCAACGACTTTCATTGAGCAGGAATTGGATTCCAGGCCGTAAATCGGTAAAATCGTCGGTTTAACAGTGATTCGTTGTGAAATTACGCAATTGGAGAAATTGTGGTGATTATTTATATATGCCAGTTGTCCCTGGCTGTTCACGACACTATCCTGGCAGGCCCAGTGACTTCGGTTTAGCGTTGGCGACTTTCGGAGCCGAAATTGACGTTTCTAGTGGTGTTTTAGTAGTTATGACACCGGTTGAGTACAAAGTCGCACCTAGTGAAGTTTGAGTGCCTAAACGTCTTCAATGAAGCGTTCTATGGCAGCACGTCAAGTTTCGTTAGATTCAGAGACCTGTAGGCACTGATTGGACCAAAGTTGGTCGAACGGCGGATTTCCAAAAATTTCGGAAGATCCCGAGACTACAGTGAAGTTCCCCGTATAGCTTGTCCACACATAGTGAATCAGTGGGATGGGTATGAGAGAGTCTATTATTGTCACGCCCCGAGTTTCAAAACAGCGGTCTAAATTTTTTTTTTTTTTTTTTTAAATCAAAGTTCAAACTTTTAAACCCAGGACGTGAGCAGACCGCCATATGCATATGAAATTCTCCGTCCGATTGCCCAGTTATTATTGCTAGTGGGCCGGGTTGTTATTTTTGGTATCAGATCCAATAACCAGCCGGAAGTGTGCAGCGAGTCTCGACTGAGCTTGGGTCTAGATGACAGGGCTAGCAAGACAAGTCTCACATTGCCTGGTGATCTTGGGTTGCTGCGTGTGTGTTTGGGCTGATGAGGACGTCAGGCCTAAACTCTTGGGCTGCTGTGTGTGTGTTTTGGCTGACGAGAACGTCAGGCCTAAACGGGGGAGTTTGTGACGCCCCCAATAGTCCCACATTGGATGTGAATGGAATTGTGATTGGGTTTATATAAGACATGAACACTAGTAATAATAACTGGGCTTAAGCATTTTGGGTTGTGGTTTGAGCCCAACGAGTTATTATTGCTAGTAGGTCAGGTCATTATAATTATTGACCTTTGTTTATTATTCAGGTCCCAGCAGTCAACTGCCAACCTGTAAGCCATCCGGTGGTTACCGTGATCGACTATCTTGAGGTGGGTTTATTTTCAGTTCGGGCTTTATAATTTTGGCCCTACGGGTACTGTGGTAGGATGGACCCCTGTTATTGTTGACAGCCTTAATTTCCCAGATGAGACTTTCTTTATGCATTTTACTTCCAGTATCAGTAGATATATATCTAAACATATGCCATGTCTGATTGGTTATTAGTTATCAGTTCGGTTTATACCAACTTTTCCTGTTCTGTATTGCATGATAGAATAGGAGTTCAGATCTGTTTAGTGATACAGTTTCAGCAAACAGGTTCAGTCATACAGCAGTAGTTGAGATTACAACTTTCAGTATTCTGAGTAGGATTTTCCGGTATGTTGCCGATTGTACGGTCTTTAGACCGCGAGCTTGAGCATCAGGATTATGATCGCTAGAGCACTAGCTGTTCATTTCACGATCGCAGTGGGTCTGATCCCCCACAGTGCGTTCTTTACCAGTAGAGTGGTCGACAGTGGCGACCCGTGAGCCCAGGTTGTACATGGTGGACGACAGTGGTGACACATGTGGGCCTGAGTGCACCGATGGTGCCAGGTTATATATCAGTCGTATGTGCCAGCTATGGCATTAGCCTGAGGTCCTTGTGACCGACAGTGTCATGAGATTGGATACTTGAAGTTATTATTATTCAGCATTCTCAGTTTACAGTATTCATATACTGATTATCATACCAGCTCTATTTTATAGCATAATCAGTTTTATTCATTAGATTTGCCATTCTCAGCATGATCAATTTATAAATATGAGTACCCTTGCTTTTACTTCTGCTTGACACTCAACATGCTTAGTTTTAGTTCAATATTCAGTTATTCAGCTTTGTTATACCCTATTTTCGTTATTCGCTTATTATTGTATCCAGTAGGTACGACTTTCTATTTCTCAACCCGTCGTGCGCATTGGGATACATGTATAGTGTATCTCACACCACTTGGGTGACCATTTTTCAGGTCAGTCGAGTGTTGAGAGATTGGGACGATCCAGTGAGCTAACACAGTAGAGTCGACCCTGTTATCGACTACAGTTCCCAACATTTTACAGTTTTAGTTCGCTAGTCTATTTTTATTGGAGTTGTTGTATTATACTCTTGGAGATATTGTGATGTATTTGTTGTAGTAGTTTATGTTTAGTTGTTATGTCGCCTCTGATTGCAGTATTGTACATGTATAGCCGAGCATGTACAGGAAGACTCTGTCCAAGTGGACAGAGGGTTTCCTGTGCATGTGACGGTCTGTCCATGTCTCGGGTTTCAAGTGATGAACTCTGATTTGAGTTTGTTACTGATCTGAGTTTACTGTTCAGGCCCTAACAGTTAGGAACCAGCACGTACGCGAATAGTCCAGCTGACTTCGGGACCGCCTACATTGAGATGGGTTTATCTTCGGCCCGAACTTTATCATCTCGGCCCTCTGGGGTACCATATTTGATCGGACCCCGGTGTTTCATGCTAGCCTTGATCCTATCCTGAGCTTTACTTTCATTGATTGTCTATTAATCGCTTATACTTGGACATATATCATACCTGATTGGTCATTAGCTAGATATCAGTACAATAATTTATACTTGGACATATATCATGCCTGCTTGTTCATTACATACATTTGCTTTTACTTAGATATACATGTTCCTTATATTCCATATTACATGAGATGACCTATGATTGATATACAGACATCTGCATCCCGGTTGGGATTCCGGCTTATTGCCGATTACCCGGTCTTTAGACCGTGAGCTTGAGCATCAGCATTATGATCACCACGCACCGCTGTACTTCACGTACACTGATGGTTTGACCACCGTCACAGTATTCTTTACCGGTAAAGTGGTCCACAAAAAGACCCGTGAACCCCCATGTTAGTGCCCAAGGGTGCCGGGGTATGTCAACCAGTTTAGTGCCAGGTTTTGGCGTTCTTGCCTGAGATCCAACGACCAAAATGGCATCTTTGATTGGGTACTTGTTATTCTATCATTGATGCATTATTTACCTGCCCAGCATGCTTAATACATGTACTCATATGATTGCTCAGTATCATATTTATGATTCAGTTATCTGTATCAGCATGCTCTTACTCTAGTAGTTCAGTACCCTTATATGCTCAGCACTGTATTCGTGATTTATTTAGTTATTAGCCTGCTATATCAACTTTTACCTACTGATCTTTTACTATCCGCTGATTATAGTATGCCAGTAGGTACGATTTGCTATTTCTCGGCTCGTCGTGCCCACTGGATACAGTTATGTTGTATCTCACACCCCTGGGTGACCATCTTTTAGGTCCATTGGGTGGTGGAATGTCAGGACGAGCGAGTGAGGCGGTTACGATAGAACTGTTCCCATGATGATTATTTATGTTTATCGTTGATTATGATATTATATGTGATCCTGATTTAGTGGTGATGTTATATGATGTTTAGTGGATTTTGTTGAGTACTTATTTACTATTTAGTAGTTGTTTAGAACTATCGTAGATGAGATATCATATATTATGATTAGCTTTATCTTAAGTTAGATAGTATTCTGATTGTGCTTATTGTACTTGACTAGTCGTGCATGTATAGGGAAGACTCTGTCCGAGTAGACAGAGAATTTTTTATGCATGTGACGATCTGTTCATGCACTGATTTCAGTTTATACTCTGATTTAAAAAAATATATATATATACCAATTTTTAAATTTGAGACGTGACATAAAAACTGAGAAAAAAAAAATTGTAAAGAAATAATTAGGACTTCAAGTTTTTTTTTTTATTCTTAAAAATTACTATTCCTTTATGTATTCTTGATTTTTTGTACTTTTCTACTTTGAAAGCCAAATTGTTTCTTCACACATTCTTTTCATGATTTTATATATATAATTTATAATTAATAAAATATAAATTTTATATACAATCCTTATATTAAAAAAAAATAAAATTATTAGTAAAGAATATATACTATAATATTTTAAAAAATACACTTTTTAAACATATATTACACGACATATTTATACGCCAAAAAAATAACTAATTTAATTTTTTTATTTCTGAGATACTACTTTTTCAATTTTTCTTTCCTCTGCTCTAAACTACACTTCCAAAAATAAAAAATATCCAAAAATTCTAATCTTCCAAAGGGTGGGGGTGGGGGTGGGGGTGGGGATCTTACTCTTTGAGGATGCATAGTAAATAAAAATTTTAATAAATTTGTACAACATTAATTACACTAATGGATGTTGAGAAAGTTCTATACATTTATGTACACAAATAAATTTTTATAATCATAAGGTTTAATTTATTCTGCTACTTTCAACAGATTATTTATAAAAAATCAACAAATATAAATATACACTTCTTCTCCTTTTTTTACTTTTTTTTTTAAAAAAAATTGGACTTATTTTCTTAGTTGTCATTAATTGTTTTATTATCTTTCTTTTAGCCGGTTAATTAACTCGGAATTTCGAACTTTATTTTTGGGCAGATGCTTCAATAGAACAAGACCAATCAATTAACAATCTAAAGAAATTTAACTTGTCACATGAAGTTAGGTAAGATTTATTCTTACTTTGTTTTTGTTGTGTTTACTTTAGAGGATGTGCTCTTCTTTTTGTTTTTTTTCCTTCTTCTTCTTTTTTTTTTTTGTTTTTTTTTGTTTTTTTAATCTAAAATTTAATTTTAAAGTAAGGACGGATGAGCAAAAAATAACAATTAATTAACTGTTCTAATAATTGATGTTGTGTAATGGAATCGTGTACGCGTATGCACATGCAGGCTCATGTCTATATCATATGGGGAAAAGAAAAACTGATCAATTGTTGTTTTCTACTTTTTCTTTTTTTTTTCCAAATAATTATTTTGATAGATACATGAACCATATAAAAGAAAGAAAAATTATAGGTACCCTTGTCACACTTTTGCAATGTTTGGCATAGATTTTGAAAAATGATTTTTGTGTTAAAAGAAAATGTTTTTGTGAATAAAATTTTTGGTAATCTCGTTTTTAATTAATATGATTCTAATTTTTAGAATTAAATTTTTAATTTTTGAGATTCAAAATTAAAAGTACTCAAAATTTATTTTTTAAATCAGATTTTAATTTTAGAAATAATTTTTTATTTTAATTTTGAATTCAAATTTTAAATTTAAATTTATATTTTAAAATTTAAAACTTTAAATATTAAATTTAAAATTTAAATTTTTTAAATTCAAGATTCAAATTTAGATTTTAAATTTTAAATTTTAATTTTATATTTATATTAAAAAGTTTAATTTTATAATTTAAATTTTAAATTTTAAATTCAAATATAAAATTTTAAATTATTTTAAAATTAAATTTAGAAAAAAAAAATACATTATTTACAAACAATAAAAAAAATTTGTAACAAACAACTTTATAAAATCATTCAAAAAAATTATTTTTTATCTTGATTTAGCCAAACACACTATAATTTTTAATTAAAATCAATTCCTCCACCCAAAATTAATTCTATAAAAATTATTTCTCCAACAGTTACCAAACAAGTCCAGAGTTAGGATTAATTAATCGTCACGTACCACATTAACAACCTTATCAATATTTACAAAAAATAAAATAAAATTAAATTAAATTAAATTACATTATATTGATAATTTTTGTAGGTTTAGCTAGAAATTTTTGAATATTTTTATAAATATGTGTGAAATTAATCTAATATTTTTTTGACAGAAGCTTCAATATTACAATAAGAATATTTTTATATTTTTGAACTTGAATAAAAATTTCTTCCATTGGTGCTCTCTTAATTTTTATTTACTTTTATTTAGATTACTTCAGAATTAATTCTTGAAAAAATCCGTTATTTTTCAAATAATATAAGTAGTAAAAAGCATAACATTTGACCAAATCACTAGCTTATTTAAGTAAATTTTCAATTAAATGACTGAGATAATTCAAATCAAACAAATTAAATTTGAGAAAAAATATCAAAAATAAACTTAAATTTGTAGGTGCAGATTACAAAATTGTCTATAGTTGAGGGGACCTCGATAAAATTTAGAATTTAATTTACATATATTTGGTAATTAAATCCATTGCAAATTTCAATTTCCCTCGATAATTAACAAAATGCGATAATTTTCTTGAATAATCCATTACAATTCTTTTTTATATTTTTATTTAATTAAACCCGTAGCCACGTTTATTGATTGCAGCCTATTGATCTGTGATTGTATCCTTCCTAAATATATTTTCATCTTTTTTGAAAAAATAATTATTTTATATTATTTAATTATGATATTATAGCTGAAAGTTAAAAAATATTAAATGCGAAAGTTAAGAATAAATAAATAAATAAAAATATGGCTTTCTATCAACTTAAAATTTTTGAAAAAAAAAAAATTTATTTTTTTCTTTTTTCCAAGATGAAATTAATGTTGCAAACTTGAGAAACTATTAATTGATTAAGACTACACGAAACTATTAAAGGTGATATTTGATTGGAGAACAAAGCTACAATAAAGAGAATCACTTTTATCACATTGTAAATCCAAAATAAAATCACAATATAAAAAAAATAATATACCCAAATAGATTTTTTTTTTAAAATTCAAAATAAAATCACAATATAAAAAAAATAATATACCCAAATAGAATTTTTTTTTTCCCGCTCCCTCCTAGAACTCTCTAATATTATTAGAACTAAACAAATTGGTCGAATTATGAATAATCCCTCTACAATCCCTCTATATATATATATATATATATATATATATATATATATATATATATATATATATATATATATATATTGCAAATTGGTTCATATTCTTTCAATCCAAATATTTTACTCTCTAAAATTTTTCCTATACTTTAGTCCCTGACCATCCAAAAAAATAAAATCTAATTTTTATTGCATTAATGAATAACTTACACTATAAGAAAATTAATATTCAATAAAATCTAGCGTTATATTTACAAACGTCAGTAAATAAAAAATCGATATGTATATATCAATATTTATATCAAACGTGGGTAAAATATATTCTGACACTTTAAAAAGTATAGAATTCTTTACATTTGATATTTTAAAGAGTCCAAAAATTTTAAATAATAGTCAAATTTATTATTTAATAAATTGGTTTGATACAATAACGATATATTTGAAAACGTTCGTAAATAAAAAGCCGTTGTGTATATATCAATGCTTATATTAAGCGTCGATAAAATATATTCAGATATTTTAAAACGTTAATATTTTTTAAAATTCTGATATTTTAAAAAATCAGACAATTTTAAATAATAGCAAAATTTATTATTTAATAAATTAATTTGATACAACAATAATATTTTTTTGAAGTATTAATATTTGTTATATTGTAAGAATGGACGCTTTATCTGAGTTTCATCTAAAAACTATTTTAGATTAATTGAGATATTTTTTGTAGTGTGATAAATGAATTCTTGTATGAGGAGTAAAATGGAGAAAACTAGAATATTATTAAGGATAGTGCAATAATTTTAACTATTAATTTTCTATCTTTGGATGGTACTAATATGGATTAAAAAAATAAAAAATAAATATTAAATATTAGAAGGTGTTTGACGCATGTACAAAGCCACATTACAGAAAAGTCAAACTTCTCTCCAAAAGCCGTGTGGTGTGGCGTAGCTTGCTTATGGACTACACCGCGCGCGGTCAAACATGCTCACTATTTATTTAATATCAATGATATATTGGCTAGCGAAATTCGACTAAAATAATTATTTTGTATATATAAAAATTTATGTTTAAGGACAACAATATTCACGTGAAAAATACAAGAACTATCCATCCATGCAAATTAATTTTACCTATTCCTCAAATTAATTAAGAAATGGGAATAAGGCCTCTTATTCCAATTAATTATACCAGTTCCTCAAATTTAATTTAATCACCTGTAAAATTAATGTTGTCTTAATGAATGCATCTACCGGGTACTCTCCAGTGAAAATCACCCTTTCTTTTCTCCTCTACAGGTAAAGCCTTGTACATTTTCCAATCCTCCATAACGTTCCTCAAATCAAACAACTTGTTTTGTAGCCCCACACAGCAGTTCGCGTGCACGGTGCAAACCTTGCTCAGGTCCCTACTAAGTTGGCAAAATCCGCCACAATACGCCGTGTCGAGGAACTGGATCTTTACTCGAAAGCGGGCGGCGAATTCGGCTTTCACTTTGTTGAAGACGTACTGCTCGTGTTTTCCGGGAAATCGCTCTCGTGCGAGCTGCCAGTTCTTGTAGAATTCGATGGTCCTTTCGCAGGACTTCACGTAGAGAAATCCCCCGTTGGGGAAGTTCCTCAAGCTATCTTCGTCGCCGAAGAAGAAGTCGCTCGATATCGCGATGTGTGAAGTGATCGCGATGCGTCGCAACGGATCTCGGAACCAAATGATGTCCACATCCTGCAGGTACAAACGAAGTCACATTATGTAAGGTAGTTTAACAATATATATAGTCCAGCTGTTATACTATCAATACCATACATTAAGTATTTAATGCATGCTATCAAATTTTTCATCATTAATTATTATTATTTTTTTTTGACTAATTAGGGTGTATATATATATATATATATATATATATATATATATATATATATATATATATATATCAAGAAAAAAAATTTAAATCAATAAATATCTTTACGTGTGACCCGCTAGTATTCACAACTGAATAATTATATATCAAAGCACTACCTATATCCTTCCTTTATTACATATGCATTTATGGGACTACTTGAGGTGTGTGACATGCATACATAATATTTAAAATTGGAAAGCTGAGATCATAATTGATACACATATTAATTTCTATTGAAAATATGCTTACGGTGAAAAGAAAATTGTATCCGAGCTCCAAAATACTTTGCTGAAACTTATTCCTACTCCACATCATCTCAAGATAATCCTTGGCCATGTAAACCTTCTCACTGGAATAATTACCCTCCATCTTGTGTAAGTAGCAATGAGAGTGTACTAACTTGCACCTGTCGAACGCCTTTTGATCCACTGCGACGATAAGTAGATGGTCCAGAAGATGCTCTATATGTTCGCCGTTGCGAAAGCTCTCGAGGAAGAGGTCGAGGAGCGAATTCGGCGCGGCCCATGCTTCATTCATTTCGGTTAAAATGACTGTGTTGTCATCCATTGCCACACTTTTCAATAGAGTGGCTAATTCTTTAGTTTGTGACATCTGCATGTAGCAACAAATCAAATTAATTTGTACAAAATTTGATTAGTCCAACTTAAATTAAAGTTTCTTTTTTTTTTTTTTCTTAATTGGGTCCAAATTAAGAAAAAAAAAAGTTAAGCATTAATTTTTATTTAACTCTAAGTTGGCACTATTCATAATTTTCACTATGTCCTTATTTAATTGGATTAATTTAGTTGTTATTTGTTTTATGATCTCTTCATTTAATTTCTCACAAATAAAAACACATGAGTGATAATTTTACTCTTAAATTCGATATTTGATGATGGACATATCATTCCGTATGTATAAATTAAATGGAGCAAACGCAATTTCTTTAATTTACACAAAATTCTTTTATTTAAGTTGTTAGAATTTTTTTAACTCCAATATCAAATATCATTCATGCACGGAAAATTAGTTAAAAACAAAGTCACCGCCACGACCAATTAATTTTTTCTGTTGCACCAAAAGGACCTAAGTCTAGCGTAGGCGACAAATAATTTAATTCCAAGATTAAAATTTAATTATTTTACATTTTCAACTAAATTTATTAATAAAAAAAATTATTACATTATAATAGAAAAGGAGAGTACTCACATAATTAATTATATAACTAACCTCTTTAGGAGCCAACATGGTTTCATTAACACCATGATCAACATTAGAATCACTATTCCCACTGATACTCCATGAAGAGATCTCCATGTTTCTTTTCCATGGATCTGCTGAGGACATGTAGAAGAGCAAGCAAGCAATAGCCATGGCTACTCCAAGAAGAAAGGAGACTAAAGGAGAGAGGTTATTCATGTCATAACCCATCACCACTTGTAATAGAGAGAGAGAGAGAGAGAGAGAGAGAGAGAGAGAGAGAGTTTTGGCTTTTGGCTTAAACTGTGGGTTTTAGGAAGTGGCTATTGATTACAGATACAGTGTATGGCATGTATGGGTGGCCTTTCCCTTTAATATTGTTCCAATGCTGCGACTTGGTCTCTGTTGTTTTTTTCCAAGGAATATATTGCGACTCCATCTTTAAAATTTCGTTATCTAATTAGTTTTTAGATATATATTATATTATAGAATCTAACGCTTCATTTGTATTATAAAATAATTCTCTAGTATTATTTTGAAAGAACTAAAAATAACTATCTAATTAGTTGATTAAGAAGTTGATGGTTAGTACTCTAGATCTCAAATTTGAAATTTAGTTATGATCTAGTTATGATCAAAATAGGTTTTTTTTAGTGAAAGAGCATAGTATGGATATAGGATTGTACTCGTTCTGGTTCTCTAAAAAATAAAAAAAATAAAAAATAAATAAATAAATAAATAATTGTCTTTTTATAAACAAATGATATAATAATTTTGAAAAAATATATATATTTTAGTAGCTGAAAATTACACATAAAATTTGTGATGTGGATTAAAATATCAACCACGTAATCCGTAATGGGTACATCGATTTTGAACGTCAAATTAAGTGTGGTTGTTGGGGAGTCCAAAATTGAATCTTCCCGAGTACGTTTGACACGCAACGGTCAAAATCAATAGCTAATTCAAATGCGACCGTTGCTTATGGAAACTTTTTAATTCACACAAGAAACAAAGGTGGCAGAAGCAAACAAGTTATAAAGTAGACTAAAAAAAGAAAGATAAAATTTAAAATCGATTTGAATTGTGTCGTACATTAGTCATCCAAAATATAAAAAATTTGAAATTCGTACTTGAACAGTTAATTTACGTTGATCAACAACTTAGACGAAATTTCTTCAAGTTTAAACTGTCACTTGAAGTTAGATCTGAGCTTATTGAAATTTTCCTGAATACCTACCATGCTTATTTTTGAGGCGCGCGGTCCTTAACCTTTTTTTTTGGGATAAAAATATGCAGAATTTTTTTAAATTATATTAAATTATTTTAAGTTGACTATCTAATCTTTAAAAATTCTAATTTTGCGTTACGTTTGTCATTTCAATTTGTTTGATTTAAGTCGGTCAAAAATACTTTGCTTTTAAAATTTAAATTAATTAGTAACTATTTTAATTTTACTTTGATTTTAAGTTTACTATATATCCAACATTTCATTTTAAAAAGATAAAACTGATTACTTGTCCTTAATTTTCTGTTTTTTTTTGCAAAATAATTAAGAAAGATACATGAACCATATAAAAGAAGGAAAAATTATAAGTATATATGTGTTGCTTCTTGATATTTATAACTAAGCAATATTCGAGCATTGATGAACTACACATATAGAGTTGACTAAAAATGAATTAATTTTTGTGTGTGTGTGTGTATATATATATAAAATAATGTGGGAAGTAATGAGTTGGCACCCACCATCACATGTGCTTCATTTTCATTTCTTTATGATCTCTTCATTTTATAGTAACGTTAATTTTTAAACCAAATTATTTTCCAAAGCATTATAAAAGAGTTAGCTTTTGCAATAGGCTAATTTATTATTCAGGTTTTGTAATGTGTTAATTAGTTATTGGCTAACTAATAAATCCCCTGATTAAAGACAACGAGCCCCTAATTGTTTTGTAGGTTTGAGACAACAAGGCCCAAATTAAAGAAAAAACTAAATAACTGACCTTAGTTAGTTGACTGTACAATAATATAAATCTCAAAATAAATTTTATGGTAAAAAATTTACAAAAATATTTAATTATATATTTTTAAACGTATATAAACTATTATATATATATATATATCATCACTTGCAGATAATTATTTTTAATTCTATGCACTTCTATTAATTCCACAATCTAATTCTCGCACCCCCTCTCTCTCTCTCTCTCTCTCTCTCTCTCTCTCTCTCTCTCTCCATTCCACAGTAATTAAGATGGTTTTCAACATGAATATGAGCAATTACAAGCTTCAACCCCTTCTTGGAGCAGCCACTGCTATAGCCATCATTTTGCTTTACCTTTCACTACAACATCCTTCAATTCCTAGCACCATTAGAGAAGTTGAGGATGTTAAGGAAACGAGTATGGCACATAGCACTAACCAGGTTAGTTAAATACGTGACCTTTAAATTGTACTACAGTTTCCTTTTATCATTTTAATTAATCAAGTATTTATGCATCACTCTATTTACTTTTCTTTTTGGCTTAAATAATTCGATCATTACTAGATGTGCCTCCAAATAGGTAATCGGTTTCGATTCTATGCTTCGAATTCGCCGACAATTTTATGGTATGATAATCCGTCTCTTTGATCTAAAGACGACGTAGATTATTATACTCTTGATATTATTGTATTTTCTTCATCAGACAATAAAATTCTTTATTTTCGCCCATAATTTTTTTCCTACAAATTAAAGAGTTTTTTTACGTAAATATTTATATTCTTTATTTTCTACCGTATATTTATAATTTGTTTATTTTGTATAATCATCATTTTTATTTTGTTTGTGCGCTTATATTAACAGTAATGACTATATTAAATTATTATGTAAGTCTCGAAAATGTTGTCACTCTGGTGAACTTCAGTTTCTGTTTGAGCAGGAGCTTACCAGGTTGGAATATATTTTCGATTGTGACAGAAGTAATAAAAATAAGTTTTTTGGTACTGAAAACAAAATTACGCGCCATGTTAGACCTTTTATTTAAGTATCTCAGCAATTTGTCATAGGCAAAACAGGTCCCTAATTATTCTTATGCTTTGCAACTAAGATGCTTAATGCATCAAAAATAACCTAGATATATAATTAAATGATGTGTATATATATATTAGTTAGCCGGATCAAAGTTTTTTTAAGAAGCACCAAATTAAACTCTACACTTCTACTTTATTTTTCATGATTAATTGAGCATATATATATATATATATATATATATATATATATATAGACCAATGGTCTATACTATCAAGCATGAACGAAAATATTTGATGCATGCATCTAAAAACCAAATTTTGGAACTTCTGAAAATAGAGGTAGAAATTCTTCAATTTAAAATTACGAGTGTTTACCTTGATTTAGATAGTAGCAAAAACTGTCTTTTGAACTAAAATCACTACAACAAAATTAGGTTATAGAGACACATGTTTATGACACTTTTGTATAAGTGTCCTATCTATATTCCATTTATATTCAAAATTAAGATAGGATATAGGGACACATTAGTGTCGCTATATATGCAACACTTACAATAAGTGTCGGTATTTTTGTCAACTATATTTTTTTTTAGATTTTAGAAACACTTAAAAGTATCGCTATAGTCTAATTTTGTTGTAGTGAATCCAACTATTCTATTGGCTATTCTGGATGAATCATAAAATTAGGTTTCTAAAATCTTAAATTTTATTCAAATAGGGTATACCCCTGTTTAATCAAAAAAAAAATCTTAAATTTTCTATATAATGTTTAATTGAGTGAATTGTGTCCATTCAGATGCCCTATTACTGAACATGCAGAACGTAAATGTATGTTTGTATATATGGATAGTAAGTCACGAGTTAATTAAATAAACGCGTCAGCTATATATGCAATTAATCAAATTGTACTAATACCCACACCAACAGGAAGCAACTTCTCAAGAGTTATTACAACTTCTAAGAAGAGCAGCTATGGATGATAATACGGTCATAATGACGGTAATTAACGAAGCATGGTCGGCGCCGGGCTCCCTCCTCGACGCCTTCCTCGAGAGCTTCCGCATTGGCGAGCACATCGAGCATCTCCTGAAACATTTGATCTTCGTCGCGATGGATCGAAAAGCCTATGATAGATGCAGGTCCTTCCACAATCTATGCTTCTTTCTGAGGGTTGAAGGGGTTAACTTTACAAGTGACAAGGTTTACATGAGCAAAGATTACCTTGAGATGATGTGGAGCAGGAATAAGCTCCAGGGAAGGATTCTTGAGATGGGATACAACTTCCTTTTTACGGTATGTATAGGTATTTGTGTGCGCACACACTCAACGTATGAAAGAGAGAGATTGCACTAATATTGCTTCCAAATTTATATCGAATAATTGACGATCACTTGTGTAGTTGGTTTACTCTGGAGAATTTTAAGTTATTGGAATTCGAAATTCATGATCTTTTAAAACTTCTTAACTACACATCTAGTAGTTTAAGAATCAATATTTGTTTGTATATATCAATGCATCTAGTAGTTTAAAAATCAATAATTAATTGTAACAATTGATGCAAGGTGCTTAATTAGTTCTGTAAACACTATAGATCATCTCCAATTGCATGAATTGTCAATTCAAATTAATACTCTAGCATCAATAACATTCTAGATCAACTAACCAGCTGAAACATTTGTTCTTACAGGATGTCGACATCGTGTGGTTTCGAAATCCCTTGCGACACATCTCAGTGGCTGCCCACATAACGTTTGCGAGCGACGACTTCTACGGAGACCCTGACGATTTAGCCAACATTGCAAATGGTGGATTCCTCTATGCAAAGTCGACTAAAAACACAATCGAATTCTTCGAGAATTGGTACTCGGCCAGAGTGAGGTACCCCGGTGAGCATGACCAGTATGTCTTCAACAAGATCAAGTATGAGTTTTCGTCTCGGTTTCGAGTCACGATACGATTTCTTGATGCGGTGCATTGCGACGGACTTTGCCATCCTCGAAAGGACTTTGACAAGATTTGCACGTTCCATGTGACGTGCCGCGCCGGTCTTGCGAGTAAACTTTATGAACTGAGAAATGTTATTGAGGAGTGGAAGAGGTACAAAGGTGATCAACCACATGAAACACCAAACAATATGGAACACAAAGATTAAGACTAATGTACGTATCAACAACAAAAGGTATAGAATATTTATGTATCTTTAGGGGTACCATGTTTCTAGTGGATTCTATTATTTTACGATAAGCATACAAATGGAAATGAGAGCGACGATCATAAATCATGCAAATCACTGTAAAAGAAAATAGAACATAAAAATTTATGTTTAAAATTTTTTGCAAAAAAGAATCACAAGCAAAGGAGAAAAAAATTTCACTATGCGAAAAAAAAGGATTACAATTTGTGGGGGGATTACAAGCAATGCCTCTAGGGCAAAAGAAAGTAAAATAATTCATTTGTTCTGAAATAGATTTCTTTAAAATCATCCCGAATCCTCCGCTTTCATTATATACATCTATTTTTTCTGCACAAATTATTTTTTCAAAATTTGTGGAAATGTAAAGCTTTTGATTAATAGAAACACAAAATTGAACTCGACAACTAAATTTTGAGATACAACTAACATATTATAAATTGTATACATGGTTGCTCCCGTGCATGCATGTTGACAATTAACTGCTTCTTCATTTCATTATAAGAAAGTAATTAATGAACCAAAGAATATTAATTGGTGTAGATTCCCTCAACCACACACTTCATGTTCTTGATTTGTAATTATTCATTTTTTTTAAATGAATAATAGGAAAAACTATTCTAATATTTCATTTGTATATATATATATATATATATATATATATATATATATATATATATATATATAGTAATTATTTTAGAGCAGTTAAATCGAATCAACAAATTTTCATTCGATCGGTTTGCGATTTGTAGTAGTTGGGTCGGCACAGTTTAAAAACCTATAAAACTGAAAAATTCAGCTTGATGTATTATTCCACTAAAAATCGATAGTGTACTTGCGGATTGCTCTCCCTTACCACCATGTGCCCTTAAATATTTCGTCGTGGGTCTCGTTTAAGTGTTGCCTTTCAAAAATGTCACTTTATTAAAGGAATCAGTATGTTAAGTAGGGATGAAAAACAGGCGGAGTGACCTACGCTAGTCACTTTTACGCGGTTCTACATGTGGGTAGGGGCACGACAGTGGGCCGGATATCAGGTCGGCACGGACCGCTACCTTGGGCCCTGGTGGGCTAGGCCTTCTTAGCCCGTTGGCCCAACACTGCATAGCACGCAATGGGTCTAGGTCTTGCGGAGCCCACGACTCGGCCGAGACACGACATGACACGGCCCCGTGCTCCGGTCTCCAGCCTTGGGGCTGCCTTTGAGAGAAAGGAAGGGCCGTTCTTCTAGGGGCCGTTTGGTACGGGGCTAGAACAAAGAATAAGAGAGATATCCTCTTTATTCTATCAAATGCATCTGGAATCAACTGGTATAGCTTGTTCCAGTACAACTAGAATAAGCTAAAATTATTGTTCTCACTCTTTCCAACCACCCACTTATTTTTTCCTTAAATACCCTCTCACGTCTAGGCATCCTCTTTCACTTCATTATTACATAATAAAGTTGAGGGTAAAAAAGTAATTTATCCCAACTAATACTCTTTATTCATCTTATTCCTCATTATCATACCAAACACAAAATCTCTTATCCCTGAAACCATCCCAAATACTTTTTTACACTAGTTCCGTACTTTATACTTATTTCTGGATTAGCTAGTTCCGTAAGGTTTAGTCGGAGTACTATAATAAAATTAGGTTATAGGAACATATATTTGTGATATTTTTGTGTAAGTGTCCTATTTATATTCCATCTATATTCAAAATTAAATTATAGAGATATATTTTTAGAACACATTACAAAAATGTATCGCTATACACCCTAATGACGGCACATATAGCAGCATTAACAATAAGTGTCGATATTTTTGCCAGCAATATTTTTTAAAATTTTAGAAACACTTAAAAGTATCGTTATATTATAATTTTATTGTAACTGTATTGTAGTGGAGACTTTGGGCATCTCTATTCCAGAACTTGGAGAAGGGACTTATTTAGTCCAAATTTGGACCAACTTACTCTCTGTTTTAGAGAGGGTATCTTAGTCCACAAATTTTTTAAATTTTTATTGTTTTAAAATAATTTTATAAAGTTTATACTTTTTGATTAAAATATTAAATTTTAAACATATTTAATTTTTTATACTTTTAAATTTTATGTATTTTAATAATAATAAAAAAAAAAAGACCGACCTAAAGCTTGGCACGGCCTGCCATCCGGACCGAGGGGCCCTCCTCGAATGCGGATGTTAGGAATCTGAAACTCGTTCTGGTACTAATTTTTTGTGAGTTGATAATCTGCTATGGTATCGGTTAATAGTTGGGATTCTGTAATGAAAACATTAAATCTGATTTTTATTGTAAATTCATCTAATAAAAATTGAAATTGACACAACCATAAAAGAGAAAAAAAAAAAAAAAATCAAAACAGAAAATACGTGTGAAAAAAAAAATTATTAATCAAAAAAAAATTATACATGACTCCTTTTTTATATAGAATAACTTCAATCCAATCCAAGTCATCTTTCTAAATTTCTCTTATCTTCTCTTATTTTCTATAAACTCAAAAGGCTATTATTTTTTCTCTCTCACATGCATCATGCATGCACTCGTACACAAGATGCATGCAACCTATATGCTTCTTAATTTTCAAGTACGATTTGTACCAAAATTTTATTCGTACTATTCAATAAAAATTCTTTATATTGGAGTTATATATAAAATTCTATTGAATATATAGCAAAATCTATTTAAATTAGAATTATATTTCGCCTTTAAATTTTAATTTGTTCAATAAATTTATAGCATTTAATTAATAAGTAGGATAATTAAATTTTTAATTAAAACACATATATAGTATATTCAGCCTTTAAATTTTTTTTCTTTGGAACTGGGAAAAAAAAAATTCTCATAGATGTAACATAATATCATAACAAATAATGGCTAAACACCTTACAATTGGAATAGATGCATCCTTTAGTAAAGAAATGTGTTTCTATTTAAAGAATGTGACTCTTAATAATTAAAGAAATGTGACTTTAATCAAAAGATGTGACTTTTAGTAAATGAATATAAATGAATGTGATCTTTAGTGAAAGAATATGACCTTTAGTGAAATGGTTACGCATACAAAAATATAATTTTATAGTATATCTTTTCGTAAATATGTCTGTTGGAATTAATTCTTACATTCAATGAATTTGATTTATATGTATTGATCAAATAAATCAAAAGAAAATTTATAACTAATTGGTAGTTATAATTAAATGAAAAGTCATAATTTGAAATGTCACTTAAGCATCCGTTCGTAGTCTATATAAATTATTAGCGTTGACTACTAAAGGACAACAGTTGGAAAAGAGTTCAAATCTTTATTCATAATAATTTTTTTATTATTTCTTATTCTATTTCTCTTTGACAACTTAATCGAGTGAGTATTTAAAGATCCAATTTCGTGTGTGCAAACGCAATTAGAATTTATATTTATTGTATTTTGAGAGGTTATTCGTTGGCCTAGTACACACAAGATTGATCAAATGATGGGAATGAATTAAGTCTTAAAAAGAGTCACTTTCCTGCAGATTTTGAAGCCCTTTTTATTTTTCTACTTCATATACACTCTCTAAATTTTTGTTCCAACAATAATAAGCTAAAACAATTATAAAGAAAATTTACTGCGGCACAAATATTATTATTGGATAATATTTTTTGACATTTAAATGGCTTCAAAATAAAAGCTCGGATCAAAATTAAAATATTTTTAATCACTAAGGTACCGTTTGGTTCGAGGATAAGGAAAATTTTGTTATACCGGGGATAGGTATAGATTATGGTATTAGCAGGAATTAGTGTAAATTTGCGTTTGGTTGGGTTTATGAGTTATACCGGGATTAAAGGAAATTATGTTTGGTAAATTATATAGGAATAAGGAGAATAAGATGAATAGGAAAAAATTGAGTTTGGTTGAGTATAGAGGAATAAGAAGAATTGAGAGGGGATAATTATGTGTTTTGACTATTTTGCCCTTTAAAATAAAGTTTAAATGGGAGTAAAAATTTTAATTTTTAAATTTATATAAATTTTAAAAAATTTATAAAATAATTGTATAAATTTTATAAATTTTAAATTAATAATTTTATTTTTTCAAAAATGAAATAAAATAAAATTTTTAGATTTATTAAAAAATAAGTTAAAAAATAATATTTATTAAATAAAAAATTTTAAATTTTAAATTTATAAATTTAAATATCTTTAAAAAATTCTAAGTTAAAAAAATAAAAAAACTAATTTTTATTATTATAGTGTATGGAAAAGAAAGGAAAAAAAAAAGAAAAAAAAAAAAAAAAGTGCCGTGGAGAGAGAGAGAGAGAGAGAGGAGGTGCAGAGAAAGAAAAAAATTTAAAATTTTTAAAATTTAAAATTTAAAATTTTTAAATTTTAAATTATAAAATTAAATTTTAAATTTTAAATTTTAAATTTTAAATTTTAAATTTTAAATTTTAAATTTTAATTTTTAATTTTTAATTTTTAATTTTTAAATTTAAAATTTTAAATTTTAAATTTTAAATTTTAAATTTTAAATTTTAAATTTTAAATTTTAAATTTTAAATTTTAGATTTTAAATTTTTAAATTTTAAATTTTTAAATTTTTAAAATTTAAAAATTCTAATTTAAAAAAATAAAAAAAACTAATTTTTATTATTAGTATGGAAAAGAAATAAAAAAAAAAAAGAAAAAAGAAAAAAAAAAGCGTGGAGAGAGAGAGAGGATGAGAGCCTCGATTCTCGCGCCCCTTTTTGTATTCCAGCGGGTTCCAGCATGGGGTGGGAATCCGAATTCCCACCCCCATCCCCGTTATACCGGAAAAGCAGGAATTTCAATTCCTGCTTTTCCGGTTTCCGTTTGGGAACAGATACGGGAATAAGGGGGATATTCCCCCTTATTCCCGTTACCAAACGCCCCCTAAGATAACAATGTACTCCCGATCAAACATAATGTATAATTAATATATACGAGATATTAAATTTTTCTTTTTAAAAAAAAAAAATAGACATGTCATCTACTTTATTCATCAAAATTATGTTTTAGACAATAAAAATGAGACAACCAGCTGAGCGAAATATGGAATGACTGATAAAAGAAAAAAAAAAAAAAAATCCTGCCTAATATGAAAGTGAGTGGGATTTGTTTGCACAAAAATCCTTTCACATTCCGAATTGATTCCTCTGAAAATTATCGGCAACACATGCATCTGGTGAATATATGGGTGTACTGTCTTCAACGAGGATCAACAAAGTACGTATACTATGTTCCCGTCCAACCCTTCTTGGAGCCTTTTTCTTAAGTACTAATTAACCAAAGAAATATATGTACTGTCAATGGTACTCTCAATTTTCAAATCATCCAAAATCGTAATTTTTTTTTTCCCGCCGTTCAACATAGCGTAAATTAATTTGACTGTAAATTTTCATTTAGAATTTCATCTCCATTTGATATCATCATATCTATTTTCCACATAGACTCACTACAACAAAATTAGATTATAGGGACGCATATTTGTGACACTTTTGTATAAGTGTCCTATCTATATTTCATCTATATTCAAAATTAGGTTATAGGGACATATTTTTGGGACACCTTACAAAAATATATCGCTATACACCCTAGCGATGGCACATATAGCAACACTAACAATAAGTGCCGGTATTTTTGTCAGCGATATTTTTTTTAGATTTTAGAAACACTTAAAAGTGTCGCTATACTATAATTTTATTGTAGTGACGGCTGGAAATCTAGTATTTGCTCTAATACCACGTATTGAGAATTCGTAATTCGCTCTAAGAGATCGATTGTTGTTGATCCGATACTTGCTCTAGAACTGATTATTGGAATTTCGCAACGAAAAGATCAAATTCAACAACAAAAATGTCAAATCAAATTTTTATCATAAACTCGTCTTCTTAACAAAAAAAAAAATTGACATAACAATAAAAAAAAAAAAAAAAAAAAATGTAGCCGAAATAAAATTTATTAAGTTAGAAAATATACAGCTAACTCCTCTTCTGTTTCAAACCGAGTTCACTTTCTGAATTTTTCTCATCTTTCTCCCATCTTCTAAAAAAAAATAATAAAAAAAAAAAATCTCACAGCACAAGGAGCAGGCAACTCGACCTAAGTTTTTCTCTTTGACACCGACCACCTCAAAAGCACTTCAATTGGCCATACTGAAAGCTTCAATGTCTTAATCAGATGCCATTGAGCTATATATAAAAGTAAACCCAAAATATACCCAAATATCAATATAATTAGAAATCCAACTCTAATTAATATTTAAATATAAATTAATTTATTTTTAATATATTTAAATATTAATTGTAATCTAGTTATGATTCAATTACAAATCTAACCAAATCCTAATAGAGACATTAAACACATTATTTTTAAGTTCACATATTTTATCGCTGAATTCTAAATCTGTGTTGTTGACCTTTTTAGAATCTTTCTCCATCTCCCCCCTTTTGTTAGATAAACATATTTTTTATAATCTTTCTCCACCTTCATCTTTTGTTAGATAAACATATTAATTCTTAATGCTTTTAAAGTCACAAAAATATATATATTGTACATATTTTATTACTAAATTCTAAATCTGTTGTTGTTGATCCTTTTAAAATCTTTCTCCACCTCCACCCTTCGTTAGATAAACATATTAATTTTCAATGCTTTTAGGCCCCGTTTGGTTCGGGGATAAATTTCTGAGGTATAAATTTTTTTATACCTGGGATAGCTTGCTATTTCGGGATAAAGAAGTATAAAAGTTAAATTGCGTTTGGTTGAAAAGTTGGTATTCTCTGGAATAGCTAAAATTGTGTTTGGTTAAAATTATGGAATAGTGGAGGATAGTGAAAAAAGAAGGTAGATTTTTTTCAAAATGCCAACTTTGCCCTTATCTTTTTGTATAGGAAAATTAATTTTAAAAAATTATATTTAATTTGAAGCAATTTAATTATAAGTACCAAATTATATCTTACATTAAAAAATAATAATTTTTATTTTATAGTATATTTTAGTAAATGCAAAATTTAAATTTTAGATAGCTATAGCTTGAAAATGAAAGTGCAAATTTTAAAAATCAAAGTTCACATAACAGGAATTTGAAAAATCAAAGTTCACATAACAGGAATTTTAAAAATCAAAGTTCACTGCCCCCACCCCTATTCCACTATTCCAAGCACCCCATGGAATTAATCTTAACGGGTTATCCTAGGATAACCCGTTAAGAAGGGGATAAAATTTTTTTTTATCCCCTGTCTTTTTTCAATGGTGTTTGGCAGGAATAGGGGGATAAAGGGGGTTATTCCCCCTTTATCCCCCAACCAAACACTGCCTTAGCATTTTCCCAACTATTTTGTGCGGACACTGGGAGATGAACTTCAGCGAAAAATTGAACGGTGGATCTTACGGTCGCATATGATATTATATGCGCAACGTACGTACGTACGAAGCATCATCAGTTAAAGAAAATGTTTTTGGACCAGGTAAAGAGCCGGATACACTTTTATGAACGTGGACCGCTTCTTAACAGTCCTCGTCACGTGACTGAGACCACGTGACAACGCTTGTGTGTTTATTACTCTTCACAAAGTACAACTACACACCATTTTTTTTTTTTTTTATTACTAAATTATAAATCTTTAATAATAAAATTATGTGAGACTCAAGATATTTTAGTATTTAATTTTAATTTATTATATTTTTTGTATTAAATTTTAAATTATTGTAATGATGTTGTAGGATACGATTTAATTATTAAAGTATGATAGTTAATGAGGAGGCGATAATTCAAAAATTACATGATTAATGAATTGCTGATATATTATTATTTAATCAATTAAATTAAATATTATAATACGATTACAGTAATCTAAATTAAATAATCTAGCTACAAATCGGCGAAAAATTGAACTTTGAGGATAAGAGTGTTATCCGCCTCGTAGTTTTGAAAATAAGAAGCGTAATTTAGCACATTCTCAACTTTTTTTTTTTTTTTTTTAATTTCTATTTAAGTTATTTTATTTAGTTAAGTTGAAAATCTATTAAATTTAATAAGTTCGTTGTCTATAATTCAAGTTCCAAAGTAAAGTTAAATTCAAAAGATTTAAAAAGAGATTTATGCAGTTCTGCAAATTTACCTAATATATAATTAAAGAGTTTATGCATAAAAGCTGATAAATTTTTTAAAGTTATTATCTAGGCATTATTATTTCAAAATTTATGATACTTTTAATATTTAAACCTTTTTAATGCCATAAAACACATATAATGAATTAGATCCAATAATTAATTGTCGAGCTAATGCCACTAATTGAATGGCTCTTTATTAAGCTTCAGACTAAACAAACTTAAGTCACCATCACAAATTTAAGATAAGATTCTTTTATTGTTTTAGCACTTTGTTACTTACTTAATTTTCATTTTTTTATTCGAAAAACAAAAACTCGTTAAAAAAATATTTTTCCTAATTCTTTTTTAATAATTTACTGAGTTTTTCAGAGTAATCCTGCAACGAAAAATGTGAAGGTTCCTGAGCATTTTGACATAATAATCATCACATTTATATTCATTTTGAACACACGCACAACATTTTTTTAGGAAAAAGTTGTACTAAACACACGATGATTAGGATTAGGATGATGAGTACTAAAAGAGTTTTCTACTTAACTGGAGAAATAGGAAGAGACCTGATCGCAGGCAAATAGAGGAACACACAGATTAAGATTCAGATTCAGAGTAACACACAAGAAAATTCATAGAGGAACACACAGATTAAGATTCAGATTCAGAGTAACACACAAGAAAATTCTTCTTGCTTAGAATAGCAAGTGCTCAATCCAAAAGTAAATTACTACTAATCCAACATTCCAAAGCATTCAAATCCCCAAATCACCGAGAGACAAAGGTACAAGTGCTAAACTTTATAAAACAAGATTACTACCATCTATCCACTATACAGAGGACACTAACTTCCTTTCAAAAATCAGATGATGATTTCTTTTTCTCCATTTTTAAGCGCCTCCCGCTTTCCCCCCAGTCTGGTGGAGCATAGCATCAATCTCATCTCCATCTTCCATCTCAAGCTGAAAAAAGAAAACAAAAAAAAAGTTGAGATTAGAATATCGACCCAGGAGGAATCAATCAGCAAGCATCAAGTTAAATAAGAAAATAGAGAAGCTGAACGTACTTCGTCCGGAGTTTGCTCCCCACGAAGCCTACGGCCGTCGAAGAGGAAGGCAATGGAGTTGAAATCCACCGACTGACGATCACAGTAGGCATTCATGAGTTTCTTCAGCTGAGTGCTTCGCTTGATCCTGAAAAACACCTCATTCCCATCCTAGGAAGCAAAAGCCAGAAAAATAATTCATAAATAAATTACAATCCTATAAAGGGTAACAAAATTTTTATTGCCATACCGCTCGATTGTTAGGATCTACTCTATGTATTTTCGAAATTCTAGATCACTTCAAAGATGACAGCAGGAATAGATCATGAAGCAGAAATCTTAAAGAAGGTAGCTTCAAATGCAGCAGTATTTTACAAGATATATACAGGGTTGTATTTGTTAATCAAGGACTACAGACACTTGAACCTCTTATTAGATACAGCAGGACCACTTCACTGCAACATATAGTTTATCTCTACAGGAAAATGCTTGATAAGTTATTACATATGTATCATACGGTAAAAGGTGAAAGATGATAATCAATGACCACGGCATATAACAAACTGAAGAAAATGGCGCACATCATTGTGTGGAAAACGTAAGGACATAAAAATACAACTAATAAGGTAGAGAATAGTGGGAAGAGTCGACCAGTAATCAGTTCTAAGCAAATTTCAAAAAGCACTCAGGCGACTCAGCAAATTATACATAAACCTCTTGAGTACCACCAGCTGGCAGAAAATCCATTACCAAACTAGAATCATGAAGAAACTGCAATAATATACCAAAAGAACATCGTGTATCTAAAACATCAACGTCCTTCGAATCTTCGATTATGTAGTCATTAAGAACACAAAGAACACGGAGATGCAAGTATCACAAGATCAGAGATCTTACAATTATCAATACAGGGATAATAACTAGCTCTACTCATTGCAAACACAGTAAACACAACAAAGGTATTCCCACCGCTTTCAAAAGTTCTACTTGATAACATTGTTAGATCATTTTGATGATTTACATACAGCAGAGCTCAGATTTTATGCAAAGAATTAGAAGTGTTTAGCTCAAGTATGTTATATGCCAAATTAATAAAAAAATAACTGAGAATGAAAATGCATTTTCTTATCAAATCAGATCTAATAATAGGCATATATCAAACAGAGCCCTCTATAAATTTTGCTAATTTTTTCTCTATATACAAGCTAGAATTCAGAGGCACACCTCTGATCATAAATTACAAAAATAAATAGGTAAAAATGCATTGTTAATTTACTAAAATCACTAAATAATATACTAAAATCCACTCAAGTGATTAAAGTTTCTCAAACCAAAACAAATCAAAATTAAGGGAATGTTAATAAAGTTCAGGTGAGTACATATTAGCCAACGATTGATCGATTTCCATCCCATTTCCCCCCAAAACAAACAAAACAAGACAAAATTCACAGCAAAAGGAACCAAACTTCACATCAAACGAGAAGTAGAGGAAAAAAAGAAGATTAATAAAAAGAACCCTAACCTGTCCCTTGACCTTGAGATTGATGTGCGCGGACTGATCCGCGGGCTTCTTGTCCTCCTCCTGTCCCGCTCCCGACATTCCGATCGTATCAAACCCTAACCCTAAACCCACGATCTCTTCTTCTCTAGGGATTCACCCTTCTCCCCAGGGACCCCTCTCCCCCGCAGATAAAACGCCAAAAATAAAATATAAATAATAAATAAAAAACAAAAAGCAGCGAGAAGGGAAGAAGCTTCTCCGCCATATTTATAGTACTCGTCGGAATTTCAGAGCCGGAATTAATAGTTTCCTCGCGCCCGCCGGTGGCCCCACCGGAGCGAAATCCGCCTTCTTTTTTTTTTTTTAAGGCGCATAGGTTTCTATGCGGGACTGTGTACGGGCGTTAGATTGGATTGCGAGAATAAATGAACGGACGCGATGGAGTAGAGCGAAACGGATCCTATACGGGATTTCGTACTGGGGAGTTGGATGGCGCGCGTAGTCCACGTGGCGTTCCGGGAATTGGATACTGGAGGATTTTCTCTCTCTCTTTTTTTTTTTTATTTAACGCACTTTAACCGCACCAGGTGTATTTCATATGTTGTTCATGGACCACACTCTATGTTTGATTTGTAAAAAACAAATCTTCGAAAATTTATAATTCCTTATATATAAAAGCAATTTAAATATTATAAAATTCTGTATAAAATGTGTTCATACACCTGCACCTGGTGCGAACAATTATTTCTTGATAAAAATGTACAGTAAAGTCAAAATTTTAAAAATTTAAATAACCGACTCAGAATGATTCATGATTTTGATAAGTTTTGTATGTTCATACCTTGTTTTTTACCACAGAAAGAAGCTTTGGTGCCGAGTATTTGGGATTCGACATGAACAAAACATCATTATAGACCATTCTCTTAATTTAGATAAATGATAGCAAATAAGATACAAGCGTGTTTTCAACCACATATAAAAGGAAATGTTACTACAAGCATCTGGTGAGACTGCATCATCATGGTAATGAAGGAAGAGCCAGTTTGTTGAAGGAGAAGAAGCTGACCCGCCCGTGATCGACGTAGCAGAATTTGAGGGGAACGCCCTTGCACTTCTTCTCAAGATTTTCAACTTCTTTTTCTGAGGGAGATTCGCCCCTGCACCAGAAACCACCGAAGAAATTGTGTTTTATATAAAAGACAGTTTGAACCAAAAGTACTACTAGTCCTCGGAAGGACATGCAAATTTGCGAGAAGATAAATATGAAGTGCGAAAATAAATGCAGCAGATCCTCACGAAAAATTTATGATCCAAAAAATTATACCACATTGCAGGAAGAGAAATGTGTCAGTTTGGATTTGATGTACTCCCTTAATTTATTCTTTCAGTTGTAATGCTCAACTTTTGTAGCACAAACAATTCTCACTCATTTTGTTTAGTGGTGTAGAGGATCTCTAATTCTGTTAAAAGGCAAGTTAAAAGAAGCATCCGACCTGTTTAGCTGAATTGGAGATAGCATTACGTCATTTCAAGAGTAAAACCATTTAAAATTGGGAAAAAAGAAGAAAGATTATATCTTAGAACATTCTTTCCAAGTACAGAGGGTTGTTTTTTTTCCACTGCGACAAGTACAGAAAGCTATCATTTTATTTCAAGCCTCTCTTGAACTTCAATAGACTAAACTCGATACCCCAAGCACTTGTAATTCTTCAAAAGAACTTGTGAAACGGTTTTCCTAGTTCTAGCAAGAAGAAAGCTGGTGCAGGAGATATAATGAAGATTAAACAAGACTTCAATACAAAATCATAGTCTGACCTGGAGGCCATCCAAAGTCCAAACATCTCTCTCTTCAACATCCAAGGGCAAACTGGTTACTATCTATGGACTCCAGTAAACTAATAAATTATCAAAAGAAATACTATAACACGCTTTCCCAGTAATTCATGGATTAGAATATACCAAATCCAGCTAGCCTGCAGGTCCTGTATCAGTAGAATAGTACATTTGTCGAGATAGATAGCGAGAACATAAGGAGTCCCACATCAAGTGGGCTATTGCACAAGAGTGGAGACAGAATAAGAACCATAAAAAGTTGGATCAGGCAATCAAACCAATTTTGCTAGTTATTCAATTTTATGGAATGCAGAGTAGACCCACAATTACAATAGAGATCATCATGAAAGAAAAATTGAAGATATTTCTTCACTATCTACTGCCAGACAGGAATATTGAGAAGCAAAACTACAAACAGAAGTCCTTTCATGAAAAAATAGCCAACCAACGTGTTAGATTTAGATATATTTATATCATATTATCAAACTATAATCTCACAAGAAAGACCACTTTCGGTACCATCTAAGGGGTTTTTTTTTGCCCTCACTCCAAATCTTGCTATTGTTGTTAGCTTTGCAAGTCATCTTAAAAAAAAAAAGAAAAATTTAAGAAGTAGCCGAAAGAGGTTACCACTAAATTTTTTTTTTTTATCTTTGTTGCCAAACAGACACAGTAAACATATAGACAGTAATCAGTTCGCCACATGCTGGTACATCAAACTGCATAGAATTTGAACATAGATGAAACAGAAATCAGAAGTTATACGATAAAGCCAAGATATGCTTTATATCTATCTATAAGTAAATAGTGCAATAGAATACCTGAGTAGACAAAGAATGAAACTTGGGTCTCCAGGCAGAGATTTTTTAAACTTGCTGTTTGGTAAATACACATCATAGGCTGGACATATCTCAGCGATTTGCATACCATCAAGCATATGTGTAATGAGAATGTCATCTTCAGCCTCCCTCTCTGGAATCTGATCTCTATCTTCTCTGTTCAACCGAGAAACACAAGCACGCAAGCTCATGTCATGCTTCATTGTCCAGGGAAGACCATGGTGCCCGACAATGTACCCAAGTAATTTCAAGTGCCTGTAAGCCTCAAAGGACTCCCGCGAGCACCCATACTTTCCATCAGCAATCTTTCGATACATATCAATCAGTTCTACGCTTGTATCATCATTGTCGAGAAGAACTAATGCCCCTCTTTCAGCTAGGAACCTGCATGTGATTTCAAACCAGTCAAAATCCTAATGTTTTAGGAGTCTGAAGCTTGAAGGAACTAATCTTCAGGGTAGGGCCAATAATAATTATTATGCTTGTCTGCATGTCATTTGCCAATCTATTCCTATTTGGTCTAGTTGCTGGAACGACTTCTTTACTCTAAGTTGTAACAGCCATGGAAAACAAAATGTCTAAAACTTTTACAGTGGCGGGATGCCGAGTTTACAGTCGAGAGCACCTCTGTAATAGTTATGATTTGTTGTTTCAACCAAGCTAGAGATAAGTTACAGTAGATGGATGTTGTAAATTTAGACCTTCACATACGAAATATAAGGAAAATGAACAAGTTGAATGCACAAACAAGTAAGATCCATACATACGCTATTTCTTCGATGAGGCAATAGAGCTTTCCATTTCGAACTACTCCAGTAGTTGTCCACATGCTGCCCTTCTTCTCTATGACTTCTCCCATCCCCATCTCCTCGACCCATCGAGCCCGTGATGCCTCCTTTCTTCTCTTCGTCCAGACAACCCAAAACAATTAACAAGAAATCCAAAAAGGTCTCCTCATGGTGGCAACAGGCACAGGATTACCTGAATTGAGGCCGCAATAGAGATGATTTGGTGATACCAGAAGTAGAGAGGAACGGATTGTGGTGGTGTTCTTCAGGGTCATCTGCATCATATTCTTTCAGTTCTTTTCCTCTTCTTCTACACCTAGTTTTGTCGCCCACTAAGTCCATCTTCGAAAGGTCGAAGGTTTCGAGTTCAATAAAATAGAAATAGGCCGGCAAGTTGGCCTGGAATGGAGGACGAGTTGACCTGCGGAAGAAAACATAGTTACAACTTGTCATACCTAGGCAGGAGTACTAGGGTTGGGGTCGACTATCGATTGAAGTGAAATTTATGATGAAATAAAGAGCAAAAGTTCAAAAATGAAAGAGCAAAAAAACATATACACGAAATGCCTCTAAAAACATATGGTACTTATTCCTCCAATTTTTGTACACATTTATCTCTCCCATTTGACTACGCGTTTGTGGCCGAAAATTGACTCTTCACTATATAAATGTCCATTATTTCCCTTTGACGGTGTGTTCCTATACATTGATAGTATTTTTTAGTCCTTATCTCTCATGACCCATTTGAACCCTACACACTACTTTCAGAACCAAAAAAAGAATTACGATAAACATACCACAATGCAAACAAACAATAGAAAAATATGATTTCTTTCAACAACAAATTCTTTCTCCAAGTAAATGCAAACAATTGTTGAGTTCTTCTGATCAAACTATTACCTGATAAATTGTATCAAAATTTGAGCCCTCAATTCAGTAAGGGCCGATCGAGTCACAAGGTATAATCCAAAGCATCCAAGTATAAAAGGAGTAAGCAAAACACCAAAAAACCTACACTAGAGTAAGTTGAAGTGTTGAATCCTCCACTAAACAACCTTGAAAGAACAGCAAAAATTTAAAAACTCAAACCTAATATTTACATAAACACCCAAAAAATATTAAACCCCACAAAAAACCCTAAAACCTTAAACCCTAGAATCCACGCCAGATCGATCAAACTCGCGACCAAATCAAACCAAAAAACCCCAAACACCGTGATTTATAGCTCCCGTTCAAACATACCAAGGGGAAAAAAAAAGAAAAAAAAGAAAAAAAAAATCGATCCCTCTCAACCCTAACATAAGAACCGATCACTAATCATCAAAACAAGCATATTAAGTATATAATTTTTTTTATAGAAAATCGCACATTAGTGATCAGAATAGAGGATCAACCCACCGAGGGTCAAAATCTAGGGCTCATATGAGAATGTGATGAAGTTTAGAGAGAGAGAGAGAGAGAGAGCTCACGTTCTCCGAGCAGCGGCGGCGGCGGCGTCGGCGTCGGCGGTGGCGGGGAGGAGGAGGAGGAGGAGGTGGAGGTGGAGTTGGAGGTGGTGCCCGCAGGGTTTTTGTTTTTTTTTTTTTGGTCGGGTTTAGGGTTAAGGGATGTAAATGAATCTATCCGGCCCATTAGGTTAACGGGCTGACTCTAAAAAGGATAAAAGGTGGGTCGTGTTCTTTGGCCTATTAGGATGGGCGGGGTAAGGTGTTATATGACCACGAATGATGATTGTATTTGAATTGTCATGCTATATCAAAGTTACTTAATTTGGATTTTGTAAAAATTAGATACGAATATAATTCGACGTATTATAATATTTAAATTTATTTAAAAATTAGGTTAATAAAAAAATTTATTAATTATTTGAATAAATAATTTATACAAAAATTATACGTCACTCATTAAAAATTCAAACTAAAAAATTTGATTATTAAATTAAAATTTTTCTCTAAATTTATACCATTAATATAAATAAGTTACAATTTTTAAAAATAATTTAATTAATTTAATTAATTGTTTAAAATATAAGAAAAAGATAAATGCTATTTGGGATGTAAATTCTACACTCATCCATTCAAGAATAGAGTGAATTTCATTCATCACTTTCAAGTCAAGAAACTTTCACCCTTCGATAGGTGAGATGTAGGTGTAGGATGTTCTCAAAAAAAAAAAAAAAAAAATCCTTCTCGGATGTATAGAAATTTTTTTAATAAAATATAATTTTAAAATACTCCTTATAAAGAACAATAATAATAATAATAATAATAATAATAATAATAATAATAGATATATATAAAAAAAAAAGATTAATTAAGATTAAATATTAATTTCACTCATAAGTTACCAAAATTATTAATTAATACATAAATTTACAAAATCACAACTCACAAAATGGTGGCGGCGAGGAAGATGACAAGCGATGGCGGCGAGGAAGATGACAAGCGACGCGCGGCCCGGGAGGGGCTCCGATGGTGAGCGGCGAGCGGCCTGGGAGGTTCCGACTTCCGATCCGATGGTGGCGGGGTGGGAGGAGGCGGGCGTGAGAACAGAGAAGTGAAGGTTGGGTGGAGTGGGGTGCAGTGAGCCTGTGAGGGTTTTTTTTTTTTTTACTTTTTTTTTTTTTGAATGAGGTTAGTGTCAATTTTTTTAAAGAAAATTCGGGAATCACGAATAGTTGGCGTATAATAATTTTTGGCTAAAAATTTCGCAGATAAAGCACGTTTAATTCAGATTTTTAAAGATTCGTGAATAATTCGCGAATTAATATATTCAATCAAATGAAAAATATAATATTATGTTTGATCATGTATATATATATATATATATATATATATATATATATATATATATATATATATATATATATTTTATTTTAATTTTTCTGTAGGGTCGGGTTTGGTCAAAATTTTATAACCGGTTATTGGCCAGGCCTTGGCCCTTGACCCGACCCGCTCATACTTGGAATATTTGCTTACATAACTTGATCTCCATCCAGGTGGAGTAAATGTAATGAGAACATGACCCTTATTATTGCTGACAATAGAAAGCATGTATTTTATAATTACTTTTTTATAGTCTCTGATAACCGAGGAAGATAACACCAAACAGTTTTTTAAAACAAGGCATTCATGTTAGGACTGATCTAAAATTTTTTACACATGTTTCATACTTGTCTGCAGTCTGCACACATTTTCACAGTATACACCCTCTTAGTCATCAAAATACAAGTTAGAGACTACAAGATACGCTAGTGAATTTGTCGGAAGTAAGTGATCCTGCAACTACTGGTTATGCCATGAACGAAAAGAACTGAGAATAACAGGAGCACTGTTAAGACTCTGATTACATCCAAAAGTTTGCAAAGCTTACCCTTGTTCTTGGTTTTGGAATTCACCGCCAACAGTATCTTTTTCCTCGGACCCTGGAAATCTCCCATGTTAATTATGTACAAACAGAAGATCAAGGAGCTAAATGCAACAAGAATATTGATGTATATATAATTATAAACAAAAGGATTTCATTGATGGTCTTCAGATATGCATACAATGTTATTTGTGACGACATAGGCGACGCTATATGACTTATTAGAGACTACTATGCAACTCTATATGACTTATTAGAGATTTGCTATCGACTTCCTAGAACAACCAAACGCATTGTTAGATGCAGGTGCTTTATTATCTCCCTTTCTGCCATCACCAGAAAGTAAAAAGGCTCAACTCTAATACCAAGTCATTTGAGTAGAGTTAGCTTCAAGACTCGACCAGAGGACATTTAGTTTTGGATTTCAAAACACTTGTCAGTAAAAGTTGCATTAACTAACCTCAACACAACTATGAAGTACAAACATATGTAGGAAAAGTCTCCTGGGAGTTTTATGTTTTCACATATCAAGAAAAATTATGACAACAAAAGTTAAAGGTAGCTGATTATAGTTATATACCCTACTAATGTTCATTATTATCACTGTTTAAAGCGACAAGTCAATGACTAACACACCAAGTCAACTTCCAACTTAACGACATAACAGTCGAGGACCAAAAGTATGAAATAGATTGTCTCAAGTCATTGAAAACGAAAAGTATAAAACTTATATATGCCTTTTTTTTTCCATACGATCTCTAGGTGAGAATGACAACTAGTTGGCTCTTTTCTTGAATCCCAAGAAAGAGTGTATAATTTGCTCAGCAACAAAGGCTAGTAACAAGTTATCTCCATTTAAGTTCATCACAGAGGACTTGAACTATTTCTTAGTAGTATGGGCACCATTTAGTAACACAAAAGTATCCAAGCCATATACGCCGTTTTAATTTGTATGTAGAAAATTGGAATTGTCAAAGAAGTAGAAAATAAATCTGACAAGTATCTAGTATCATATCCAATATGGACGTCTAGAGTATTAAAAAATCCATGCTTCATGGGGCTGTGTACGAGCCATTTTTTCTTTTTATATTTCGAAAAGGAAATGAATCGGATCAGCTTGCCAATTTTAATGACCCATAAAATTCAAAGTCTGACATGCATATACTTTTCATCTAAATAGTTTTAGATCATAAACCAGATAGTACCTATTGTTCAATCGTGCAGAAACAACTGGTTAGGTAATCATTTGATAAAGTGTAAAAAGTCTCAAGGGCTTCAAATCTTAGATATAAATACTGTAGATGTTCTAACATCCAGTTTGATGTGCATCCTGATTGGAATCTCTAACGCCGAGAACAAGTAATGTAACATAGACATCATCTTCAGAAATGCAGCACAAATATTGAAGCAGAAAATTCCAGCGTCTCAACTCATTCTTAAAGAAGGCACACTATGTGGGCAGCTCACTGAGAATACGTCAGAAAAATAGTGAAAAGTTTCTTACCATTGGGATTCCCAAAGACTTCAAATCCTCATCTGTCAGATGCCTTAGAGCAGTCATATCCACCTACAAATCCATATGCTAAAAACTAGAAAAAACAACCATGCCAATATGTCCAACTGTAGAACAAGCATGCCTTTGCAAACATACCTCTTCTGCCCTGAATGTAACTAAATACTTCTCTAGGCCCAGAGATTTAAGTAAACCCTCCACCGATGCCTGAACCTGCATAAATAATCAAATAAAGGATATGCATAAGACAAATACCACAGCAGACTAAAAAAGAAGACACTTGAATATGAGAAAAGTAGAATAACTCTCATAGGAAATTACAGTACTTAGAAAAGGAACTTGAAATGACCCTTCTTATTGAACATAGCAAAAGTGCAATATTTTAGTACTTCTTGTTATGATTATTCAATTACAAAAGCAATTAAGACACATGAATGAGGCGAAAATGTCTACTCCCCTGACAGGGCATGGGAACTGGCAGGGATGAAAAGTGAGAATGCTAGAGCAAGTGAGAAAACAAATTAGCAGAACCTAGAGATGCAGAAAAAAGACACCAAACTTCTACAACTGACCAATCATAGAGACTGATATTCTAGTTAAAGATTATTAGATTAGTGACATGTATCCATCATCATGAAAAAACCCTACACACGAACTATGGAAACAGTTGAGGATCATAAGAATAAAATAATTTAGTAGGCATACTACTATTTGTTGGGACAGCTTTCCAGAAGTAGTTGGAGCAGACAACTTTCGTAAGACTGATATCTTAGCTTCAATAGTGGGAATGTCATTCTTTTGAACAGGTTTAGCACTCTGTGCTACAGGCTTTGGTTTCAGTGATTCAGTATTTTCTGATTGAGGGCGCACTGTGCCAGATAGCTTGTTCAGCATAGCTTGCTGTGAATCTTTTCTTTGAAGTTTCAACCGAGGGTCTTCTGAACAAACTTCTACATATGGAGACAAAGATGCAAAATAAACATCACCAATAAAGTTTAACTTAAAAAAAAAAAAAAAAAAAGGGCATGTTAGTATAATCTATATTTAATGACAGTTATATATACTACAAAACAGGCGGAGAATAGCAAGAATCTCATCTCCATCGTCCATCCCAAGCTGAAAAAAGAAAACAAAAAAAAAAGTTGAGATTAGAATATCGACCCAGGAATCAATCATCAAGCATCAAGTTAAATAAGAAAATAGAGAAGCTGAACGTACTTCGTCCGGAGTTTGCTCCTCACGAAGGATACGGCCGGCGAAGATGAAGCCAAAGGAGTTGAAATCCACCGACTGACGATCACAGTAGGCATTCATGAGTTTCTTCAGCTGAGTGCTTCGCTCGATCCTGATAAACACCTCATTCCCATCCTAGGAAGCAGAACCCAGAAAAAAAAGAAGAAAAGAGGAATATTAAGATAACAAAAAAGTTTGATAATAATTCATAAATAAATTACAATCCTATAAAGGGTAACAAAATTTTTATTGCCATACCGCTCGATTGTTAGGATCTACTCTATGTATTTTCGAAATTCTAGATCACTTCAAAGATGACAGCAGGAATAGATCATGAAGCAGAAATCTTAGAGAAGGTAGGCTTCAAATGCAGCGGTATTTTATGATATATACAGGGATGTATTTGTTGATATACTTTTTGGTTTTCCCTAACTCTCCAAGAATGATGTTAATCAAGGACTACAGACACTTGAACCTCTTATTAGATACAGCAGGACCACTTCACTGCAACATATAGTTTATCTCTACAGGAAAATGCTTGGTAAGTTATTACATATGTATCATACAGTAAAAGGTGAAAGATGCTAATCAATGACCACGGCATAAACTGAAGAAAATGGCGCACATCATTGCGTGGAAAACACAAGGGAATGAAAATACAACTAATACGGTAGAGAATAGTGGGAAGAGTCGACCAGTAATCAGTTCTAAGCAAATTTCAAAAAGCACTCAGGCGACTCAGCAAATTATACTTAAAACTCTTGAGTACCACCAGCTGGCAGAAAATCCATTACCAAACTAGAATCATGAAGAAACTGCAATAATTACCAAAAGAACATCGTGTATCTAAAACATCAACATCCTTCGAATCTTCGATTACGTAGTCATTAAGAACACAAAGAACACGGAGATGCAAGTATCACAAGATCAGAGATCTTACAATTATCAATACAGGGATAATAACTAGCACTACTCATTGCAAACACAGTAAACACAACAAACATATTCCCACCGCTTTCAAAAGTTCTACTTGATAACATTGTTAGATCATTTTGATGATTTACATACAGCAGAGCTCAGATTTTATGCAAGGAATTAGAAGTGTTTAGCTCAAGTATGTTATATGCCAAATTAATAAAAAAATAACTGAGAATGAAAATGCATTTTCTTATCAAATCAGATATAATAATAGGCATATGTCAAACAGAGCCCTCTATAAATTTTGCTAATTTTTTCTCTATATACAAGCTAGAATTCAGAGGCACACCTCTGATCATAAATTACAAAAATAAATAGGTAAAAATGCATTGTTAATTTACTAAAATCACTAAATAATATACTAAAATCCACTCAAGTGATTAAAATTTCTCAAACCAAAACAAATCAAAATTAAGGGAATGTTAATAAAGTTCAGGTGAGTACATATTATCCTACGATTGATCGATTTCCATCCCATTTCGCCCCAAAAACAAACAAAACAAGACAAAATTCACAGCAAAATGAACCAAACTTCACATCAAAAGAGAAGTAGAGGAAAAAAAGAAGATTAATGGAAAGAACCCTAACCAGTCCCTTGACCTTGAGAATGATGTGCGCGGACTGATCCGCGGGGTTCTCGTCCTCCTCCTGTCCCGCTCCCCACATTGCGATCGAATCAAACCCTAACCCTAAACCCACGATCTCTTCTTCTCTAGGGATTCACCCTTCTCCCCAGGGACCCCTCTCCCCAGAAAATAAAACGCCAAAAATAAGATATAAATAATAAATAAAAAACAAAAAGCAGCGAGAAGAAAAGAAGCTTCTCCGCCGTATTTATAGTACTCGTCGGGAATTTCAAGAGCCCGCCGTATTTATAGTACTCGTCGGGAATTTCAAGAGCCCGCCGTATTTATAGTGCTCGTCGGGAATTTCAAGAGCCGGAATTAATAGTTTCCTCGCGCCCGCCGGTGGCCCCACCGGAGCGAAATCCGCCTTCCTTTTAAGGCGCATAGGTTTCTATGCGGGACTGTGTACGGCCGTTAGATTGGATTGTGAGGTTAAATGAACGGACGCGATGGAGTCGAGCGAAACGTATCCTATACGGGATTTCGTACTGGGGAGTTGGATGGCGCGCGTAGTCCACGTGGCGTTCCGGGAATAGGATACTGTAGGATTGTTTTTTTATTTTTTTTATTTAACGTACTTTAACTGCACCAGGTGTATTTCATATGTTCATGGACCACACTCTATGTTTGATTTGTAAAAAACAAATCTTCGAAAATTTATAATTCCTTATATATAAAAGCAATTTAAATATTATAAAATTCTGTATAAAATGTGTTCATACACCTGCACCTGGTGCGAACAATTATTTCTTGATAAAAATGTATGAAAATGACCTGAAACTACAGTAAAGTCAAAATTTTAAAAATTTAAATAACCGACTCAAAATGATTCATGATTTTGATAAATTTTGTATGTTCATATGCTTTGGTGCCGAGTATTTGGGATTCGATATGAACAAAACATCATTATAGAGCATTCTCTTAATTTAGATAAATGCTAACAAATAAGATACAAGTGTGTTTTCAACCACATATAAAAGGAAATGTTACTACAAGCATCTGCTGAGAATGCATCATCCATCATGGTAATGAAGGAAGAGCCAGTTTGTTGAAGGAGAAGAAGCTGACCCGCCCGTGATCGACGTAGCAGAATTTGAGGGGAACGCCCTTGCACTTCTTCTCAAGATTTTCAACTTCTTTTTCTGAAGGAGATTCGCCCCTGCACCAGAAACCGAAGAAATTGTGTTTTATATAAAAGACAGTTCGAAGCAAAAGTAGTAGCCTTCTTCGGAAGGACATGCAAATTGCGAGAAGATAAATATGAAGTGCGAAAATAAATGCAGCAGATCCTAACGAAAAATTTATGATCCAAAAAATTATACCACATTGCAGGAAGAGAAATGTGTCAGTTTGGATCTGATGTACTCCCTTAATTAATTCTTTCAGTTGTAATGCTCAACTTTTGTAGCACAAACAATTCTCACTCATTTTGTTTAGTGGTGGTGTAGAGGATCTCTAATCCTGTTAAAAGGCAAGTTAAATGAAGCATCCCACCCGATTAGTTGAATTGGAGATAGCATTCCGTCATTTCACGCGTAAAACCATTTAAAATTGGAAAAAAAAGGAGAAAGATTATATCTTAGAACATTCTTTCCAAGTACAGAGGGTGGTTTTTTTTTCCACTGCCACAAGTACAAAAAGCTATCATTTTAATTCAAGCCTCTCTTGAACGTCAATAGACTAAACTCGATACCCCAATCAATAGACTAAACTCGATACCCCAAGCACTTGTAATTCTTCAAAAGAATTTGCGAAACGGTTTCCTACTTCTAGCAAGAAGAAAGCTGGTGCAGGAGATATAATGAAGATTAAACAAGACTTCAATACAAAATCATAGTCTGACCTAATTGTTTGGAGGTCATCCAAAGTCCAGACATCTCTCTCTTCAACATCCAAGGGCAAACTGGTTACTATCTATGGACTCCAGTAAACTAATAAATTATCAAAAGAAATACTATAACACGCTTTCCCAGTAATTCATGGATTAGAACATACCAAATCCAGCTAGCCTGCAGGTCCTGTATCAGTAGAATAGTACATTTGTCGAGATAGATAGCGAGAACATAAGGAGTCCCACATCAAGTGGGCTATTGCACAAGAGTGGAGACAGAATAAGAACCATAAAAAGTTGGATCAGGCAATCAAACCAATTTTGCTAGTTATTCAATTTTATGGAATGCAGAGTAGACCCACAATTACAATAGAGATCATCATGAAAGAAAAATTGAAGATATTTCTTCACTATCTACTGCCAGACAGGAATATTGAGAAGCAAAACTACAAACAGAAGTCCTTTCATGGAAAAATAGCCAACCGACGTGTTAGATTTAGATATATTTATATCATATTATCAACTATAATCTCACAAGAAAGACCACTTTCGGTACCATCTAAGGGGTTTTTTTTTGCCCTCACTCCAAATCTTGCTATTGTTGTTAGCTTTGCAAGTCATCTTAAAAAAAAAGAAAAATTTAAGAAGTAGCCGAAAGAGGTTACTACTAAATTTTTTTTTTTATCTTTGTTGCCAAACAGACACAGTAAACATATAGACAGTAATCAGTTCGCCACATGCTGGTACATCAAACTGCATAGAATTTGAACATAGATGAAACAGAAATCAGAAGTTGTACCATAAAGCCAAGATATGCTTTATATCTATCTATAAGTAAATAGTGCAATAGAATACCTGAGTAGACAAAGAATGAAACTTGGGTCTCCAGGCAGAGATTTTTTAAACTTGCTGTTTGGTAAATACACATCATAGGCTGGACATATCTCAGCGATTTGCATACCATCAAGCATATGTGTAATGAGAATGTCATCTTCAGCCTCCCTCTCTGGAATCTGATCTCTATCTTCTCTGTTCAACCGAGAAACACAAGCACGCAAGCTCATGTCATGCTTCATTGTCCAGGGAAGACCATGGTGCCCGACAATGTACCCAAGTAATTTCAAGTGCCTGTAAGCCTCAAAGGACTCCCGCGAGCACCCATACTTTCCATCAGCAATCTTTCGATACATATCAATCAGTTCTACGCTTGTATCATCATTGTCGAGAAGAACTAATGCCCCTCTTTCAGCTAGGAACCTGCATGTGATTTCAAACCAGTCAAAATCCTAATGTTTTAGGAGTCTGAAGCTTGAAGGAACTAATCTTCAGGGTAGGGCCAATAATAATTATTATGCTTGTCCGCATGTCATTTGCCAATCTATGCCTATTTGGTCTAGTTGCTGGAACGACTTCTTTACTCTAAGTAGTAACAGCCATGGAAAACAAAATGTCTAAAACTTTTACAGTGGCGGGATGCCGAGTTTACAGTCGAGAGCACCTCTGTAATAGTTATGATTTGTTGTTTCAACCAAGCTAGAGATAAGTTACAGTAGATGGATGTTGTAAATTTAGACCTTCACATACGAAATATAAGGAAAATGAACAAGTTGAATGCACAAACAAGTAAGATCCATACATACGCTATTTCTTCGATGAGGCAATAGAGCTTTCCATTTCGAACTACTCCAGTAGTTGTCCACATGCTGCCCTTCTTCTCTATGACTTCTCCCATCCCCATCTCCTCGACCCATCGAGCCCGTGATGCCTCCTTTCTTCTCTTCGTCCAGACAACACAAAACAGTTAACAAGAAATCCAAAAAAGGCTCCTCATGGTGGTAACAGGCACAGGATTACCTGAATTGAGGCCGCGATAGAGATGATTTGGTGATACTAGAAGTAGAGAGGAACGGATTGTGGTGGTGTTCTTCAGGGTCATCTGCATCATATTCTTTCAGTTCTTTTCCTCTTCTTCTACACCTAGTTTTGTCGCCCACTAAGTCCATCTTCGAAAGGTCGAAGGTTTCGAGTTCAATAAAATAGAAATAGGCCGGCAAGTTGGCCTGGAATGGAGGACGAGTTGACCTGCGGAAGAAAACATAGTTACAACTTATCATACCTAGGCAGGAGTACTAGGGTTGGGGTAGGCTATCGATTGAAGTGAAATTTATGATGAAATAAAGAGCAAAAGTTCAAAAATGAAAGAGCAAAAAAACATATACACGAAATGCCTCTAAAAACATACGGAACTTATTCCTCCAATTTTTGTACACATTTATCTCTCCCATTTGACTAAGCGTTTGTGGCCGAAAATTGACTCTTCACTATATAAATGTCCATTATTTCCCTTTGAAGGTGTGTTCCTATACATGCTTTGATAGTATTTTTTTAGTCCTTATCTCTCATGACCCATTTGAACCCTACACACTACTTTCAGAACCAAAAAAGGAATTACAATAAACATACCACAATGCAAACAAACAATAGAAAAAGATGATTTCTTTCAACAGCAAATTCCTTCTCCAAGTAAATGCAAACAATTGTTGAGTCCTTCTGATCAAACTATTACCTGATAAATTGTATCAAAATTTGAGCCCTCAATTCAGCAAGGGCCGATCGAGTCACAAGGTATAATCCAAAGCATCCAAGTATAAAAGGAGTAAGCAAAACACCAAAAAAAACTACACTAGAGTAAGTTGAAGTGTTGAATCCTCCACTTAACGACCTTGAAAGAGCAGCAAAAATTTAAAAACTCAAACCTAATATTTACATAAACACCCAAAAAATATTAAACCCCACAAAAAACCCTAAAACCTTAAACCCTAGAATCCACGCCAGATCGATCAAACTCGCGACCAAATCAAACCAAAAAACCGCAAACACCGTGATTTATAGCTCCCGTTCAAACATACCAAGGGAGGAAAAAAAAAAAAAAAAAAAAATCGATCCCTCTCAACCCTAACATAAGAACCGATCACTAATCATCAAAACAAGCATATTAAGTATATAATTTTTTTATAAAAATCGCACATTAGTGATCAGAATAGAGGATCAACCCACTGAGGATCAAAATCTAGGGCTCATATGAGAATGTGATGAAGTTTAGAGAGAGAGAGAGAGAGAGAGAGAGAGAGAGAGAGAGAGAGAGAGCTCACGTTCTCCGAGCAGCGGCGGCGGCGGCGTCGGCGTCGGCGGTGGCGGTGGCGGGGAGGAGGAGGAGGAGGTGGAGGTGGAGTTGGAGGTGGTGCCCGCAGGGTTTTTCTGTTTTTTTGGGTCGGGTTTAGGGTTAAGGGATGTAAATGAATATATCCGGCCCAAAAAAGATAAAAGGTGGGTCGTGTTCTTCGGCCTATTAGGATGGGCGAGGTCAGGTGTTATACGACCGCGAATGATGATTGTATTTGAATTGTCATGCAATATCCAAAGTTAATTAATTTGGATTTTGCAAATATTAGATATGGATATAATTCGAAGTATTATAATTTTTAAATTTATTTAAAAATTAGATTAAAAAATAAATTTATTAATTATTTAAATAAATAATTTATATAAAATTTATACGTCACTCATAAAAAAATTCAAAATAAAAAATTTAATTATTAAATTAAATTTTTTCTCTAAATTTATACTATTAATATAAATAAGTTATAATTTTTAAAAATAATTTAATCAATTGTTTAAAATATAAGAAAAAGGTAAATACTATTTGGGATGTAAATTCTACACTCCAACTATTCAAGAATGAGATGAATTTCATCCATCACTTCAAAGTGATGGGTGAAAAAAATTTCATTCTTGGATAGGTGAGATGTAGGATGTACTGCTAAAAAAAAAAAAATTCTTTTCCGAGATATAGAAATATTTTTTTAATAAAAATACAATTCTAAAATACTCCTTATAAAGAATAATAATAATAATAATAATAATAATAATAGATATATATATAAAAAAAATTAATTAAGAATAAATATTAATTTCACTCGTAAGTCACCAAAATTATTAATTAATACATAAATTTACAAAATCACAATGGTGGCGGCGAGGAAGATGACGAGCGGCGCGCGGCCCGGGAGGGGCTCCGATGGTGAGCGGCGAGCGGCCTGGGAGGTTCCGACTTCCGATCCGATGGTGGCGGGGTGGGAGGAGGCGGGCGTGAGAACAGAGAAGAGAAGCTTGGGTGGGGTGGGGTGCAGTGAGCCTGTGAGGGTTTTTTTTTTTTTTTTTTTTTACTTTTTTTTTTTGAATGAGGTTAGTGTCGATTTTTTTAAAGAAAAATTCGGGAATCACGAATAATTTGCTTATAATAATTTTTGGCTAAAAATTTCGCAGATAAGGCACGTTTAATTCAGATTTTTAAAGAATTGTGAATAATTCGCGAATTAATATATTCAATCAAATGAAAAATATAATATTATGTTTGATCATCAAATTTCATATATATATATATTTCTGTAGGGTCGGGTTTGGTCATAATTTTATAACCGGTTGTTGGCCAGGCCTTGGCCCTTGACCCTTGACCCGACCCGCTCATACTTGGAATAGTTGCTTACATAACTTGATCTCCATCCAGGTGGAGATATTTAAGCCTCGCAAGTAAATGTAATGAGAACATGACCCTTATTACTGCTGACAATAGAAAGCATGTATTTTATAATTACTTTTTTATAGTCTCTGATAACCGAGGAAGATAACACCAAACAGTTTTTTAAAACAAGGCATTCATGTTAGGACTGATCTAAAATTTTTTACACATGTTTCATACTTCTCTGCACACATTTTCACAGTATACACCCACTTAGTCATCAAAATACAAGTTAGAGACTACAAGATACGCTACTGAATTTGTCGGAAGTAAGTGATCCTGCAACTACTGGTTATGCCATGAACGAAAAGGAACTGAGAATAACAGGAGCACTGTTAAGACTCTGATTACATCCAAAAGTTTGCAAAGCCGTGATGTCGTCGCCAGATAGCACACAGATGATCAACTTCAAGAAAGGGCTACGCGTTGCCGTTGTTCTTGGTTTTGGAATTCACCGCCAACAGTATCTTTTTCCTCGGACCCTGGAAATCTCCCATGTTAGTTATGTACAAACAGAAGATCAAGGAGCTAAATGCAACGAGAATATTGATGTATATATAATTATAAACAGAAGGATTTCATTGATGGTCTTCAGATATGCATACAATGTTATTTGTGACGACATAGGCGACGCTATATGACTTATTAGAGACTACTATGCAACTCTATATGACTTATTAGAGATTTGCTATCGACTTCCTAGAACAACCAAACGCATTGTTAGATGCAGGTGCTTTATTATCTCCCTTTCTGCCATCACCAGAAAGTAAAAAGGCTCAACTCTAATACCAAGTCATTTGAGTAGAGTTAGCTCCAAGACTCGACCAGAGGACATTTAGTTTTGGATTTCAAAACACTAGGCAGTAAAAGTTGCATTTAACTAACCTCAACACAACTATGAAGTACAAAAATATGTAGGAAAAGTCTCCTGGGAGTTTCATGTTTTCACATATCAAGAAAAATTATGACACAAAAGTTAAAGGTAGCTGATTATAGTTATATACCCTACTAATGTTCATTATTATCACTGTTTAAAGCGACAAGTCAATGACTAACACACCAAGTCAACTTCCAACTTACGACATAACAAACGAGGACCAAAAGTATGAAATATATTGTCATAAGTCATTGAAAACGAAAAGTATAAAACTTATATATGCCTTTATTTTCCATACGATCTCTAGGTGAGAATGACAACTAGTTGGCTCTTTTCTTGAATCCCAAGAAAGAGTGTATAATTTGCTCAGCAACAAAGGCTAGAAACAAGTTATCTCCATTTAAGTTCATCACAGAGGACTTGAACTATTTCTTAGTAGTATGGGCACCATTTAGTAACACAAAAGTATCCAAGCCATATACGCCGTTTTAATTTGTATGTAGAAAATTGGAATTGTAAAAGAAGTACAAAATAAATCTGACAAGTATCTAGTATCATATCCAATATGGACGTCTAGAGTGTTAAAAAATCCATGCTTCATGGGGCTGTGTACGAGCCATTTTTTATATATTTAGAAAAGGAAATGAATCGGATCAGCTTGCCAATTTTAATGACCCATAAAATTCAAAGTCTGACATGCATATACTTTTCATCTAAATAGTTTTAGATCATAAACCAGATAGTACCTTTTGTTCAATCGTGCAGAAACAACTGGTTAGGTAATCATTTGATAAAGTATAAAAAGTCTCAAGGGCTTCAAATCTTAGATATAATACTGTAGATGTTCTAACATCCAGTTTGATGTGCATCCTGATTGGAATCTCTAACGCCGTGAACAAGTAATGTAACATAGACATCATCTTCAGAAATGCAGCACAAATATTGAAGCAGAAAATTCCAGCGTCTCAACTCATTCTTAAAGAAGGCACACTATGTGGGCAGCTCACTGAGAAAACGTCAGAAAAATAGTGAAAAGTTTCTTACCATTGGGATTCCCAAAGACTTCAAATCCTCATCTGTCAAATGCCTTAGAGCAGTCATATCCACCTACGAATCCATATGCTAAAAACTTGAAAAAACAACCATGCCAATATGTCCAACTGCAGAACAAGCATGTCTTTGCAAACATACCTCTTCTGCCCTGAATGTAACTAAATACTTCTCTAGGCCCAGAGATTTAAGTAAACCCTCCACCGATGCCTGAACCTGCATAAATAATTAAATAAAGGATATGCATAAGACAAATACCACAGCAGACTAAAAAAGAAGACACTTGAAGATGAGAAAAGTAGAATAACTCTCATAGGAAATTACAGTACTTAGACAAGGAACTTGAAATGACCCTTCTTATTGAACATAGCAAAAGTGCAATATTTTAGTACTTCTTGTTATGATTATTCAATTACAAAAGCAATTAAGACTCATGAATGAGGCGAAAATGTCAACTCCCCTGACAGGGCATGGGAACTGGCAGGGATGAAAAGTGAGAAATGCTAGAGCAAGTGAGAAAACAAATTAGCAGAACATAGAGATGCATAAAAAAGACACCAAACTTCTACAACTGACCAATCATAGAGACTAATATTCTAGTTAGAGATTATTAGATTAGTGACATGTATCCATCATCATGAAAAAACCCTACACAAGAACTATGGAAACAGTTGAGGATCATAAGAATAAATAATTTAGTAGGCATACTACTTTTGTTGGGACTGCTTTCCAGAAGTAGTTGGAGCAGACAACTTTCTTAAGACTGATATCTTAGCTTCAATAGTGGGAATGTCATTCTTTTGAACAGGTTTAGCACTCTGTGCTACAGGTTTAGCACTCTGTGCTACAGGCTTTGGTTTCAGTGATTCAGTATATTTTGATTGAGGGCGCACTGTGCCAGATAGCTTGTTCAGCATAGCTTGCTGTGAATCTTTTCTTTGAAGTTTCAACCGAAGGTCTTCAGAACTAACTCCAGCTTCTACATATGCAGCCAAAGATGCAAAATAAACATCACCAATAAAGTTAAACTTAAAAGAAAAAAAAAAAGGGCATGTTAGTATAATCTGTATTTTATGACAGTTATATATACTAGAAATCTGAGATCTCCTGTCGTCCTCATAAAGCACACGCCTCCACATGCCATCAGTTTGGCGCTGCCTGCAAATCAGCTTTATGAATCAGCAAGAAAACACAAAAACAATAGAGCAACAGAATACATAAAATGACAGGTCTACCAATGTCATAGCCTTAAAATTACAGCACCAGAGACTGTTCAACTGTGTTTTCAGTTAACCAACCGATGAATCAAATAAGCGGCCAACAGTGTTTAATCTAACTGAAACAACAATAAACCATTGCCTACGTAATCTCTTTCCTGCTTCGTCATCTCCACAACTAAGAATTCGTAGGTTCATGTTTTAAGCAATTTAACTCCATAATGATCGCCCAATACTTGGGATACTCTGTCAAATATTTCAAGTGAAACAGTTTTAATGGCATTGTAAAAAAGAAATGAAGGTCCAATCACTCAAGTGACATTGCATACCAAAATGCCACTTAGATCAATCCTTCCTGATGTAGATTGTACATTTCCTACTCCCATGTTTTGTGATATTGTAAAATGAGATGCACTGTGGTTGATCATATTTCCATTTCACTACTTTGTGGTACCATTTGTTACATGTAATAACCCTATGATCATTGTTCCGTTAGGCCTCAAGTCATTCCTACACTCTGATAGTTAAGTTGCAGTGAAAGTGCAAATGCGCCGAACCACATGGGGGTACATTCGAAGTACTCCCAAATCGTTCCTTAACACTAAAATCAACTCAATGTGTACCAAATCAACCCCCTAACCCCAAATTTCTTGATCAAATACGTATAGAAGCAAGCTAAACTACAAGCTTGAATCCAAACAGAGAAACCTTAGCTACAAGCAGCAACTGGCGCTCAATCAACTTGATCAAAACACCATTTCGGAATGTAAAATGCTTAGAAACGTCAAATTGCGTGGGGGAAAATCTCAGAAGGGGAACCTTTTGACGTCGCGGGAGCTTGGAGGGGGAGATCGTCGTTGGTAACGCCATTGAGGCGATCCCTGATGGATCTCTTCGCACCTGAGGCGATATGATCGGCGTACATATTGGTTGAGAGAGAGAGAGAGAGAGAGAGAGAGAGAGAGAGGAGAGCTAGGGTTTCGAAAGGGGAAGGAGACGTGGTGGGGGGAAGGAGATGGAGGTAATGGGCGGGACGAGGAGGGATTTTGCAAAATGTTTGGGGGTGTTTTCGGAAAGTAGGAGGAAGTGTAATATGTCACGTCGACGGAAGAGAGATTCGTTGCACATGGTCCACCACGTCATCCATGGAACCCTCGTTAATAATTTTTTTATTATATTTTTTTGGCTCTTATTTTTTTTTTTAACATAAATATTTAAAACCTAAAAAATACTAGCACTTATGCTGCTGCAAGCCTGCGAGAAGTTAAAATAATATTTTTTTATTTTTATTATTTCCTCTCCTGAAAGTTTTTTTTTTTTTATTCTAATCAAAATTTGACACTTAAACTTTTTATTTTTTTAATTTTACTATATCTTTGTCTTCATATTTTGTTATTTATTTTTTAACTTATTTCTCTATACCCACTAACATTTTACTTTAAAATATTAATAAAGCATTACTTTTAATTAATCCACGCTGACATGGTGGACCGGGTTCAGCAAACAATCGCTTTATCAGCTTCACCTTATCTCGTCGACCCCGCTTCTGTCCAATCGAAACGAAAACGGAGCTCCAATGGCGACTGCTGCGGCGATGCTCCAATGCTCCGCGCTCTCCTTCAAAAGGGCGGAGGCGTTCGACCCCTCTAGGGTTAGGGTTAGGGTTAATGATGGAGTTTCGAGAGGCGGCGTGGGGACGATGCTAGGGTTCGCGAGCTCCCAGCTGGGCGGAGCCAGGATCAGCATCTCTCGCCCCGCGCCTCTTCCCCACAAGCTCCCGACCCAGCCCATCGTCGCACGTAATCCACTCTCAAAACCCTAAAATTCCTTTCTAAATGTTCTGTTTTTCGATTCATGGTGATCGGTATCCCTCTCAATCTCTGCTTAATTAGGGAATCCTTAGGGCAAAGTAGGAGTTTTTGCTCTTCGGAGTTCCTGTTTAGTATATGGATCGTGATGAATTGTAGTGTTTTTTCAGTGTACATCGCAATATATATATATATATATATATATATATATATAAGCACGAAATTAGAAATAGGTAAAAGTGTATGAAGAATAGCCATTTTGAAATACGAACCTGAACTTTAATTTTTTTGATCAGCATCTCCTTAACTTTTGAATGTTTAATTTGAGTTATTTTAGTCTATTGAATTGAGTATTTCATTGAAGTTAACTGCTTCATTAGCAATTGATGATTAGTTGTTATCAAAATCGGACCACTACTAATTAATTTAACAGTATCTTCAATTCAATTTGGCAAAACAAATTAAAGTTGAGGATGGTTCAATTAAAAAAAAATTAAGTTTAGGAATTTATTTTTAAATGGCCTTTTGTTGTAGGCGTCTCCCTACAATTTTACCAAAGAAATAATAGGATGGACAAAGAAGAAAAAGAAAATATGTTGTTGTTTTTTCGATTTTTTTACTTGTAGATTGATTTGTCAATAGCAATTTAGTAATGCGAAATGAGGAAAATTCTCTATATTCAAGATAGTTTAAGGAGAAGTGGCAGTCTCGCTCAAATCAGACGTAAATTTCTTGGATATATTTACTTGTGCGCTGATTATGAGTTCTTTAGACAGAACCATCTTTTCTTCATATTGAAGTGTCATACTTTGTCGCTTCCCTAATGCAAAAGAGCTAATTTTGGGTGTCGGATCATAATATCGGAGTAGAAGTTTGCCGATAAATCCTTTTCTTATTCAATTTCAGAACCTTTTTAAATAATTTCAAAATCCCGCAATTTGGGTCTTATCGTGAAAAACTATTGATTAATTCTCATTTTCATCGATTTCCAGTTTTTCTTTTGTTTCCTAAGTTTACTATTCCTTCGACAAAAGGCTTAGCTGTTAAACTACTGTTCAAGAACTTTGGGAGTCCATCGAGCATAAATTGTAGTAATATAGAATAACTGCATGTATAACTACTGAGATAACTTTTCTTTTTTAGTAATGCAGTGTCGATTTGCTGTTAGTTCAGTTATAAGATGAGCATGCAGTCAAAATTTTGCTTCTCAAAAGCATTTAATATCTGTTCCTTGTGTTTTTTTTTTTTTAACCTTTGTCCTGGATGTATTGAATCTTGTATCAGCTAATATCCTCGTCGTATCGTATAACTCTCTATCTAATTGTTAAGCAAGACAAATTGCCGGTATTCTCATCATATCATATTGTGAAGGTTGATGCTCTAATTTGAAGCTTCTGTTTTTACAACCAAACAATTGTGTTAGCTTCCTGCTACAGCAGAAGCTCTAGGCTATTCGTTTTATAATTATCTGGTGTCTAGCTTCTGCTTGCCAGATTTGGAAAGCTGCTCCAAAACTTGAAGCCAAACGACACTCAAATATTTCTTCTTTCAGGGAGGGTGTGTCCTTTCACCGGGAAGAAGGCGAACAGGGCGAACAAGGTCTCCTTCTCGAACCACAAGACGAAGAAGCTGCAATTTGTGAACCTGCAGTACAAGAGGGTGTGGTGGGAGGCAGGTAAGCGCTACGTCAAGCTGCGGCTTTCGACAAAAGCGCTTAAGACCATCGAGAAGAACGGCTTGGATGCTGTTGCGAAGAAAGCCGGAATTGACCTCCGAAAAGAATGAGCTCAAGCAATCGTCAGTTTATTCTCCTTTTATTTCATTTCTTTTTATCGTATGTTTGGATATGCCAGTTTATGTTAAAAAGAGAAAGCTTGTTTTTGATTTTGCCAGCAATTCACATTATTAGAGCATTTTGGTGGCTTCCATTGCCTATTTATTTATGGGTTAAAATAACTTAAACTTTTTGTTCTGTGACACTAGGTTCAGAAGACTAATAAGTTGAGTTTGGTGAGCTCAATAAGTTGAGTGGACTACGGTCTACAGTAGGCCTAACGACAAGAGGTCCAACAATAAACCTAACGTCCATCAGAGTTGAGTTCGGTCGAGATTCGTAGATATTATGTATGTACGTTTTAAGTGAATTGATTGTGTATTTCTACCCGCTTAAGCTTTTGGAATTAATAGTTAACGTCAACGACTCGACTAGTGGTATCAGAACCAGTGGCACGAATTTGATTCAGTTATAATAGGCTAAGGAGACTAATAAATTAAGTGGGGTTGCGGTTCATAATAGATCTAACGGCAATATGCAATATTTTAGTTTGTATGCTTTAATTTTCTCGACTTCTTAGCTTAATTTTCTTCAATCTTTTTGTTGACCAAGTCATTAGATACAGAGCTCCTCAATGAAGAATTCCTGGGGAGCTCCACACTAAAACTTTATCCATATAAACTTAATTAAAATTAAATCGAAATTCTTGGTTTATTCAGTTGGAATGCAAAGTGCTATTTAGAATAATTTGTGTTTAAACTATTATATAACGGATTAATCATCATTTAAGAAGTTATTACAATATAAATTTTTTTTTTACTGCAGATATTGGAAACTCTTTTTTTTTTTTTTTTTTTTAAATGAACTACAGCTGCTTTGTTGATCATCATATAACTGATTTATATCATATATGTATCCAATTACAAATTAGATGCAACAAATTATATTTATTTGGTTTTTAACGTAACCATTATGAAATAAAATATATGTTTTGTAGTTCAAACCTTTTGAACCATTCAGTGTACGACAACTTTGGAGCCACCAACAAAAGTTTTCTAGTTCAAAAGTTTTCCTGAGGACCTGCATGGAACAGACCAGAATAATTGTGAAGTTGAATCTCCCCAATAATCATCATCTTTTCTTATTTTGAGTTTCATTAGGTTTATTTTTCTTTCTTTTTTTTCTTCAAATTAGAAGTTGTATAAAATTCATACAACTTAATTGTTATTCTAAATTAATCTTAGATTTCAAAAAGTTACATAAACTGAGAGTCAAATGAATAAGTTTGCACTTTTTTCTTTAATCCTGTTCACATGTCACTCAGGTAGAAGAGTCTCTCGAATACTTATACTAAAGACTACGTTTGGTATTACGAAAAAATTACGTCACTTATAATATATTTTTTATATTTTTATTAAAAAGTAAAAAAAAATATTATATTTTTGTTCGCACATGAGCTAGATTAGAAATGATTTGGATCTAGTTTCGCGAACAACCGTCTAATTCGTGCTCTTGTGATGAATCGATTTCTAAATTGATCCTTGAGATGAAACCGGATTTAAGTGGTTGGTTTGGCCGAAAAGGAATCAACTAAATCGGATTCTAATCAAACAATTTAAAATGAGCTGAAAATAAGTAAACTCATTGAACGAGCCGAATCAATTATATTAAAAATTTTAAAAATTAGGTTACAAATTAATCTACTAGTAGAAAAATTATAAAAAAAATTATAAATACAAAAAAATAAGTTTATTTTATAAAAACAATAGATTATATATATATATATATATATATATATATATATATATATATATATATATTCAGAAAAAAATAGTATGATGTTCGTTTCGTTTGCTTTTTTATTTCTTTTTTGTCAAGAAATAAATTTAGTTTAAAATATAAAATAATTAGATTTCGAACTAGGCTATAGTTATATCTTTAATATTGGATGCTATATCTTTAATATTGGATGCGGAAGTTATCCGCTTCCAATCATTTTCCTCTAAAATCTATTCATCTTCAAACTTTTTTTTTTCTAACTCTTAGTACAACGCATGTGCTTATCTTCTTTGTTTATATAAATTAGACGTGTGGTCGAATCTTCAACAACAAATCATAATATCGATGCGAATCGTATTCATCGTATCGTGTCGTGCCAATAAAATAGTATAATTTCATGCCGACAATAAATTTTAATATTTTTTTTAAAAAATTAGTAAATAATTTTATCAATAAAATTTTAAAAAAATAATAAAATTAAATAATAAATATGTCATATCATTATATCATAATACGACAGTATATATAGTTTTTTGAAAAATACTTTTTATACCTTTTATCATAGAGTAAATTTTATAAGTCACTTTCGGAATAATCGATAACAAAAAAATATATTATACATTTATTTTTAAATATACGAATAATAATATAATATTATTTAAAAAAAAAATTCTAGCCGACACTTACCAACATTACTCGACCTGCAGATAAATTTTGGCGGTGGGTCCTCAGCTTTAATAATCGAGCTCCAATGTTAGAAGGGAAAATAAAAAAAAAAACACCAATAGAGAGAGGGGTACGTAGCAGCAGAACGTAGGCCCCGGGGGTGGGGTGGGACTTGGGAGGAAGGAGGGATGGAGAAGAAGAAGATGAAGCCGAGGTATATCTGACTCACTAGTCAATAATGACCGCTGCCTCTCTCCGTCAACAGCTCTCTCTCTCTTTTTCTCTCTCTACACATCCATTGTAGGCTCCCAAAAGAGGCTCCTTTGAGGCTTCTTCCCGTTATTGAAGCGCTTTAATTTGCATCGCAAAAGGGGCGCCTTTTTCTCTTTTGAGATCTCCCTCCGCCCAAATGGCAGTGAGTTTTCCTGTGTTTTTTTTTTTTTTTTTTTTTTTGTAGATATTTGGTAAATTTTGGGTCCGGTTGATTTTTTTTTTTTTTTTCATGGTATTTTTGGTGCGTTTTTGAGTAATTCGAGTATTGGGATAAAGGGTTATCCTTTTGTGTCTTCTTGTGTTGATATTTGTTAAATTTCCGGTGAATTGAGAAAAAAAGAAAACAAAATTGGAACTTGGGCATTTTTCAGTGTCTTGGTCTTTGCAATCTGTTGATTTCCGTGCTGATTTGGGTTGAGAAATGGTGCTGCTTTGAGTAATTTGAGTACTATATTTGGCTTCTGTTTTAGGGTTCTTTTTTCTTCACATGATCTTTTCATGCTATTTCGAGTGAAAAATGGTGCTGCTTTTGGGTAATATGGGTATTGGGGAGATGGGGTTCTAATAAATGGTGTTTTATAGATATTTGTCTACTCCTGGGTTCTCTTTTTTTATTTCTTAGCTGAGTTTTGGGTTCTGTTTAAGTTATTATCACATAATTGTGGGTCAATTCAGAAAAAAAAAAGAATTTTGGGTCTTTATTTCACCATTTTGGCCTTAGTACTCTGTTGATTTCTATGCTATTTGTGGTTATGAATGTGCTTCTTTGAGTAATTTGGGTATTGAGGAGATAGGTTTTTTTTTTTTTTTTTTTTTTTTTTTTTTTTTTTTTTTTGAGAGGAAAAGGTGCGTTGTACATTAAAAGCAAATGAATTTAGCTACTAATAAAGGAATCAGCCGAGATATCGAGGTGAAAGAAAACGATGAAAAGAGACAAAAGAAGCAAAACAAACTAACACTTCCCAGATGGGAGGAGCTATGAAGTTCTGATCAGTGTGTTTTATTAACTAGTTTGTAGTTTCTCTTTTTTTGTGTGTGGAATTTGAAGAAAAATTTTAACTCCAGTTGTAGTTGATGAGAAAAAGTTGGACTTTGGCTAATGTTTGCCATCTTGTCTTTATGATCTATAGATTTCGAGTAATCTGAGAGTGTCCAGAAATAGGATTCTGAAAACTGTGTTTTTCAGAAAAAAAAAAAAAAAAGAAGCTGTAATTTGGTTGAATTCTTGTTTTCATGTGGGTTTTTGCTGCAATTTCGGTAGGAGAAATAGGGAGATTACAAAATCAAATGTAGATGTCATAGAATCATTTGGAAACTTTGATTAATGTCTAATGTTGTTAAGAAAGTTTCTTCAGGATTAGTATATTTGTAGCCTGACTGAGTCTGATCCAGCATATAAGCATCGACTGGGAAGGTTTCGAGCAGCCGCTGTAGGATATTTCGAAAGCATATCTGACACGAGTAAATTTCAGCGTAGGAAGTCGCTTTTGGGTAAACTGCGACACGGGTCCTCAACCTTTTTATGATAATTAGCTTAGCTGCTCTGCAGATTCTCTGATCAGCTGCAAAACCCAAAAAAAATGGTGAACTCGCAACCTCCTATATTCTTTTACCGGGTACCGGTCAAGGAATGGTCAATAGAATATAAATCCATTGTGCTCTGCCGCTTCATGGACGATGCAATTGCGTCCCCTCTTATTCACCATACTTCATAGAACTTTAACATGAGGATTGAGATGCGATAGATGATAAGAAAGGTTAGAGACCCAGTTGCTGCAGCTGTAAATCTACGGACTAAAGCGAAACCTAGTTAGAATAGATAGGTACCCCTGGTGCAATTTGCGCATTTGCTTCTTCACCTTAAACTATCTTTGTAAGCCTCTTTATAACTAGTAAGATCCTTACTATTCAAAGGATCTTATGGGTGTCAAAGACGAATGTCTTATTCGTTTTTTACTTCCTGAGGTATCTGAATATTTCAAGGAACAAGTAAATTGCCAAACATGCTGATTTGTTTATTTGCTTGCCGGTTTTCGTATCTAGTTGTTTGCTTCTTATTCTTGTAACAGTAAGTTGTTCATTCTTTCATTGTAGCAACATGTTTCGAGCAAAGTGGGAGGTAGCCACGGAGCTCCTAGCACTCCAGGAAGATCAAGGGTGAAGGGCGGTGGTCGAGGCGACGAATCAGTAATTGCCCTCTCCTTTTTTATCGAGGGGTTTCTACATATATAACCTTGCAAAATCATCTGTTTACATTCATATACCCCTTCAGTAGGTTGTTCATCTTTTTTTTTTTTTTACCAGAAGAAACTTTTCTGTAAAAAATAAGTTTTGAATGGCATGCATGAATTAAAATTATGCGAGGATATTTATGTGTGATTAGATAATTTTCCAGTAGTTTCGTGTTTATGTTCTTATGGAATCGTAACATTACTTTGTGAATTGATAGCCTGACATGGGGTCGACCGTGCCCAAATTTGGGGAATGGGATGAGAAAAATCCTTCATCGGCTGATAATTTCACTGGCATATTCAATAAAGTGAGGGAGGAGAAACAGGGTGGATCTGCAAAAGTTCCGATCGGTAATGACGATCCAAGATACGTCTATGGTTCCAATCATGACAACAGTAAAGAATCGTCGGTACGTGAACTGTTTACAAATTCATATATATATACTAAGAAAAGATTGGTATCATTTTAACTGAGATTAGCATATTCCAAGTAAGGAGAAGCGTCGTTATCTGAAAAAGTAGTTTCTTTTTTAGCCATTTTACGTTCTGAAAACGAGCAAATAACCTTATTTTTCTATATCCAGTTTGTGATTTTGCGAGGATTCGTGATGGTATAAATAGTTTGATAATGAGCTGCGCAACTATTAGCACAATCTGTTGGGTCTACAGCTTTTGTTTTGTGTTTTAATCTAATGAAACTTACAGTGCCCCTACAACTTTTTCCAAAAAAAGGAGAAAAAAGATTGGTAAAAATGTGCGGAGAAAGGAAACTAAGTTGTAGGGTATATAGTGTTATCCGAGATGAAACGACTTAAACGATGCGGTGTTGTCAATCAAGTAAAAATTGAACTTGTAGTGTCTTTTACAAAATGGCCTGTAGTCGAGGGGATCTTCATAGTTATTATGAAAAATTTCTTCGCGTGGCATGTTCATGTTCATCCTCAAATCTCATACTAAGATTGGCCTCAGGTAGCAGTAAGGTTGTTCCATTACGACATTGGTCTAATGTGTTCGAATGATGTGACGCCTCGCACATTTCCCTAGACGCTAAAATGATGCGAGCCCCGTGCAACAGTTACCGTTCTATTCCATAACACGTAATCGCTTAGCTTTATTTTAAAACTTGTTTTACTGAAACCAGCAAATTGGTGCTCCTTCAGGAGGTCTGTTTCCGAAAGTTATCTGATAATTCAAATCGTTTCACATCGACATATCTGTCGATGAATCTACATGATAGCAAATCGGTAGCTTACAATTTTGAAACATAACATTGGTACCAGTTAGCTCGTATAGCGAAATCGATATCCTGTCTCGTTTACTTCTTTAATTTCGGTTTTAATGAAGTCGTTTTGATCTTCTTGCAGAGATGTTCATGCTTCCCTTGGTTCAAGAAGTGATGTGCTGCTGATGGAGAGAGTATGAAGCTTTGGACTTTGGACTATGGACATTTCCTATAATATATATATATATATATATATATATATATATATATATATATATATATTTGGGTTAATTGCATACAGCTCTTCGTAAACATATCGAATAACAAAGATATTTATAAAAAATTTAACTTTTCATATTTATTCCTTCAAAAATACTAAGTTGTTCTTATATGTTCCTACTGTCAATGTTCGTTAGAAAAAAAAATACTTAATCTTGGTTAGTTACTGAGATAAATTTACTTTTTTTACTCTTTCATATACTTTTGCACTATTATAATAGTTGGGTTTTTGGAGGGACATATTTGAAAGGGTAAAATTGTTATTTTACTTGTATTTTGTTAAAAGATCAGAGGGATATATATATGAACAGGTTAAGATTTTTGAAGGAATAAATATAAAAAGTTGAATTATGTTAGGATATATTTGTTATTCGACGCGTGTTTAAAGAGAGCTGTATGTAATTAACCCTATATATTTCATTTTCCACTTTTTGAGAACACTTAAGTATGGTTATTTATGCGAGGAATGTATTTTGCTATTGCATTTCGCGACTAAACCATCCAATTATTTACTTCTTGTGATGGTGTGATTATTATAGCTACATGCAAAAATAACTTCACTTCACTTCTATTCTCTCTCTCTCTCTATATCACAAGAAAAATACTTTTTATAAATCTGAAATCGGGTATACATCTTACACCTCACATATTCTGGGATGTAGTGAATTTTACTGGACATTTCGAAATGATCAGTGATAAAAAAAATTTTCACCTCAGGATGAATGGGGTGTGCATCGTACATCCGAAATCAAGTTTACGGGTAGCATTGTTTATTTATTTACAAACTTTAATTTGCAAACTGTTTGAAATCGATTCATTTTATTAAGAAAGGGTTAAAATTGTAAGTTAAGTATTTATTTGGGTTTTTTCATTGGTTATAATATTGTTTAATAGGCAGTAAAATTAAAAGATCTAAATTTAAACTTTTTGCTCTTATATTTCTACTTGAACTTTCAATTTTAACAATTAAATTTTCTAAATTTTATTGTTAAATAGTTCAATTAAGCCATCTCTTAATTGAAGTTATTGCATTGCATACAATCTTGTAGAGATTTAAAATCCAAAGAGATTTGTTTTTCTATTTTTAATATATAAAAAATAATAAAATTTAAAAGTAGGCTCATGCTATTCTCCAATTCTTGCTTGTACTTAATTATTAAAATTAGAGAAAAATATATAGGGTTTTTTTAGTATTTTGAAGGTGTGTAATATTATATACTATGGGATGTATACTGTAAAATTTGTACCTTTAATGGAGAAAAAAACGAATCTATTATACTACTTAATATAGTTTAAAAAGTCTAGTTGCAGAGTTAAAAGTTTAGGCATCCATTGCAAAAACTAAAAAGCTCAGTTATCTTTATATATATATATATATATATATATATATATATATATATATATATATATATATATATATTAGAGCAATGCTATTCGTACACTCTAAATCGAATGTACGATGTATATTTCATTCAATCTAGAGTAATAATTATTTTACTGATCATTTCGAAATGACCAATAAAATTTATCTCACCTCAGAATGAATGGGATATTAAATATACATCCCGATTTCTAATGTACAAGAAGTATTTTTTATTTTTTTATTTAAAAAAAAGAGTAATGCTATTGGTATATTTGAAATTGGGTGCACCATATACACCGAATTTCGAATTTATAAAAAATATTTTTTTTCAAAAAAAAAAACTATTTGTATATTATTAATCTAATAAAAATATATAAATTATATCTCACTTATCTGATAGATAAGAATCACTTACTAATAAAAATATTTTATGTATCGGATAAATAAAATATAAAATATAAGTTGTGATTGAAATTCACGAAGAGTACCGTACAATATTAAATTATTTTTTTTCTTTAAACAATTTAGTAAAATTTCAACGGTCTAATTACCCAAATTTTAACTTTAAGAGTTTATTTGTAATATATTTAAAGTTCAGGTGGGCTTTGTACGTTTTTCCTCTTTCTTGTGGAGGAAGCTCATGTACGGGAACCAAATCGTAATATGGAAATTTGACAGGGAGTACCCCACAATTTTCGGACGACGAAAAGAAAAAAAAAAAAAAAAAAAAAAAAAAAAAAAAAAAAAAAAAAAAAAAAAAAAAAAAAAAAACTGGTTACATCGATGTAGGGTAGGATTGAACGGAGAAAAAACGTGGTCGGCGAAAGAAAGAAAATGTATAAAGGGGAGTTCTAAAGGAGGAGAACTCCCCCCATCTCTCTCCTCCATCTCGTTCGCTTCTCAACCTTCGAAACCCTAGCCCGCACATCAAGGGCGACGCCTCTCCCGCTTTTGGTGCGATTTCTCGATCCTTTTCTAGTTTTTTTTTCCCCTTTTTTGGCGCTTTTTTGGGTTGTTTTTCTAGGGTTTATGTCGCTTGCTCTGGGGCGTTCTTTTACTATTATTCTTTCGTGGTTTGGATCAGGAATTTGACGATTTTAGTAGTGATTCGTTCCATGTTTGTTCTGTTGATTTGATCTTTTGTCCATGACGTGCACTTAAATTTAGGGCTTCGTGTATCTCTAAACAGTTTTTTTTATTAGGACCATTAAATTTGGATTTTATTTGTTTGATCGAATGCCCAAAATCGCGCTAAATGGTGAAAAGATTTTTAATTTTGATTTATTTATTGGTTTAAATGCTTCGATTGGGGCTTTTGTGTATAGAATTATATGGAAAATGTTTGTTTGATTGTAGTAGCCTTTTACATTGAATTTGTTCAAATTTATTTCATGAAAAGGGGCAAATGATGAGAAAGATTGGATTTTTTTCTGCATTTTGGAAGGACTTGGAACTCATTGGGTGTTCTTCTTGCTGCAGCTTGGTGAAATTCCAGGGTTGTGCAGGTTGGAAAAGGCTTCTAATTATCCTGAAAACACAACATGAGCGCACTTGGGCCGACAAGGAGATCGATGAAGAGGCGCGGTCGCGAAATTCCGCCCGGAAAGGAGGTTCTTGATTTGGACTTGAATTCTCTGCCAATTGAGATTGCTGATGCGACTTCAGCATCCGATGTGGGACTGAATTGTGCGCCCATCGATGTTGATGCTATTGAAGATGAAGTTGAGTTGCTCTCCTCCTCAAGAGGGGTTACCCAAGTACGTTCGCAAATTTCCCTGGTTTTTATTCTATGTAGTTATGGTTGTGAAACCTGTTGTGCTATGCAAAGTTTTGTTTTTTGTAATCATGCAATCATTAGTTGTGCTTGAACTCATGTATAAAAGTGTTGCATGGTAACAAATCCCCACAAATTAGATGTAGATTTCTCTGCTTATATGTAGTCTCATTATCATTGCTATCGCGGGAATGATCTGTTAACTTATTTGTATTTCCTTTCCTTTTTCTTTTTAATTACAGACAAGGGCCCGGAGTAGACGGGAACGCCCTGCGACAATAATTTTAGATGATGACTCAGAATCAGGTTAGATTTTTTGCTTGAATTGATTTTATTTGGGCAGAATGCTCGGAAAGTAGTTATAGGTTCCAAGCAGTCTTGGATTTGCTTCAAGCAATTTTTTTGTTTAGTATATCTAACACGTGCAATATTTTGTCTCTAATGTTGCTCATGTCTTTGTTTATACCATTCGTCAGACGCTTTTATCTGTACAGTTGTCGAAATATGTTAGACTGCTGTTGGGTAGATTACCCTATGATTTAGGCAGTTCATTATTTTAAAATTTGAAAAATTATTTAAAAGAGATCTGAACAACATGGGTAGAATAATATGTGATCTACAGTTCATTATGTTTGTACCATCAAGTAATAGCTTATAGTAGATAAAAACTTGTGCTTCTGAATTAACTTCGATATGAAATCTCAAAAGGAGGTAGGAAAAGTTAAAATTTGAAAAGAAAAAAAATTTGTCGAAATGAAATATTTGTGCATCAGTACATATCGAAGTAAATATCAAGGTGTGGATTACCTTTTGTTTTCAAGTTGATCATTATTATTATAGAAATTAAAGACAAACATCTATGAGCAATTTTTGTCTGGAACAATCTGCAGGGATAACTTTTCTTTCTTTGCATATGACATATTGACCCTTTACGTGTATGATAGGTATTTTATGATTTTGCTTTCAGAAGATAAAATTAGCTTTTAATTGAATTTCACAACTTTATCTTCTTCTGCATGTTGTGTGGCTTTTGTTTTTGTTTTCTATTCTTTTCCTTTTTTTAAAGCCTAACTACCACTGCATATGTTTAGTACATTCGTGGGATTTCCATCTAGAAAATAATCCATATGGGACCAGACGAGGACTGCCTGGGTTGGAAAATTTCAGCATAAGTTGATCTCTAAATCATATCACATATGGCTTCCTTAGTTAGAGCAATAATCTCCAGATTTATTAGCAAGATTGCAAGAACCTTATGCTACAGAGTGATTTTCTGTCTTTCTTGGTTGAATCATCTCTGAAAATGGCAGAAGAACTGAGGCTGCTGCCCGTTATAGGTCACTGTTGTTATTTGAGCCACTGCATAAACAGGCTAGACATGCAATTTTTTTCCATTAAACTACTGAGATTAATTTTCTTTTTGGAGGGTTACTCTTTCTCCTTTATGCCAAATTAATATTCATTTCTTTCAGGTGGTTCTATCATAAACAATGAATCTAGGAGGGCCCCATTGAATAGGACTGATGCAAATTGTGATCTTTATCAAGATTTGGAAGGAGGCTACAGTGCCAAGGTAACAACATTGTTTTTTCTCTGTTCTGTTTCTTATGTATCATTCTAGAGTATGTTGTTTCTTCGTTGTGGTTCAAATGCATTATAATTATTGTTTATCTTTACAAAATGTTGCAATTGATATAGTATGTCAGTTAGTTGGAGTATGTTTCAGCTATCTTTTGCTGATCTTTTACTCATTCATTTTGTGAGAACAATTACTTAAACATACTACTGCAAGGAGGTTGGACGGTCGGGTGCTTCAACAATTTCTAGTGTTTTCTAGCATATAATATAGGTGGATCTTGGGTTGCTTAGTTATTGGCAATGATTTTCTTTAGATAGTTGATTAAAACCTGCGAAAGGAATAAAGGTCACTCATCATCCCTCACCATCCATTTAAGGCCTTTTTCCTTCAATTGTTCTTTTAGGATCAGTTTGGCCTGGATGGAGCTTCTCTAGAAGTTTTGTTTGATAGCTGTTAAAGAAGCACTAGCAGCTTTTATTAAAATCTCTCCTCAACGGCTTCTGCTGCAACATGTATATTGATTCTGCTTTTAGCGCCGAAATGCTCTTTTCTGCTTCTTACCACAGCAAAAGCCTTGGAGCTGGTATTTGCTAAATGCCGAGTTTCTTAAGCTTCTTCTTTCTGGGTAGAAAAGCTGCTCTAAAATTCAAGCCAAAGGGGCGCTTTACCGGTTTTCCGGTTTCTGGTTATCTCGGTAAACTTAATATTTACACTTTTAACTTTCCTACAGCTTGTTTTGTTATTGCCATAGACCCATAAATCTCACTAAATTTTGTACTTTTAACTTAAAGCCATCTTGTAGTAGTTACTTTAATGAATTTTCTCCTGTTGTTTCATCAAACTTTTGTCAGCTTTCTCGTCAATATAGTCCTCTTACATCAAAGTTGTCCTCATCAATAAATACTCTCTGAGTATTTCTATTGGTGAAGGTGGGAAAAACATCATTTTTAAGTGTCAAATCGGATTTCTGAGGAGCTAGATTGAACCCATCAAGCAGTAGATGTATTTTAACTGTATTAAGGCTATCTTTTCTTTAATAAATATTTGATTTGACATTGATCTCTAGTAATTTCCACTTCTCTTAATTGCAGAAAAAATTTGCGGTGAAAAGTAATCCGGAGCCTGTCGTTAAGGAGGTTCCGAAGGAACTCACATTCACCTGTCCTGTATGTCTGAACACGATGGTCGAGCCGTCATCAACCATTTGCGGCCATGTTTTCTGTAAGAGCTGCATCAAGGCCGCAATTCAGGCTCAGAAGAAATGCCCCAATTGTAGAAGGAAACTTAGCATGAACAACTTCCATAGGGTTTACCTCCCAAATTCTGAATGAGGAAGATAGATATTTTGGTCATTTTTTCTCTGCAGCTCTGTTTCGCTCGCTCATAGGTTTAATAACTGCCTATTTTGGGTCACATTCGCAATCCTCTTTTTCTTTTTTCTTCCAATATTTTCGTTTCTGTTGACAATTGCTAGTTTTTGTGATTCGACGAACTTGCGTTGTATATGTGTTTAAAGAAGCATCTGTCTGTTTCTGTTGCTGTCCCAGATGCAAATCATAGTAACATTATGTCAGCGAAATAGTGGGATATGTGAAGATGTTTGGTACAGGACCTGGATAACTAATTTTACTGAAAGTGTTCATTTCCTCCAAGAGAGGAGGATATAGTACAGACTGCGCACTGCAGAATCTAATCAATTAATTGTGTGCTGCAACATCCGAACTACTGTTGCTTTTGCTTTAACTTTTGTGTCGGGAATAATCCGTTAAGCTAAGAATATCACATCTTTTCAATTTTCCATTCGCGAATAATCCATCAAGACAAGAATAGCACATCCTTTGCACCAATGCTAGTATAACCTTCCTTCATAAAATTAAACTAAACAAACCTCTGCCCAGATCAAGTGGGGCTTAGGAGTTCAACATAACTACTAAAAAGAGAACTAAAAAGAAAATTTGTTATTTATGTACAAATGCATTTGTGATGGGCAATGGAGAGTTATTATCTTATTAAACCCAGGAGAACGTAATATGCAATTAGCACAGGCAAGGAAACAAGCGTTCCAAAGATGACACTGCAAAGTCAATCAACATAATATAGAATATATATCAGTTAAATAAGCCAACCAAATAAGAACTACAAAGTTAAAAATTTGTAGTTTACTGAACAACTTACGCTGTACTGAGCACCTCAGCATGCAACCCATACTCCCTTGCGAAAACAAATGTGGTGATCGATTGAGGTAGTGCAGCCTACACAAAATATATTTGTCGGCGAAATTAAAATTGTAGCACTTAATTTGCAATTAATTTATACTTTGTATGCTTTTTCCAATCTAAACTTCTGAGAGAGAGCGAGTAGTATCAACACTGAACTAAACCGTAACTTGTTGCCAAAATAAAAATTTATGTTCGACCTGAATGAGAGCCAGACGCAAGACGTCCCCGCGGAGTCCTACTGCTATGGCTCCGATCAGGGTGGCTGCAGGTCCTGCAATAAACCGCAAAACCATTCCGACCACCGTCAATCTCGGCCCGCAGGCGATCAACTTCTCTTGCAGTGCCATGAACAGTCCTAGACACCAACAAGATGTCAAAATTGTTGCATGCTTCATAATAGGAACTTTAGTCAGAAAATTTTATACTCAATCATGCGCTAGCTATAGCTTACCCATGCTAAACATAGCCATTCCGGCACCGGCCCTCGACATGATTTGCACTGATCCTTCTATTATGCTCGGCATCTCAATGTGCCATCTACAAATTTACGAAGAAGAAGATAACCAATTAATTAATATCACATTGTTCTATCAAAATTTAGTACGATATCAAATAGTTTGCAAGGATTTTATATTGCACATATCGTGTTCGAATATATGTGCGCAACTACTTTTCGTTTCGTATATGTGCAACTTTAATCCGTTGGCTAATGAACCGAGCCGAACCAAATCGAACCTGCTGGCAATTGAGGCCCAGGTGATGCCGACCATGCTCGCCCAGAAGTTTGGATTGACTGCGAACTTAAGCCAAACTGTCTTCATCAGCACCCGAAATGACACCGTACTTGTCTGCACTTCCTTGCCCTCCTCAACATCTTTGCCCACCTCAACATCTTTAATCTTCTCAACATCTTTAATCTCAAGATCTTTAATCTCAACATTTTTAGTGACCTGTTAATATGAAAATAAACTAAGAGAGAAAAATAAAGAGTTTGATTTGAATTTTAGTGGAGAGAGAGAGAGAGAGATCGAGAGAGGGAGTAAAGAAGAAAATTATTTGTTATATTTATCTGTTTTTCAATTTTGGTCTTCAATCTTCGTGCACTTTTTTTTTTTTTTTAATTAAGTTACTGCAGTAAAATATATCATTATTTTTCAACTGTCATTAAGTTTTAACTCAGAATCATTTGCTTTAATATATGCTATGTTAAAGAACATAAAATAACTGTTTATCTCTTAAAAATTTAAGTGGATCAGAAAATGATGCTTTATAATATTTATATTCAACATTAATTGCGTACTGATGGTGGTGGTGGACCGGTCGCGGTGGAAGAAGAAAAGGCGATCCTGCAGGTATTCCGCAGCTCGAGGGCGAAGAGGAGCATGGGCAACCACACGACGGCCTGCAGGACGGAGAGCTGCACCATCAGGTCCTGCGCCCACTTCCCGTACATGGCGCGGACCAGCGGCACCCCGACCACCAGCGTGTTGTTCAGCGTCGCCAAAGAGAAGCCCGTCACCGCCCACCCCCAGCCTTTGCGCCCTTCCTTCGTCGTCCCAACGGCCCACGCGCACGCCACCGCGACCACCGTCAGCGCCTTCGCGATGGCGTCGGCCGCCAGCACGCGGTAGTTCAAGGCCAGCGTGTTGGTGTGGACCGTGAATTCGAAGCCGAAGAAGGGGAGGATGAAGAACGTCACGAGGCGGTTGACGGCCCCGCATTGCTCCGGCGCAAACACCTTCCACCACCTCACCGATCCGTACCCCAGCACCAGCGCCACGTACAGCGGCGCCATCGCCGCCGCCACCTTGTACACGTCCCCCCACCCTATCATCCTCTCTCTCTCTAGATCTCTCTCTTCTCTCTCTCTCTAGTGTGTTACGTACCTAGCTAGCTACTACCACTCTCTAAGTGTTAAGGGTAGCTGCATATATATATATATATATATATATACACACACGTATACATATGCCTGTGGTTCATGCATGATACCCAGCAGCAGCCGAGCCACAAGTTTTATGTAGAAGGAGCACTATGGATGGTCAACAAAATTTTAAACATCTCTATCAATTTTAATTTTTTCATATTTATAACTTATACTAGCATTTAACTTTGTCCTATATATAATTGACTAGTTCCCTAGCTACAATCACTTTAAAAAAAAATTAATATTTAAAAATGCTTGTTTGTATACTTAAAAATATATTTAAAAGCGTCTCAATATAGTCTAACGTCGCATTTGAAAGCGTCGGTTAAAATATTAACAAATGAAGAGTCGCTATATATATATATATATATATATAAAACGATGCTTATGCTAAGCGTCGGTAAAATATGTTTTGACGCTTTAAAGCGTCAGAATTTTTTAAAATTCTGACGCTTTAGAGCGTCGACAAATTAATTAAAAATAATAATAAAATTTATTATTTAACTAATTAGTTTAATATAATAAATAATTTATATAATGGTTTTTTTTAAGCGTTGGCATTTTCTATAGTATAGAAATACTTGGAGACACTTCTTCCAAGCATGATCTAAAAAACATCTTTGTATTAAATTTTTTTTGCAGTGAATATATGTTTCATTAATATAAAGTAGTTTATCATATGTTCTTGTCTGTTACATTATTTTCTAGTAGGTTAAGTTTAATATATGTAACTCTATTTACATCTTGAATTTATCATATTATATATATATATATATATATATATATATATATATATATATATATATATATATATATATATATAAAAGGCTATTATACTATTAATAATATCAAGCACTTAGTACTATTAAATTTTTTACTTTTGGATAAAGAGATGTGCGGTTATAATGATAATGATCCTCTAAAGTTTAGCGGGTTGTTAGCAAAATAATATAAATCCTAGCTAGAGAATTGCTATAATTATAGCTGTACATTTTTTTGTCCAAAAATTAAAAAATTAATAATATTAAATGCTTGATCCTATTAATAATATAATAACCGATCTTTCTTTCTCTCTCTTTCTATATATATATATATATATATATATATATATATATATATATATATATATATATATATATATTAATTGTGTGCAAGGAGAAGGGGGTGGGCCACAGTTTGCAAAAGGCAAAAGTGCATTGGAACATTAGAAAGGAGAGTGATCATGAGGAGCGAGGGAGGGAGAGAGAAGGCATAAAACTAAAGGCTAATTAATGTTTGTAGTGGATGCATGTTGCAGCTCGCATATGTGCTTATGCAATGTTGTCCATTAACGATGTGATATAGAAGTAGAGACAAAATTGGAAAAGGATACTTAAAAAGAGTTCTATTGGAAAAGAGTTAGCTGTACTATGGTTGCGCACGCTATTCTATCGTATGTGATGATGCTCTACTCCATTTGCGATGTTACTTTTGCCAAAACCAAGATACTTTTGATGGGAACATGTTATTTTGTTGTTGCATGGCCAAGTATGTTAAGTTTTCAATGGATTTCTCATCGCACTTAAATAATTTTTTATGTTTTATAAAACAATAAACTTCGAACCGCACTTGGATTTAACCCAAGCAAAAATTTCACCTGGATTTTGTTAAATTAATTCTATTCAGATTTTGTGCATGCATGTCGAGTGTCATACATTACACTCTCAAACCACTTTTTGACCTTTTGGTTTTTAACCATTAATTTTTGACTCGTGCCCTAACCTTTTATTGTCATGGGCGCATGTTTTTATATGAAGAGGTTTCGCCTAAATGGTGTTAGTTGTATGCTTCGAGTCAATGCATAAAAAGCTAATTTAAAAGGACAACAACTATGAAATTTCAATTTAAAAACTGATCCTTTTGCACCAGAAACAGCTAAACAATGTGCCATTCCTAGTCATCTAACACAATTAGTGCAGTATTTTTCATAAAGAACGATATATAATGCCTAATAAGGTTTTTTTTGGATTGAATGGAGCTTCTAAGTTCAAACACAAATAGATTAGTTTCTATGTATTTCTTAATATCGGACCATTAATGTTTTGCTATAGCATTCTAAGTATAGGTTTCAAATTAAAACCTCTATTTTCGGGAGCTTAATGATGAAAGCATGATCTTATTTTTGTTATTACTGGTTAGCTTATAATAATTCAACCGAATACAGAATAATGTTATTGTTGAAAAATCTGATACTCGTTCCGGTACTAGATTATGTGAATTCGTAATCCGCTTCGGTACCGATTATTGGGATTTCACAACAAAAACGTCAAATCAATTTTTTTATCAAAAATCTGTTCTCTCAATATAACTGGAACTAGCACAACCACAAAGAAAAGAAAACAAAAACAGAAAATATGCGAGTGAAATAAGATTCATTAATAAAGAGAAGAATTAGACCGACTCCTCTTTTGCAATAGAATGACTTCAACCCGAGCCCTCATCCTGAATCTCTCTCACCCTTCTCTCATCTTTTATAAATCTAGAAAAACTATAGGTGTAGCTAAATCCTAGCCCCCACCACCACTATGAATGTTACCACCACCATATGGGTGTGGCTAAATTCTAGCCTACACCATCTCCATGGGTGTAATCATCACTATATTAATGTGGATACCATCGTCAAATATAGCACCTATGCTATATTTATAGTTTACATCAAAAGCTATCTAAATTCTAATCTGAATACATTTTTATTATAATTAATATTTAAACCTTAATAAATTTATTTTTTAAAATTTAAATATTAATCTTAATCCAACTAGAATTCAACTACAAATCTAACCAAATTCTAAAAATTATCAGTTAAAAAAAAAAAAAACTTTTTTGAAAAAACCAGTGGACAAATATTTAGCACAGAGACCAAACAAGACCTAGTTACTTATGTTTTTCAAAACACTAGACTGCTTTTTCTCCTACTAAAGAAACTTTTCCAAAATCCAGGATAACATGCACTCATGATGCATGTTTTAATTAGGGGCAATTTCCTACATACTCCTGAAAATTTTCCTGTTTTCAGATTTACCCCTCTTAGAAGGCTAATATTAAAACTATCCTTCTTACGTTCCAACTTCTTTCCAAAATACCCCTGAAGTTAAAGTCTGTCAGTTTACTGCCGTTAGCAGTGTGAAATTACCATTTTGCCCTTTCAAATATACCCTTCTACCATAACCAACGTTTCTTATGTACCCTTAAAATTTTCAATAGTTTTCATATTTATCCTTAAAATATCGAATTACTTTCTTATTTGCCCTCCAACGGCCATATAACGGTAACCTTTCTTTTAACCTTATAAAAGCACCCTCATAGCTTAAAAAACATATCAATCTTCCTACTTCTTCTAAGTAAGAGATCTAAGCCTCTTTCTCCTCCTATTTGCATAACTTCTAACTACATATGAGCCATCTAAGTGAGAGGTCTGCATCATCTCTTAGCGCACAAATTCCTTTGTGCGACTGCGGAAGATCTTGTAGAATATGGACATCGAAACAGCCAACTAGTAAGGGACGTCGATTCTACCGTTGCTCAAACTGGGGGGTAAGATAAGCTAGTAAATTTTATAATTTAACGATTGTCATTTTTGCTCAAACTAGGGTAAAGTAAGCTTTGTTTTTTTTTTATTTTTGTGCAGGTTGAAGGAGTTGGACATTGCAATTATTTTTTATGGACTGACGATGTACAACACAATACTGTAGATCTAAAATACCAGTTACAAGCAATTGAAGAAGCCATTAAGCAAAAGATTCAAACAATGGAAGTGAAAATATTGTTTAGGCTTAAATTACTTGTTTGTGTTATAATCCTCAATATATTGATGAGGGGAGTATTTTAGACATGCAACATATTGTAACTGATGGTGAAGTTATGTAAGATATCTTAGTATTTTGGGAATCTATTACAATATTGTCAAGCTGATAAAAAACAGCGCCAAACAACGCCATCATCATCCAAAAAATTACATAACATAGTATTAGAGCAGTACTATCATCACCCAAAAAATTACATAACATAATATTAAAACAGTACTATCATCACCCAAAAAATTACAGCACCATCAGCATCTTTGCATGCATTGTTTTCTCAACCTAGCAATCTGCTTGCGTCAATGTCGAAAATAGTTGAACCCTGTTGTGAATAGGGAATTGCCTCATGTTGCTGCTGTGATGCTCCAGATGCTGCGGCTTGAAACTCTTGCCCTCGCTGCAATCCGCTATTATTCCTTCTTTTCTTACTGAAATTGAAGTTGAAAGTCACAAAAACAGAGAAAGAAATTGATAAATTAGAGAAAGAAATTGATGCAAAAGAGGTCAAATTTGTAAAAAGAAAAGTTACTGCTATGTACATAAATAAAAGTTACTGCACTTCTACTTCAACATGTCAACTAAATTAAGTTGTTCAACTGCACTGCAACAATTGCAAAGTCCAACTTAGAAAGGTGCCACACACCTGGTAGTTTGAGGATCAAAATTTTAATTTTGTCTTCAAGGCACACTAATAGATTACTAAATTTTCATGCATTCAATCAAAAAATATATTTTTTTTTTCCATTCAACACGAGAAAACTGAGATGCCACAGTTCTCCATGTCAAAAACAGGCCAAAATAATAGGGAAGGAAAAAAGAAAAGCACATGGCAACATTTACAAAATTCATTGCTAAACAGAGAATAAGAGGTGCAGCAAAGCCATGGAAGAATTAGAGAGAGATGCCCACCATTTGGTTATGAATGCACCGGCTTCATAGCCATTTAAATCGGCTACTAGAACTTTAGTTTTACCATCTGTCATTGAGCAATTTTTGCCGTTCCAGTGGAACCAAAATCAACTTCAAAAATCAAAATAGCAGAACAAGCGTCGAAGCACTTTCAAAAAAATAAAAAATAAAAAAATTCACTCCGCCAATCGAACAGATCAATACCATTACAGTTAAATAACACATCATATTCACGAAAAAGGAGCCGGCAAATTAAAGTTACTGCTATGTACATAAATAGCTGAGCAACAGATGCAAAAGAGGTCAAATTTGTAAAAAGAAAGTTTGGGGATCAAATTGAATATTACACTTAAATGTTGAGGACCACTGGAGCAATTAACAAGTTGATAAACAATGTGAACTATGACTCCACAGCTCATTCTATCATAAAAACCCTACAAATTGAAACAATAACCTAAAAATCATTAGCTCATTCTATCATAAAAACCCTACAAATTGAAACTATAACCTAAAAATGGACTAATCGACGCACCAGAGTCACAAAAACAGCCATAAAAATCTCAACCAAAAAATATCAGAAATAACTTGAAATAAGCACAGGGCCTATAAGCTCAACCAGAAAATATCATAAATAACTTGAAAGAAACAAATTACCTTGAAGATTGTGATGCTGCTGCTGCATGGTGCTCATCTTCCTCTTGCCGTTGCGATCCACTATGTTTTCTTCTTCTTTTGCTATAAAAAAATTTAAAGTCACTATATCTAGAAATTGAAATTACAAGAAAATAAAAAATAGATATAATAACTTGAAAGAATCAAATTACCTTGAAGATTGTGTGCTAGGGTCTACTGTCGAAACATCATTTTTGCATGTTCTTGCATGATGACCAAAGCCACCACATCTCCTACATTTGTGTATTCTCTTAACTATCTCCCCTGCTCCTCTGATCCTTTTTTTTCGTGGCCGACCAGCAGGTCTTACTAATAAAGGTGGCAACACACTAAAACCTATATCACTCTCATTCCAATCCTCTTCAGCAGGCAATGGCTTAATGTTTAATGCATAGGTATCTCGATACCTTTCAACAGTGAAGTATGATGATGTATAATCTTCAGGTTTGAGTTTCATTTTATCCATAAAGGCAATGGCATGTACACATGGCAATCCAGAGACTTGCCATCTCCTACATGTGCATGTCCTCTCATCAAGCCTCACATCACATCTTGAGTTAGGCCCTTCAACCTCTGCTTGCTTATCAGCACATCTTAGTACTCTAAAATTTCCAACATCCTAACAGTAACATAAGACAATAGTTAATAAAGCATGATAAAACAATAGATAGTAAAAAGCATCAAGCAGGTTTTTAGATTACCTCGGTCAATTTGTTGACATGCTTAATTGCTTCTGGCACAAGCTTTGTTGACCATTTTCTCGCTTTTCTTGCTCTTTTGTTCATCATAATCATCATTTTCTGTCGTATAGCATCCATCATGTCTATCACCGGTCTATTCCGTTCTTCACTGATCCAAGAATTAAAAGTCTCACATATATTATTTGTTTCTCGTTCGCATTTAGCATCTAAACCAAATAAAGAACGACTCCATATATGCCCATGATTCTCTCTTAAGAAATCAACCACTCTACTGTCCTCATTCTTCACCCTTTCCATATGGTATTGAAATCTAGAAGTTGTATATGCCCTAGCTGCTCCCCACAGATGTTTCTTCAAAATATCTGATCGAAAACGTTTCTTCACATTGCTGTACAAATGACGCATGCATTCACGATGTTCAGCAGTGGGATAGACAGCTAGAAGGGCCTTATCTAAGCCTTTTTGCCTATCACTAGATAAAACCAAACCATTAGGACAACCTACAGCTTCTTTCAGACCTAGCAGGAACCACTCCCAACTTTCTGCATTTTCTGACTCAACCACACCATATGCAACCGGAAACATTGAGTTGTTTCCATCAAACGCAATTGCTGAAACAATAATTCCTTTGAATTTACCCTTCAAATGAGCTCCATCTAAACCAATATATGGCCTACACCCTCTTAGAAAGCCTTGAATGCTAGCCCCAAAAGCAATAAACATTCTTTGAAAATGCTGCTTTCCATTTACCTCTATCAGTTTAATTGATGTATGGCTTCCTACATTTCTTCTCCTAATCTCACCACAAAAATCAAAAACTCTTACGAATGATAATTCCCACTTTCCATATAATTTGGTCATTGCTTCCTCTTTACCTTTCCACACCCTTAAATAGGGCAACTCCAACCTTCCATACTTCTCTTTTAGTCTTCTAGTTAATTCAGGCACAGATATATCACCTTCAGTTTTTAACCAATTTGATATTCTATTTGCAATCCATCCTTGTGTAGCATTCTTGTTTCCACATCTATTTACAACTTCGCATGTATGCTCCGGTTGGAATGTTTTGACCTATTGATACAATAGATTGGAAGAAATAATGAGATTAGAGTAAGTAATGTTTGAAATACTAGCAATTGAAATTTTTTGCCTTTTACCTGAAAGCTTGCTTCCCCTTGAATCTGTGCTGCATGTATTCTCCACCCACAACCTTCTGTGCGACATCTTGCTGTTACTCTACATCGATCACTTTTTATCACCTTGTACTCGAATTGATTTTGGATAGCAAATTGATTCAAAGCACTTCGAAATGAAGTGACATCAGGATATTTCACACCATAATCCATAATTGGATTCTCCTCATCATAAACCAACTCATCAACATTCGAATCATCTTCACTAGTGCTATAAACTAAATTTCTTTCAAAATCAACAGAATCAGACCCAACAGAATCAGACCCATGTAATTCATCTACTTCCTCATTCTCCTCATCATATCCAACATTATCATCTCCAACATCATCCACTATATGAGCTCCACCTGCAGCTATACCTTCACTTGCATCCTCCATATATAACTTTCAACTTATCTTGCAGAAATTATACAGTTGTAGATGCTGTAGTAAAATGATAAAGCAAAACCAACTTACTTTTAATTGAATTAAATCTACAGAGATGAATGCAAAGACTAAATAAAACAGAAAGATTCAGTTTAATAAACGCAACAAACTAAATGCAAAAAATAAATGCAACAAACCAAACAGTTGTAGATGCAACTGATCAACCATTTTCAAGCTGATACTGCCAGGCCATGGCTGCTTCTTCTTCTTAAAATGAATCAAACATACATTCAGTAGTACCATTTCTTAGTGTTGAATCTTCTTTTAAAAAGCATCTCAAAAATTTTTAAAAGATGAGATATTACTAAAACTTTATCTAATATGCTTTAACCAATATTTCGTATCTCTTATTAATTTTCAAAGCAATGACACAATTAAACTAGCGAAGAGGCCGATCTTGCAACTATCTAGATATTAAATCACGTCATAAACTCTCTCTCCATTACTAGCTAATAAGTATGATATCAAATTGAGACTACAACAACACAACATTACAAGCTTCCACAAGGAACCACCAAATTAACCAATCCAAAAGAAAGTATTACCTTCATCTGCATTACAAACCCTGCATTACTTATTCAGCACACAATTTGCATAAACAATCACACTTTAATAATCCATGATCCAGATCAGATCACGCGAAACAATAGACTCACCCGAAATCGAGAAGAGATCTCGTGACCCTTCCGCTTCGCTCTCCCTCCGATCTCGCTCGATCGCCGCCGACGAAGACGAAGAAGAAGAAAAAGAAGAATAAGCCCCCTTTCTCAGACGAGGCCCCTCGCCGCCGACGACCCCCTCGCCGCCGACGAGTCCCTCGCCGGCGCCGACGAGCCCTTCGCCAACGACAACGACACCGTCGCCGTTGACGAGAGAGATAGAGAGAGTTGCCCTAGCGAGGGAGTTGGGGATCAAACCAGGGAGGGAATTGGGCGAGAGCGAGAGCTAGACCGTGCGTGCGTGCCCTAATTTTCGATTTTTTGTTTTTGTGGGGATCAAACCAGGGAGGGAATTGGGCGAGTGCGTGCGTGCCCTAATTTTCGATTTATTAACTAGGGGCAAAATAGGTATTTTTAATAATTTGTAACTGTGATTAATATTTAACTCTCGTTTAACCCTAGTTAACTTAACGGAGGGAAACGGCAGGGGTATATTTAATAACGGTGGAACGTATGAGAGGTATATTAGAAAGAAAAAAATAAGAGGGGTAAATCAGATATTTCTTAATATTGCAGGGGTACAGAGGCAATTATCCCTTTTAATTAATTTGGCCATTTAAGTTGAGCATAAAAGCACTCTAGCAGTGCCTCTCTTTTGTACAATAAAATGGGCCAAGAGAGAGGGAAAATTAAGAATAATGGAGCACTAATGAAGATCTTTATTGAGCATTACAATTGTCTATATACACTAGGAAGCAGACAAAATAAGGCAACTTGCATGCCCATAGGATCCTACCCATTATTTTGCCCTTTCATCTCTTATTGAACCATTGTTATCTCATCTAAGTAGTACCAAAAAAATTGATATAAGATAAGGCAATTCATTAATAATCTTAGGCCTAGTTTGATAATGTAGTGGTTAATATCACCACCTTCTGCACTATAAAAAATTTAAAAAAATTCAAAAGCGCTTACAATTAATCATTCCTCTTTCAATATATACTTTAAAATTATAACTGCAACAAGAAATTAAGTGCCGTGGCACGAGGGCGTGCCGCTCGCCGTCTGGCACGATACGGTACGAGCACGTTTCCGTGCCGACACGTGGCACGCTTCCGTGTCGATGAATATGCATGACTTTTCAGTGACACACTCTAGCACGATTTTTTTTATTTTTTTGTTTCCGATAAGTTCTTATAATATTATTTTGAAATGTTTAGTCAAAAAATTATGAATATTGGCTATATATAGTTTACTATACTTACCAATTAATATATTGATAATTTTTTTATATATATATAAAGTATAATAGAGTTTTTTTCAAAATAACCCTCTAAAATTTTATAATTTGCGAAATAATCTTATCAAAATTTTATTTGTAAAACTAATTCTATTTTTGTCATATTAGCTTGCCATATTAGCGCCACATACAGAAAGCTCACCGCATTCTAAAGACGGTGGACCGCCTTTAGCTATAATTTTTATGATTAAGTTAATTTCAAACAAAATTATAGAGAGATATGTAAATAAAATGGGAATGTGGATACGAGTGAAATTTTTAAGAGATTTAGGTTGTTATTGTAGAAAGATAAGATAGAGAATGTGGTACCGATTAGATTTTTAAAATATTTAAATTGTTATTATTTATTAACTAATATAATAAAGAAAAGAGATAAAAAAATATTTTTAATCATAAAATCTAAATCTTTAAAAGATTTAGATTGTTATTAGTTAGTGAATAATAACAACATAAATTTTTTAAAGATCTGATTTATAACCACATTCTCATTTTATTTTATCTCTTTACTTTTTTATATTATTTAGTAAATAATAATAATCTATTATACTCACATAATAATAATAATAATAAATAATAATAATCTAATAATAATCTAATAATAATAATAATAATAATAATTATTTATATTATACTCACATTTAGTGAATAAAATAACCTAAATCTCTTAAAGATTAAAATAAAAAAATAAAAAATATGTACCGTACAACATGTGATTTTTAAAAAAATAATAAAAAAAAATACTCTACGCGTGATTTAAAAAAAATAAAAATAATAAAATAAAATAAAATAAACCAAATGACTGCCGTGCCACTGCAGGCGATACCCCTGTAGGGCGCGGTACGTGCCGCAGCGGCACGGACGGCACTTTAAACCTTAAACTGCAATCGTCACCGAAAGAATATATTGTTATATGCTTCTTTGATAGAAATTGCAACCACAATTATATAATATAGATCAAGTAAATATTAAAAACGCTTTTGAAATCCTAAGGCCTTCTATAATTAAAGAAATGATACTTTTAGTCATCATATTATGAAATTAGATCTTAATATTTTTGTTCATATACGTATTGAAGATTATGGACTACAATAAAATTATACTATAGCGATATTTTTAAGTACTTCTAAGATCTAAAAAAAGTATCGCTGATAAAAATACCGATATTTATTGTTAGTATTGATATATGTGTCGTCGTTAGGGTGTATAGAAACATATTTTTATAATGTGCCCTAAAAATATGTCCTTATAACCTAATTTTGAATATAGATGAAATATAGATAAAATACTTATACAAAAATATCACAAACATATATTTCTATAACCTAATTTTATTATAGTAATGAAAGCCATGACATGTAAGAAAATAACATAATAATAATGAAAAGGACAACAAAATAAGAACCCACATAGAAAATTAAGCTTAGTACTGCTCGGAATCAAGAGCACTTTGATTTAACTTCGATGCCAAAAAGAATCGATAAGATATGTAACAGTCTTAAAATGGTGTCATATATAGTAAATGGTATTTATGCTTTAAATGATAATTGGTATCAAGTTCCTAACCAGTTTCTTGTTGAGAGGAATGACTAATTAAATATAGTGGATTTCCAAATCATCTACCATTAATTAGAAAATGTACATATCTAGTGAAATCTTTAGGGACAACAACAATCCAAGCACACAAAGAGGGGCTAATATCTTATGTTGCCCTTCCAAGTCATCAACCACAAAGTGATGCTTCTGGTATCTTTCCATGTTGATGTTAGGGTTAGTTTTGAACTAATGTAATGTTTAGTTCTTTCCATGAAGAATAATAGTGAAACATGATGGAAGAGTCAAACTTGTAACAAAGAAAAGGACTTAATTAATTAATTAGGACATGAATAGCACCAGAGCTTAACAATGTCTTTTAGGGCAAATTTGATATTGAGGTTTATATATATCTAACGCTATTAAATAAAATACAGTTAAGTAAAAGTATATAGAAATATATTTTTAGAGTTTTCGAAGAGACTGTAAAAAATATATTATCATCGACTTATTACGATATACAGAATGCGATATTACATTCATAGTTTTTCACAGTACATGATACAATCTTCGGCAATTTTAGACCGAGCCTTAATTAGTCTACATCTACTTCTTAATTTTAGGCTAGTTTCATTTCTTAGCCATGATTTTAATTTGGATTTAATGTAAATTGAGCTCTTAAAATGAATTATAGGTAAAGGCATATAGTCTAGTAAGTTTAGCAATCAAATATCCCAAGAATATGAAGGTGTGCTATTTAATGTAAAGCTTTTGCTTGATTAAATCCTATACTACATATCACATTTATCAAATTAGATTTTAACTATCTATAAGTGATTGCAGTGTATAAAAGTGCAGGATTTAAATGCTTGTCGGTACGGTCCGGCACCCACTGTGTTGTATCTTGTCAGTAAATTTTTATCACGATCTCGTACTACGACATTTAAATTCTTGATAAAGTGTCTGCATATACCCACTGGTCTTAGTTGGTTAAGGTAAACTTAGGAAATGTTTGGTGCTATGTAATTTCAAATATACTGAAGTTGTAACTGCAAGCATATTGAGCTAGAGATTTAATTAATTAAAACCCATTATAACCAGATCAAGACCAAGCCCAACCTATTGAGAGCCCAAGCTGGTCATTTCAATAGGCTAAGATTGACCAATTAAGTTAACCCAACTAGTCCAGTACAGAAGGTCTAATTTAGTTTGACAACAGGCCCGCCTGTCATGCTTGTGCCTTTTTCTTTCTCACTTTTTCTTGCACTCTTCCCTCCTCCTTTTTTTTTTTTTTTTTTTTTTTTTTTTTTTTTTTTTTTTTTTTTTTTTTTAATTCTCCTTCAATGAATGAAGTGAGTACTTTACTATTTTTTTTCTCAAAAATAAAAAATACGCCTCTATGTTGACCATTATTTTTCCTTTTTTGACTTTTTATAATGAAATATTTGATAATTAAAAAAGTCTTTCACTAGCTTCCGCTATTGGTAAAAGTAGGAAAAAAAAAATTTTGTAGAGGTTTGGATCAAGTTAGGGTTTAAACTCCCAAATTAGTCTAATTGACTCGATCCAAATTCTAAACCCTACATCTCAAATTCTAACCCCAACTTGATGTGTTGTTTTTGCCACAGAAGCTTATAACTTTCGTAACAAAAGTAGAAGAGCAAATAAGAAGAAACACAGCACACTCAATATATTATTTTTATTATTTTAAGAGACAGATAATATATATACTATTTATTTTGTTTAATTTTTTTAGGAATAAACTTAACTACAAACATAAAAGTAATTAAACTTCAAATTTAGAATCTTGAATAGTAATTAGTGAGCTTTTTGTAACACACATATATGACTATAAAGAAAACTAAAATTATTATTTTATGTACATATATATTTGTGATGGGCAAATGAATTATCGTATCAAATCCAGGATAACATAATATGCAATTAGCACAGGCATGGAAACAAGCGTCCCAAAGATGATCCTGCAAATTTAATCAACATAATAATTTAGAATATTAATTAATTAAACCAATAAAATAAGAATTATCAAGAAAACAAATTTGTAGTTTAATTAATGAAGAGCTTACGCTGTACTGATCACCTCAGCATGCAATCCATACTCCTTTGCTAAAACAAATGTGGCGATCGATTGAGGTAACGCAGCCTACAAGAAATATATTTGCTCAGCGATATCAAATTTTGTTCGTAATACTTAATACTTTTGCAAATGTATAGATCATGATCAAATTTGTTAAAATATTTAACGGAGCTGAGAAAACATTATCTGCAACATATACCTGTATGATAACCAGATTCAAGACGTCCCCGCGGAGTCCTACGGCGATGGCTCCGACTGCAGCGGTTGCAGGTCCCGCGATAAACCGCAAAGCCATTCCGACCACCGTCAATTTTGGCCCGCAGGCGATGAACTTCTCTTGCAGTGCCATGAATTGTCCTAGACACCACCAGCAAGATATCGAAATTGTTGCATGCTACATATAATACAAACTTTAGTCGAACATTTTGTAACTCGACGTGCTAGCTTACCCATGTTAAACATAGCCATTCCGGCACCACCCCGCGACATGATTTGCACTGATCCTTCTATTATGCTCGGCATCTCAATGTGCCATCTACGAACGAATTCCCGAAAAGAATAAATTTAGTACAGTATCAAATAGCTAGTTTGACGAAATTTTATAACGATATATGCGCAAAGTAATGCTTTTAATCTATCGAACAATGTCAGTGGATGGTGACAATTTTGTTTTCTTTTTCTGAATGGCGAGGATGATCGATAAAATTATTTTGCTTAACGAAAATTTAAAAGCATAATTTATGAAGTCAGAAAATTAAGTTATTATGGACAATTAAACCCCAATTGAAAACCAAAAAAATAAATGGAACAACAATTTATTTAAATTTACTCCCATTCTAAGGCCCAAATTTTGATTTAATAATTGGAAAAGTAACTGAAAAAACTGACTGACTGACTGCTGCTCACCTGCTGGCAATGAAGGCCCAAGTGATGCCGACCATGCTTGCGCAGAATTTCGGATTGATTGCCAACTTAAGCCAGACTGTCTTCATCAGCACCCGAAATGACACCGTGCTTGTCTGCACTTCCGTGCCCTCCTCAATATCTTTACTGATCTGTTTCCATGAAAATAATCTAATTAGAGTTAAAAATACAAAAAATAAAATAGAATAATAAAAATTTATAATTTATTTGATTTATAAAAAGAATCACAATCAATTTCTTGTTCAAATTGATGGATATTCAAAAAAAAAAATTAAATTTGTAATTAAAATTTAAACTTACTATCAAAATTCGTAGTTAAAATTTAAATTCAAATTTAAACTCACAATTAGAACTTAAAATTTGAATTTATATTTCAATTTCAATTTCAAAGCTAAAATTTAAATTTAGAACTAAATTCAAATATTACACTTATATTCAAATTTAAATCTGATCGTGGGAAATTAAAAGTTAAAATTTGAATCATAGTACACTTATATTAGAATTTAAATTTGAACATAACAAATTAGAAATTAAACTTTGAATTTGTAATTCAAATTTCAAATTATAATTTAATCTAAAATTAAATATAAATTAATATTTAATTTTTAATAATTATTTGTGAAAAAAAAATAGTTTTGATGTATCTCATTCTGTGCCGATGAAAATCAAAACGTGAATCCCTCGAATCAATCCCTTTCAAATTTAAAAAAACAAAAACTCTTTTACATTTGCATAATATATATGAAAATATGTTATTTTTTTAAACAAGACCATTTAATAATTATCAACCGTCCTAGTACAAATGGCAAAGGGCTTGATGGTTGATATTCGAGACCCGAGTTCGAAGCCTAGTTGCTTCACATTTCCAGTTAAATTTATTTCAAAAATAAACAAATATATAAAATATAGTATTATTAATATATAATAAATATACATGCTATCTTTCTCTAGACTAAATAATTTAAAAAAAATTAAAATATAGATATAATTTAAAAAAAATTAAAATATAGATAGCATATAAGTACCGCTAATAAAATAAATTATTATTAATATAATAATATATATTTATTATATATAGAATATTATTATTATTTTTATAATATATAATAATATTTTCTTCAAATTTTCGTTAAACAATCGAACCAAAAAATAATAATAATAATATTATTATTATTATTATTATTATTTTTTTCTCAACCGTTTTTTCTTTTTTTCTTATTAACCGCTGAAGTCGTTGAGCATTTTAAATAAAGGTATCTATAAATATACATTCCTTTAAAGTGTATGTTTTACATTTCATTTTATTTTAGAATAAAATAAATTTTACTCGTCACTCAATATGACACGTAAAATAATATCCACTTCAAAATTAGATGAAATATAAGATGTACACCAATGTACATTCTTAAAGGGTGTACACCTAGCATCCCCTAAAGGAAAAAGAAGAAAGCGCATACCGGCGGCGGTGGTGTGGTGGAAGAGGAGAAGCCGAACGTCATCTTTCTCAGCTCGAGGGCCAAGAGGAGCACCGGCATCCACACGGCGGCCTGCAGCACGGCGAGCTGCACCACCAGGTCCTGCGCCCACTTCCCGTAAACGGCGCGCACCAGCGGCACCCCGACCACCAGCGTGTTGTTCAGCGTCGCCAGCGAGAACCCCGTCACCACCCACCCCCCGCCTTTGCGCCCTTCCTTCGTCGTCGTCGTCGTCGTCCTGCCGACGTACACCGCCCACGCGCACGCCAGCGCGACGACGGTGAGCGCCTTCGCGATGGCGTCGGCCGCCAGCACGCGGTAGTTCATGGCCTGCGTGTTGGTGTGGACAGTGAAGTCGAAGGAGAAGAAGGGGAGGGTGAAGAGGGTCACGAGGCGGTTGATGACGTCGCATTGCTCCGGCGTGAACACCTTCCACCACCTCACCGACCCGTAGCCCAGCACCAACGCCACGTAAAGCGGCGCCATCCCCGCCGCCACCTTATACACATCCCCCCACCCTATCACTCTCTCTCTCTCTCTCTCTCTCTCTCTCTCTCTCTCTCTCTCTCTCTCTCTCTCTAGTGGTGTTACGTACTATTGCTTTCGATAGAGTGGTTTGCATGCAAGGGTTAAGGGTTGGTATATATACATATCCGAGGTTCACGGTATAGTTTTAAGATTTTATTAAAAAAAAAGGGTCATTTCGCAATGTATCAGAGCATCTTTCCCATATAATATGTGTCCACGTAAATCTAGGATCTATGATGCATGCGTGGTTTGTGTGCGGGAGTAGCTAGCTAGGGTTGGCCATTGATCCAGTTTTTGGGAACATTAGTTAGAATAATTGATTGAATGATCGAGGAGTGAGGGAGAGAGGAGGCATAAAATTAGCTAGAGACTAATATCATTTAGTGGATGCATATGGTGTAGCATGCGTGCGTAGTATGCAAACACTACGCAGAGTTAGGCTGGTATGATTTGATATTCGCGGGGCATTCTTATTTATAAGCGTTTTCATTGTTGAAAATTTTGAATTGATCCTATTAAAATTAATTTAGAATATTTAAAGTATCGAAAAAATAAAATTTACGAATTTTTTGATATTATTTATCTAGCTTATAAAATGGGATGATAATACGATATTAATATTTTAAATCAAGAATATTGATTTTGTTTCATATAATATAAAAAAGAATTATAAAAATTTTAAGTGTTTTGAATATTTTTATATCGTTAAATTTATAAACAGTCAATCACGACCATTAAAATTTATAAATTTTAAGTCCTTTTCATCATTAGGAAAATGATATAAAAAATTACGAAATTTATTTTTTTGTTATTTTAAATATTTTATATCAAGTCTAACGAAGCGGATCATCGATTCTAAAGTTCCAACATTAAAAATGATTCATAAGGATGATGCATGCCATATATAAATATATATATATATATATATATATATAGAGAGAGAGAGAGAGAGAGAGAGAGAGAGAGAGAGAGAATTGAGCTCCTATGTTTTTAAATGTACTAAGTAATTGGTGATTGTAAATTTTTAGTTTTTGGATAAAAAGATGTATGGTTAGAATGTTAGTGGATCTTTGATTTAATCCAAACAAAAAATTTCTTTCAGGCCTAGCACACGTGACAAAAAACTTAATAATTGATATTCAAAATTTCTAATTTAAAATCTAGTTACTTCACATTTTTATTTCTAAATAATAATAATAATAAAATAAAATAAAAAATAGATAGTATGCTATCTTTCTTTCTTTAAATTTTTTTTTAAATTAATTCAATTTAATTCTTCTAATAAAAATTCCATTAAATTCTATTCAAATCTTAAACCCAAGTGTCTGCCAAGTGTCTTACACTACAATCTCAAACATCTTTTTGGTTTTTCTTTTTTTTTAACCATTTTCGACTCACGCCCCAAGCTTTTAGCATTTGTTGTCGTGTCTTTATATGATAAGAACAATTCAATTATATATATATTGAATAAAAATATAATTGAATAAGTAATATAATTGAATTGTAACAATTCAATCTAATATATAAGTAATCTACAAAGGACAACAGCTATATATATATATATATATATGTCACTGATTCTTTATTTTTGTGTTTGTGTGTGTGTAACAGAGACAACTAAACACGTGTTAATCTAAGTTACCTACGAGGATTGATGCAATATTCATTCTAATAGGAGGTTTATTTGGATTAAATGGAACTTATATAGAGAGTATCTTTTTTCCTTTTTCAAAGTCCTACCATTAATGTTTTGCTGTAGCATTATTAGTATAGGTTTCGAATTAAAACCTCAGCTTAACTAGGAGCCTTCTCTTATGAACTCTGAAGATCTTATTCTCTTCTTAAAATAAAAACAAAAAAAGAAAAGAAAAAAAAAATAGACAAAGTGCCCACAGACCTACTTTTGTTTTCCAAAACATGGGACTGCATGTCTTTTTTATTGGGTATATATAAGTGTAATCCCAAAAAAGATGTACATCCTACATTCCATCCCATTTTGAGGTGGGATGAATTTTACTGGTCATATCTCTAAAATGGGATAGGGTGTAGGATGTACACCCCTTATAGAGATGTACATGTACACCCGTTATGGAGGTGTACACCTAGCAAAGCCCTTTTTATTATAGTAATGGAACTTTTCCAAATCCAGGATAACATGCACTCAGATATATGGATGTCTTAATTTGGCCATTTAAGCTGAGCATAAATGCACTTCTATCAGCATCTGACTTTTATATTATAATAAATGGGCAGCTAATAGAGAGGGGACATTAAAAATGGGGCACTAACGAGGGTCTGTGTTGAGCCCATAGTTAGTTAATTCGGATTCGGCAAAAATTCGGTACGGATATAATACGAATAAAATTCGTATCATAATTTTAAAATTCGTTGAAAAATTCGGGTAAAAAACGGGCTCGTCAATTATTCGGATACGTGATTTATACGGAAATAATACGTTCACTAATTAAAAATTCGGTATCAAAAATTCGGCTATTAAATTAAAAAAAAATTAAAAAATTTATACTATTAGTATAAACAATTATAATTTTTTAAAATAATTTAATCAATTTATTTTAGAAATAAATAAAATATTCATTTAGAATAAAAAAAAATATAATTTTAAATTATTCCCGACAAATAATTTTAATTCGGATTCTCAATAATTCGCGAATAATTCGCGAATTATTCGCGAATAATTCGCGGCTTAACTAACCATGCTTTGAAAAAGAACGAATTTTTCACTCAAAAATTCGTAATTCGTGAATAATTCGCGAATAATACTTTTTGATTCAAAAATTCGCAAATTATTCTGAATTTTTGAAAAAAATTAAAAACGGCACGTTTAATTCGGATTCTCAATAATTCACGAATAATTCGCGAATAATTCACGAATTAACTAACTATGGTTGAGCCTTGCCTGCATATATATATATATATATATACACACACACTAATTTGTGCATATTATGAAGCAAACAAAGTAAAGGCAACTTATGCCCTTTGCCATTTGAATCTTTTGGCATCATCTGTTCTTGAACTAAGTAAAATTGTTGATTTAAAAAATGCAAAATAAATTAAAATGGTCTTAGTATTTCTATTCACAAATGTATTGAAAATCATATAAATCATGATACGTACACTGATAAAAAATAATAGAAATAAAAAAAAATAAGATCTGCGCTATTAAATAAACTAATTAAAACGTAATTGCTTTGGATTGACTTTGACACGATGCCACCCAGAAGAATTGATAAGATATGTAATGGTCCTAAAATAGTTTATTTAGTACTAATTAAATGGTATTTATGCTTTAAATGACAATTGGTACAAATTCCTGACCAATTAATTTCTTGCTGAAAGTTATTAATTACTAACTAAATGCAGTGGATGTCCAAGTCATCTACCATTAAAGAATGTTTCTAGTGAAATGTTTATTATGTTGCCCTTCCAAGTCATTTACCACAAGAAATTATGCTTTTGTATCTTTCAATATTGGTTTGAGTTGTAATCAAAGATTTAAGTGCCGTAGTATGGAGTTAATTATGACAAAAATTTACTGGTATAGTATGGCACAATGCGTGCTGAATTGTGTCGATGCATATCAGTCTTAAAAAATATATATGTGTTGATATATAATGGTATTAAATGTTTATTTTATTTAACAACAAAATATTCTTAACGTTTATTATATATTTTAAATAAATTTTTAAAATTTTATCGAGAAAATTATATATCAATTTTTTTAAAAAAAAATTTGAGCTGTACCTAATAACTAGGAAAAGGTAGAATTTGACTTAATTGAATATATCATTCATGAGGGTTTTCACCCTATCATTCATGAGGGTTTACACCCTTTATATAATACAAGAATAAGACTTACATGGTAAATATCAATCAACCCCAAAAGAAAAGGAATACATGATAAATATGGTATATAATTAAGAAGAATATGGAAGGTGAATGAAAGCACATATGGCAGTAAGTATGTGGAGATTATTTCCTTTAACACCCCCCCTCAAACTGAAGATGGTTTGTTGGAAATCAGCTGAAGTTTGGATACCAGAGTCCGAAAACGCTCCAAGGAATGTGGTAAAAAAGGTCAGCAGCTTGTTGTTTTGATTGAATATATTGAAGTTTGGGTAACGGAGACGGCGTGGATGCGGATGAACTCGTCGGCGGAGGCGCCGCGGCCGACGTCTGGGTGGCTCACGCGCGCGAGGCGCCAGTAGGTTGGTTATGCAATCTCAATTCCAGATGCTTTCAGAACAGGGGAAGCAGACGAGGGCGACGAAGGCCCGGAGGAGACGAGGGCGGCGAAAACCCTCCGCCCCCGTGGGAAGGCGCGGCCGGACTCCCCGGCGCATTCGGCTCTCCCGGTGCATTCCGCGCTGGCGACGGAGAATTCGAAGTCGCCGCGGGGACTGGTGACGGTGCCAGCCGAGCAGGAGACGGTGCCAGCGGAGCAGGAGACGGTGCTAGCGGAGCAGGAGACGGTGCTAGCGGAGCAGGAGAGACGGTGCTAGCGGAGTAGGAGACGGTGCTAGCGGAGCAGGAGACGGTGCTAGCGGAGTAGGAGACGGTGCTAGCGGAGCAGGAGACGGTGCTAGCGGAGCAGAAGCCGTAGCAGGAGCTGGAGAAGCAGAAGCCGGAGCCGTGGCAGAAGCAGGAGAAGCAGAAGCCGGAGCCGTAGCAGGAGCAGGCGACGGAGCTGAAGCAGGGGAGGGCGAGGTTGCAGGGGGAGTTATGGGGGACAATGCTGGCCATTCTCAGTTGCTTCAGTAGTTGCATTGTACTTGTGACAAGTCACGCGATGGACGTGAGGCTGGTGCAGTAGGGCTGGATCGCATGTCATGATGTACATCGAAAAAAAGCTTATAACGAGGGAAAGCAGAAGTGGCAAGAACAGTAGAACTATCGGAATCCGTCGTGATTACTGCTGCACAACCAGTAGTAGCAACGTTGACTACAGTGATAATGACGATCAGGCAGACAGGCTCTGAGTACGGTGGTGACAACGTCGACGACAACGCGCAATGCTGGATGGAATCGATGATATCGACCGGGATAGATAACCTATCGTCTAAAAAATAGAGTAATTGGAGTAACCTTGCTCTGATACCATAATAACTAGGAAAAGGTAGAATTGGACTTAATTGAATATATCATTCATGAGGGTTTTCACCCTATCATTCATGAGGGGGTTTACACCCTTTATATAATACAAGAATAAGACTTACATGGTAAATATCAATCAACCCCAAAAGAAAAGGAATACATGATAAATATGGTATATAATTAAGAAGAATATGGAAGGTGAATGAAAGCACATATGGCAGTAAGTATGTGGAGATTATTTCCTTTAACAGTACCATCGACACGAAAGCTGTATCGTATCAACATTTTGTTGACATGATACGACATGGTAAATACAATCCAATGAGCACTTAGATTCTTGGTTAGAACTATTGTAATTAATGCTTAGTTATTTTCAGGAAGATTAGTAGTGAGCTCTGATTGAAGAGTCAAATGGCAATGAAGAAAAGGTCCTAATTAGAATATGAATACTAGCAGAATTAACTTAGCAATGCCTATTACTCAAAATATACTTCTTAATTGTAGGCTAATTTCATTTTTAAGCCATAATTTTAATTTGGATTGAATTGTAAATTAAGCTCCAAAAATTAATTATATGTAATAATTTAGTAAATGTAGCAATCAAATAATCCACGCGTACGAAGACGTCTCATTTTTCTCAAAACTTTAGCTCCTCCAGGTACCCCTAAAGATTTGAATATTACAAATCACATCTATTAATTTAGATTTTAATAATCTATTAATGAATAATGATTGTTAGCATATTAACATATATCGCTGACATTAATCATTAATTTTAAAAACTCGACCTGTTCAAAATATGCAATCAATTCACTTAAAGTATACAAACACAGCGTTTACAGATCTTGATCAAACTCAACTCATTTGGACGTTGGATTTATCGTTGAGTCTATTACCATTAGGTCTATTTTGGACCGCAGTTCCACTCAATTTATAGGAATCACCCAACTTAACTTATTAATCTTTTTAATTTATTATCAAGAAAAAGAAAATTAAATCTAATTTTAATTCATAAATAAATAAATAGCCAACTCATTATTGTATCTAGCTATAATGATATCCTAGTGTTAAGCGCATTGGGCTAGAGATTTATGAGAGTCCAAGCTGGTCATGTCAATGGGCTAAGATTCGACCAAGTTAACCCAACTAGCCCAGCCCAAAAGGTCATATTTATCCCAATTGCAACAACAGGCTTGCCATATTTTTCTATTTTTATCTTTTAAAGTAAGTTGTAAATTTTATAATCAAACATTATTCAAGAGTTTAGAAATTTGAATAAAAATATTGTATCTAGATAAAAATATCATACTAAAATTCCCTAACAAGCAAATGCAAAAGATCCAAATTAAACATTTTATTTTTTACATATCATACTCTCAATTCAGCTTTCCATTACTATATAATTTACGAAATGAGTAACATTAAGGTCGGGGTTACATTTTCCGGACCCAATGTGGGCTCGGATCAAGCTCGGGTTCGAGCTCGCCAATTGGTCTAATTGGCTCGACCCAAACCCCGAAACCTCGATGTGTTGTTTCTTGGCCCAAAAGCTTACTCTCGTAAGAAAAAAAAAAGTGGATGAGCGAAGAAGAACACTCCAAATACACAAACGCACGCACCGTTCTCCATCGTCCTCCTCTTCCTCCTCCTCCTCAGACCCTCGAAACCCTCGAAACCCTCGTCGACAATGGCTCTGCGGCGCGACTGGGTATACGAGAACAATGGCGGGTACTCAGATCTCTCTCTCTTCTATGCTCTCTCTGTCTCTTTCTCTCTCTTTACATGTGATGAGGTGTGGCGTTGCAGGACGTGCGTGGCGATCGCGGGCGCCGACTACTGCGTGGTGGCGGCGGACACGAGGCTCTCGATCGGATACAGCATCCTCACCCGCGACCACTCCAAGATCTGCGAACTGTACGTGATTACCCCCCCCTTTTTTTTTATCCCTCCTACCTTCTCTTTGATCGATTCGTTTTTTGGGTTTTAGGGCTGCTGTTTAATCTTAGTTGATTCGACGAAGATTCTAATTTATAATATTTAATCGAGATTACGGTGACGAAGTTCGATTGAAAGGGGGAGAGGGGACACCTTTTTATATTTATAAGATTAACCTTGAATAATTTATCTTTGTATGGTGACGATAATTGGAGTTGTATCAAGGAGGAATTCGGATTTGCGTTATGTAGGGGTTGAAGAGATTCGGGCAAAATAGAAATTTTAGATCAGCCAAATGGCCCTATTGTTGTTGGAATTAACTCTACGAATACCTTTGTATGGTGGTGATGTTTGGTAATTTAGGGTTTTTTTAGTTTAATCTTAATTGTGTGAGGAAAGGATTAGTTTTGTTTGAGCTGAGGTAGATAATAATTGAGTCTCTCTCTGGAGTGAGATTTACTTATGATTTTGGTACCAATCGGATCTAAAGTGGGGAGGGAATAATTATGTTGAGAAAAAAAGGAGAAAAGGAGAGCTGTAATTGTAAGAAATGCCATAAAGAAGCAGGCTTTATATCTGCTGTGTCATGTGTTTTACTCTGAATTTGTTTCACTACTTTTCATTTTGTGAATATGTTTTACTTGCTTTGAATTTCTAGGCATTTTACTGTGATTAATGGTCCTCGCCTTTAAGATAATTGATTACATGCGCATTTGTTTGTTTAGTGCGGATAAATGTGTATTGGCTTCCTCTGGCTTTCAAGGTGATATAAAAGCTTTGCACAAGAACTTGGCAGCTAGGCACCTGGTGAGGAGATGATAATTGCGACAATCTTCATTTTATCCAGATTATTATCTTATCGTCATGCCTTTAGTCTCTTTCGTAGCATTACATTTTGTAAAATCTCTCTCTTTTAGTGTAACATTTAATATTCATGCTCTATATTGATTCTTTGATGCTTAGAAATATTGGTAATTATGATCCAAGTGTTTTGAATGGTTATAGATTTCATATTGACGATGTAGCATTGTAGCACTTAAACATGAGTAATGAGTAACCGGCTGTTGTATTACTGTTCATGAGGCTTAAGACCACATTAGGGAGGCAAATAGTGAAATGTTGCTGCAATTTTAATTAATTTCACTTGATGAACTTCGGGAACCTGCTCCAATGTATTTTAGTGTTCAGTGTCTAAATTTCCGTTTGATCATATCCGTCAAATTCCTGCCTGAACATATCCGTTAAATTTCTATTTAATCATATTCGTTACAATTCTCCTAGTGTTTTATGTAATTATGTCCACAAACTTTATGCCCATGATGATTTTTCATCAAACTATATAGAATCACAAAGAAGCTTGCTTGCTCTACTAATTCGATCATTTGATGACATTCTAATCATGACGCACCGTTGTTTATGCATGGCTGGTGCATAGGGCTATCTTGCTGAGCATATCACTTTTGTTTACTCAAAGAACAAACAATAAATTAGTTGATGGGGAATGCAAAAAGATGTCTACAACCACATAGTTCATGAAACACACAGCCTTTGAGTCTTTTTTTCAAGTATGATAAAGCACCTCATAGGATTAACATACTATTTATTAAAATTCTGTAATAGCCAAATATCAAACTCGTAGGTGGCTAGGTTGTCATCACAAAATATGGTCCCCTTAGTGCACAACTAATCCTTGGACAACTTGATCCAATGTCCAAATAGGCCCAAAAATGTTCGTAATGTTCTGCAATTTGCATGCATGAAACTGAAGCTGGTCAAATGAGGCAAACTGCGTTCTGATCTAGTACCTATATGATGTATGAAGAATGCATCTCATTCTCAAATGCAATAAAGTTTCTGTTCCCAAAACTGACTGAAAGAAGATCATGTGGCTGGGTAGTGCGTAAATTATAACTGTATTAAACAAGCATATACCTCTATTAAAGAACTAACAGTCTAGATTGTCGGAAGTTTTGAAGGCTCTCTGATCATGCTCATTTTGCTTAAGCAACTATGCTTAAAATTAAACGCTCTGCCTTGCATGTTCTTCTGTTAGATCTATCAGCATCAGCACAACAAACAAATGAGCTGCCCTGCGATGGCTCAACTGCTCTCCAATACTCTTTATTACAAACGATTCTTTCCCTACTATGCTTTCAACGTACTTGGTGGACTCGACAATGAAGGTATGACAAAATATAATTAAACTCTAACCACAACATATAGGATGAGACAATTAAGTTTCTAAATACATCAATTGCTTGTTTTTTGTTTTTTGGTTTTTTTTTACAGGAAAGGGCTGTGTGTTCACATATGATGCTGTGGGATCCTATGAAAGGGTGGGATATAGTGCCCAAGGGAACAGGATCT